>VCII01000145.1:0-600000 GCA_006030095.1 Triplophysa siluroides
TTTAAAAGGAGCTTTTCTTCTTTCAACAGTGTTTAATTATTTTTTAAATGTAGTGTTGTTTTTTTTCATTTCCTGCAATCGGCCGTCTCAGAGATAAGATGTTTCAGCCTGACAGCGATGATTTGAAACCCCTCCTGTATATATTATATTAGAAATGCAACGATACAAAATTTCACCACCGATACGATAGCCGGTTGTGTGAGTGATATCTGCCGATGCCAATTTTGAAGATTACATTCATATTTCTTACTTCATGAAATGTATTATTTCATATAATGACTATTAATATTGAACATCAAAATGTTTATGTTTCATAATATTTTCTACAGGGCACAACATTCATTGCGGTTCAGGCTTTAGCACGATATATTGGCCCTGATCATCGGCTTGTTTAAACTATCGTCCGATAGCCGATCATGTGCTAAAATTGCTTTTATCGACTGATACGAATATTGGTCGATATATCGGTGCATCTCTAACTATAGTATGCAATGTTATATTAATAAATAGCCAAAACTCATGGTATGACTTGGTTTTAAAAAATGTGTAGATTAAAATCAATGTATCTATATTAATTAAAAAATAAGTTTGCTCGACTCATTCCGTGTTTCCATTCCGTCTACCAACATGTGTCTGTCCAAAAAAACAAAAATGTATTAAATGAATTGAACCTCATCGATTTCTGCATAAAAACTTCCACACAAACACCTCTGTAAGCGTTTGTGAACGAGACCCTTCAGTTTGTTTGAGGGTCACTACTGTTTGAGCCCTCGAGAAAATTGCTGGCCAAATAAAAGGATATTAGGAGGCTAATAAGGGCTTCTCATGGCTTTAATTTACCTCCGTTTTCACTCAGGAGAGGCGGTAACAAGCGTGAAATCAGGTGCACCTGCTCATGGCTGGGGTCCAGAAGGCTGCCGATGGCACGTTGAGGATGATCCGAACAGCTGGAGGCCTATTTCAGCCCCGAGCTCCTCGCCGCACCCCGCTGCCCTCTCTCACGCAAACTTATTGTTTCATTCTGTCATTTATTCACTCAGCGGGTCGCCCAATCTAATGCGATTTACACCACTTACCATTTTTATACAGCGAATATTAGCGCTTTAGTCCCGGCTGAGTGCAGCGAGTTATGGACTTTGCTCAAGGGCGTCTGTGACACTCTTACAGCTTTTGGCGTTTTTTATTTACGGGAATACAGGTGCGACACCACCTTCTCAGACAAATCCAGAACGGCTTAGGAGCAGTTTAACATATCAATGTTTTACAAAATGTTCATTGACGGTTAAAGATTTTTTTGCTCAGAATCACACATGCATTATTAATTGAATTCATTTAAGTCGCAGGTACAAAGGAATTTTAAATAACTCCGCAGAGAGCCGCAGATCTTTCCGGAATCCCTGTGAAAGCCTGTCCTGATGTCAGGGATCATACATATCCCAGTGGATTACTCGGTGGAACAGAGATTTTCGATTAAAATTCCAAGAGGTCCAGTTTCGAAATGTCTTTCTCACTATGTAAATCAGGATGGGGCGCAATTTTTGCCATTTGTTTGTGTGATTTTTAGTGGATTGGAAAGTGGGCCACGGATGACTGATGAAGTGATGCTGTATATGAGCTGGTCACGTACTTGTGTGTTGCATTTCAGTTTCAGATTTTACGAAGGCTTTTCATTTCTCAGATGTTGCTTTTCGGGAGATTTGACGGAGTTTCCTTTGAGTATCAACTTAATCTCAGGTGCTTCTCCTAAAATGCTAATAGGAGAAACAAAAAAACAGTTTGTTGAAATCCATGAAGTTTATGGTGGTGTAAAAAGAATGTACGAGAAATGTCATATTGAGATCTTCAATAATATTGACTTTTGATCACAGACTTGACAAATCTGAGCTCAGTTTGAGACATTGTTGACATCTCTTCTCAAACTCTAATGACAGCAACATTTGTTAGATTTCTGACTCTTATTCTCAGGAGAAATATCTGAGACACAGATGAGATTTAAGTGAAGTTCCATTTGCTCTCCATTTAATCTCAGTGATGTCTAAGAGTTAATTGAGATAATAAATAATTGAGATATTAAAGAGATCCCATATCTTTCTCATGAGTGAACACATGACCCGTTGATTGTTTCGATAGGCACATTCTGACATTCTTGCTCTTTCTTGCGGTAAAACGGTGTGTTTTAATTTATGAGAAACTATTTTCAGTCCAGCGCTATGACCTCTGTTGTGAACTAAAAGCTTGTTCTGTGCTTTATAGTGCCATCCGTAGTACTACATTCAACATTGGAGAAAATGTCTTCAGCCCTATACAATAAAAATGTAAAGTGCATGCAGAAGTGTTTCTCTCTTTAGACTACTTATCTTTGGGTTTGGGTTATTCTGACAGCTCTTCGCGTGTTTAATAATTCACCTATTTTGAATAAATAAAGACGCATAATATTATTATGATGATTTCTCTTTAATCTCAAGACTACTCTGCGTGGACGCATTGGTAAGACTCTATATTCTCTCTCTCTCTCTCTCTCTCTGGTCTATCACATGTCATAGATGGAGGAGAATATTCAGGCTATAGAAAGCAGCATCGATCGGTTCCCTGCAGTCTAGAGAGACCAAACCTGCTGACACTGAACCTTCATCTCGCTCTCTAAATATTTTTCTGTTTGCAAAAAAAGTGGTCAGAATTGCAGTTTGGTCTACTACAGTCTTCTCTTTTGCCCCACGGCTTTTCTTATCCTCTACCACGAATTTAAGCACTTGGCTCACTTTCAGTTCCAATGTGCAAGAATATGAATTGAGCTGGCGACACGCCTGTGTGGTTCTGCAAGTCACCAATACGTAGAATTGATTTTTCATTATTCTTTCATTTCTGCATTTTGTGCCGCGTGTTGGATGTGTACATCTACTGTATATTTTTTTTTTACATTCCATGCTGTTTTAATTATACAGTATGGAGAACAGGGTTGAATTGATTTGTCAATACGTTTCAAATTCCAAATCCAGAATTTCCGTTGAGGATGCTGAACAATAAACCGTTTCAAATTGTGATTCTCCACCCTGCTTTCCATCTCAATTCAAATTCTGGAACTGGAATTTAAAACCCATTCAATTCAATTCAACCCTGTTATCAACATGCCCTCCTCTCATTTCATTTGCTTTAACTTTTCCATTTCCAGCTCAGAACAGCCAGCCGTTGCTTTGCATCTCAGCCTATTTTCCTCATAGCCCCTTCATTTGAACAATTTGTGCGTCCTTATATCTCCCTCCATCTTCAATCTGCCTCAGATTCTCTTTCATCCTTTTCTCCTCATCTTTCAGACCATCCGTTCGACTCCAGCGTCTGAACAGCAGGCATGTGCGTGTTTTTCACGTTGGTCCTGAAAACACAGCCATCAGATATATGATGTACTCTCTTGAAAAAATGTTGGACATCGTTTTTCCATACTATAAATTTATTCAGGAGACAGGGCGAAAAATCTTTCCTCCGCAACGGCTCTAATGCGTATAAAAGAACCAAACAGACATGTGACCAGTCAAGCTAAGTTTAATGGAAATGCAAATGCGATTAAAGCATATTTTGAGCAACAAATTACAATGTGGTGTGTTACTCACACTGAAGTCTTACAGTTCTCACTGTATAGAAATTTGTTGCTGGTTTTCCATTGTGTTCCACAGAAATAAGAAAGTCATGTGGAATTTGGAATGACGTGAGCGTGAGTAAATCTTCATTTTTGAGTGAACCGCTTGAAACAAGTCTGATTTCTACACTATATGTCGATGTTTGTGTCCGTATCCATCAGTTCCTTATTGTGTATTCAGGTCAGCTTCAGCCCTCCATATGAGAGGAGACTCTGTATTCACTGCACTCCTTCTGCCAGTGTTTCCTATTTCTCCATTATCGACATAAATTAATCATCAAACACGCATATGAAGCTGAAAAAAGAGGTAATTTAAGGCAGCAAATTAGCATTAGTGTTTTTATGTCAGGAATGAACGAGGACTTCTCGTGCTGGTGTGGAGCGGCATTAAAAATCCTATCGGGCTGTTTCTGCTATCTGTTCACAAAAACGGTCTGTAATGGATCCCTTATCATCTTTAATGTATGGAGCATTTCCATTACGGGGTATTTGAGGGCGCCGCTGTCGCCTCTGGTGCTCTGGAGTGAAATGGATTGATGTTTGGAAGCATTAGGATGTAAAGGACCTATATTTATGTTTGGAATTCAATAGATGTCACAAGGAGGACAGAACAGAACCTACATTTTTACAGCAATCCATCAGATGAACAGCTTCTATAGGGACACAACAGACGCTCGAAGCGTTTTAACCGAGAGGTTTGACTGCTTAGCACGGCCTGGGTGACCCCTGCTTAAAGATTCAATTTACATTGCATTTATTCATTTAGCAGACACTTTAATCCAAAGTGACTAAAAAATTAGAGAGCAGTCAACATTATTATGGGCAAAAATCTTTTAAGTTTTAGTTAGTCTAAGTAGCTGTTTTTGACTATTGTATGTATTTATTTATTGCAAAATATTTATCTTTAAGTCTCAATATATATACCAGTGGCCATGTTAATACAGTATGCATGTTAAGAATTTATTGATTTTGTACATTTCTGTCTTTAAATGTTTTATATTTTACCCATATTAACATAACAAAATAAAAAAAATTATAATCTTTATTTTATAATAAAATATAAAGGCATATTATTTAAAAATAATTTTGCTTTTAAAAGTTGTTTTTGACCATTTTAAATATTTATTTATTACAAAAATTTATATTTAAATTGATGTTTTAGTGATATTTTACCAATGGCCATGTTAAAGGAATATATTTATTCTATTCATTTTGTCTTTTTTCAAATTCCATATTTTACTCCAATTTATTATTATATAAATAATACATAATAATATAACAAAATTAAAAATACATTTTAATAACATTTTATGTTTATATTCATATTTATAATAAAATAAAAAAGATAAAAATAAAAAATATAACAATATATATGTACATTATTAAGCTTTAGGTACTAGGTACCAAAGAAAACATCAGACGTTACTAATATATTATGTTACATATTATATCTTACATACGCAGGTGAAACATCTACTCAGTGTAACATTGACATTTTCATAATGTCATAATGTATTTATTGCAAAAACGATCATATAACAATCTCTTTGCAGATGTCCATCTCAAGGCCGGAGTTGTATTTTAGAGGTGTTGTGTTGCATTCAGATTTTAAACCCTTACAAGACGTCTTGTTTAAAAATGGCTAAAACCGCCATCTATTCATTTAAATGAGTAACCATGCTGCCAATTACAGCCTGAAATGAGCTAATAAGTTAATTGGTTTATGAGTTGCATCACACTCCGTCAGCAGTTGTGGTTTGGCTGACGTTCAGAAGCTGCCGCGGGCCCCAACGCTTGAGAACGTAACAACAGATAACAACACATGAGTTTGCGTATCGCCCCTCCATCAACCGCAACCCAACCGATGGGCACTTTCCAACCGCAGCGTCAGGAGAGAGGTGACTTTCAATTAGCTCAACTACGGTAATTAATCAATTACGAGTGGCGGCATAATGAAAACCGTAAACTATTCGCCCCATCAACGCCATGACTGTGAATTAGCATCTCATTTAGCAGACAGGAAGGTACAAGCGGCGAGCTGCCTGTTTTATCTGTTTGCTGTATTATTTCCCTCCGTCTTCCATCTACTGCTATAGTAGCAGGGGACAGAAATGATGGGGGAAGATTGATAGAGATTGACAAGCTCTTACAGCTCAGAGTTGGAAAGGCTTGGAAATGTAGATTGAATGTGGGTGGGCGCTTTTCCCGGACCTTTTAACGGATGTGCCGGTAACTTATTCTTTCTGATGAAATGGGAAGATGCTCCATCATCAGGTTAAAGACTAAACCCACTTGTGCTTGGCTCAGACTTGCGCTCAGCGGAGGACCTGCCAAGATGAAGTACGTTCATACGGAACCAGAGTGGGAGATTACTAGCCAAAAGACTTGCTCCCATCGCCAGAATTAGACTTGAGAAGTTAGACTGGTTTTCAAGACAGGTTTGGGTTTGGTTGATTTTACGTCACTTAGAAGTCCGGCCTAGACATCAATCTGACAAGCACACCTGCACTGTGGGATACAGTGAAGTGTGCTTGTTTTATACTGCACATTTTGAAGATGGTGTGTGTCATCCAGGTATACTGCATGAATGTAGATAACTTGCATACTGTGCACACTGTACAACATGTACTGTTTACTTCAGAGGTGGTGAAAGTAGTGTGCTTTTTGAATGTACACCGTCCGGCCTAACCTCACAGGAATTCGTCACTATTTTATGAGGTGGCTGATTCGTATGGATTTGTATGATGTGAATTGTACAAAAATGTATGATTATTTCAAAAAGGGATAATGAAGCACCACCAGAGCCGGTCCTTCCTATACTCATACTATTTAGTTTGCGTAGGGCCCTGCACCGCCAGGGGGCCCCTTGAGTACTGAAAAAAACCCACAAATGTAAACAAGACGCTGTTTTTATAACTTTCGGATTTAACTATAGAGTAATCATTTGGACATTTCCTTTTTTAATATTTAATTTATGTCACATATGCAGATATCATGGAGTGGGCGGCGGGTAATGACATGCGCATGATGTGTTGATATGCCTCTTTACAAATGACCATGGCTTTAAAACGGAGCTATGGTCCGATTTTGCCTAGATTGTTCCAGAGCCACGCGTTTTAATTTAATGTTATACTTAATTGTTTAAGGGCCCCCAGACGTCTAGGATCGGCACTAAGCTCCACCCCTTAACCCAACCATCCCTTTTACGAATACAGAGCGCACTAAAATAAATAAAAAATAAATAAACGTGGACTATACCTTGATTCGGTTACTGTGCGTTCTTAGTCATACTTGATGTTGAAGTACACAATTCAGTCGACTTGTTCATGCATCAAACATCACTAGCCAAATGGCTCAAACTGTTGCCGCAGCGGTTGGTCTTTTTTGTGTGTGCCCGTCAAATTAGTGAGTTTCCATTGGAGTTGTGGGAGAGGAACGGTGGCACAGATGGAATGCTGCGTTCCAGAATCATCGACTAGTCATCCACTTAAACAAGCGGCGCTATGACGGGCTCTGGCGTAGGGAACGGCGGAGGCGTCAGTAATGCCTCATCGCTGGCAGATGCCCCTCTCAAGGCCAAAATGTTTGCACTTGACTATAAGCAGCCCACCCACACGCGCTCGACTTCTCACAACCAGCAGCCTGTTACATAAGCTGAATTCAGATGGCCTGATTTCTCCCAGCGTTTTTTAATGATAACTCAATAATGAGCCTTCTTGAGAGACGAACTTCTGCAAATAGAGCTACGTGCTTGCAAATTATCTGTAAAACAGCAGTGTTCAGTTCAGCAGGGTTCACCGTGTTGTGTCTAATTGACAATGAATCTACTGGTGTGTAAAGCGTTGCTAAACAGAAACTACCCGGAGGAGTCTAAGGGGAAATAAAAGCATAAACAAACTCAGAATTAGTTCAGGAGCGGTACAAAAACAATGAAGCAACACTAGGTAGAAAAAGATTGGCCAAACATGACTGAAATAAAGAAACGAAACTGGAAAAGCACTGTACAATCTTCAGGTAGATTTTTATGAATCAAGAATTTAGAAATGACAGCACAAGACCTTTAAATCAGACATTAATCTGCTATGTTTATATATTATCTAGAAAGGAGCTGCACGAAATGATGAAATATCGCAATGTACTGATTACAACAGGTTGTATTTAATTTTTAGATTTGTATTTATGTACTGATAAAGTAAAGCATGGCTGTTCACTTTCAGAAGTGGTAATGATGCTTTCTTTTCCAAGAAAGTATTGAAGGATTTTAATGCAGTACACGAAGGCCATGAAACACCCTACGCGAAGTGGCCTCCGGAAAGGGCATTAAAATCCTTTAATGCACGGCTAGCTGTGGATTATCCTGCTTAAACCATGGTCATTTGCCAAGTTAAAGTTGTTATTGATATTAACAGTCCCATTTTTGATCAGACAGGTGAAAATGACGGTTAATTTCAAACTGACTGGAACTACTTGTGCATTAAACGGTTTTAATGCACACCTTCCAGCCAATCAGAATCGAGTATTCAAACAGACCAAGTAGTTATTTAAGTATAGTTATCTATTTTGATAGATATTCTAGATTTCTAGAATAAATATAATGCAATTATCATTTCTAGATATCTGCTTCTATATGACTGTTCATTGAAGATGTATATGAATGCTGTGACAGCAGAAATTTAGGGAAAAACATCTGAATATAATTGAATAAAAAATATAATATAATAAATATTATTAGTTTAGTTTGTTTTCTAAATATATAGTTATATTGTCATATTAGTCGTCATCTTAATAAAAACAATTTTTTTAATATGTGATATTTTAGGTTTCACGCAACAATGTTTCCCACGTGTAAAATTGATGTAGATGTGCAAATATAAATGATTTTATAACAAGTTTGAAAGAGACTTAGAACTAGAGATGTGTTTTATGAAGTGCAGTTTACTATACAGAGAAACTAGCTCACATCTCTGTGCTTTTCCATTGTGTGGAACGGCAGACTTCCCCGAGAGCATGGAGGAGAGATGGTGCGGTGCGGCGGGGTCCGGTTCACAGATCAGTAAGTTTAATTAGCTCTGATATGTGCCACTGAGAGAGGCCTATACTGCACACACATTCAATCAGTCACAGAAAAGAGAGAGAGAGAGAGAGAGAGAGAGAGAGATTCATGGGCGGTTGTAAGAGAGAATCGGATGAGCGCTCCCTGTGGAGTTGTCCGTGTGAACTGCTTCTCCTCACCCATCTCCTGGATCACGAATCGTCCGTTCTACTTAACATCAATGCTGTAAACTCTAACCCGCCTCATACTTAGCATTATTTTATGATTTAACAACATCTATGCACAGCACTGTGACAGGCTGAGACATATATTACATCATTTCTCTGGCTATAAAAATGAAAGGTTTTACCTCGTTTTAGGCTTAAAGTGGCAGTTCACCCAAAAATGAAAAAGGTGTCATCATTTCCTCGCATCATTTTAAACCTGAATGACTTTCTTTCTTCTGCGGAACACAAAAGAAGATATTTTAATGTGTATTAAAGAGTACATAACTAGGGATTTTTAAGGTCCTACTTTGGTTTATGGAGTGTCCAACAACAAGTTTATGTACATAGAAGGTGTAAAAACACTTTTATTTTGTAATAATAGGCAGTTATTCTTACCTTACTTCTCGACTGACTCTCAAATGGTTCGTTCCACGATTCATCTGTCTAACCCCCTTCTTTCCTCTACCCTAGTCTTGTGTGATTGGTCAGATGGTCTAGTCTGCTGTGATTGGTCTACCGCGAATGAGGTTCACGAGTTACAGAGTTTGGGGGAGAGGAGGAAGTTTTCGCGGGCAGTCCGACTCCTAGCAAAACATGGGGGGACTATATGTAGTGACGTAAATCCGCGGCGGTTCGCGACTCGGGCGACTCGTTCGCCTGATTCCGAGTCGACTCCCTTTGATCCAAGCCAATAACTTTGTTATTCATTCACCTTCGGATTTACAACTTGGCAGACTGCTTACTTCAAACACGGCAACATTACACACTGCATGAAATGTCATTTTCATGAACCAAACAACACTGACCCCCATTGACCTCCATTGTATGAACAAAAAACCACTGAGACATTTCTCAAAATATCTTCTATTGTGTTCCACAGACTAAATAAAGTCATGCACATTAAGAACGACACGTTGGGTAATAAATGTTTGTATTATTCAGAGTGCTATCCCTTTAAGCTTCTAATGCTTGTGACATTAGACAAGCTTCACGTTTCTTTATTGTTTCATGACTTGCAATGAATATAGTATAGTTTAGTTTGATGTGTTAAGAATATGGTAAGAGCCGTTACATTTCCGTCACACGCTTGTATAACTGGCCAATCATAGCACACCTCGCTTTTCAGAAAATGTGATCTGGATTCTCTGGGACTTACACCCAATCTTTAAATGGATTTAAATGACCTTGGAGTTACTTTAAGGAACATCAATGTGTGTACAGTATGTTATCCATTAAATATGGCTCACTCCTATACAGCACAGAGAAATCTCCTGTAATGTATGCATCTGACCTTGATTTGGTATCAGCGCTTTCAACTTATTCGTGCATCATTTTTAAACTTCAATCTGTTTCCCAGAACGACTCTCTCTCCCCTGGCATGCGTGAAGTCTGAATCAATCTAAATCTAAAGCCGTAATAAAGTTTCTGTAATGCTGACAGACGTCCAGTGGATGATGCGAGCGCGTGTACGTGGCCTCATTACGAGAGGAGGATGTTTTCTTGACGGCGGTATTGGTGGCTAAAGACTTGATATAATTAGAAAATGAAGTGGCACCGCTAACAGGAACTTCATCTTCCCACTGCAGAGCCTCTCGCCGCAGAATCCGTCCTCAAGAGATGCTGTTTTTAGAATGAAATATATGCATGTGGTGACTCAACGACAGCGCAGCGCACAGTTTGCCGTGGCTTGCTTCTACGGCTGGGTTTCGCGGGACCTTTAGCGAATCGCTGCTTTCCTGTAATTCTCATTCCAGGCAGGTCCATCTTATCCCGAGGGCTCATTTTGGATCCATTTCAAGATGAAAATAGCTAAGGATGGGCTAATAGCTCTGTGTTCTGCTAATTGATTAACATTGCTTATTATGCTCCAAACTAAATGGTGGTTGAAGGACGTGTGTGGGTATTTTACTTTGCATTTCAGTCCAGACTCTTCCACGTCACGTGGATTAAGACTTTCTGTGGACGGATTCCTTGCCAACTTAATCCTCATATTCCCAATATTCTGCGTTGAGCTTTAACCAGACTCGGTGTAGCTACAAATCCCAGAAAATATCAGAGATTGCTCTGGAGAATCAGCTTTGTCTTGGATGTGTGTTATGACTTAAACTCAACTTAAGAAGAATCTAATGAGATATTGAGATTGCAGATGTGAGCAATGTGTGTGAGACTTTGTCGAGATCTCCACCAAAACCATAAAGACACCTTTCATCTCATTGTTATCTATAAAATTCCCCGGTGATAAAACATTTCTGGATATTCTTTTCTTTGGCATAATTTGTGATTCGCATAGAAAGCAGGCGGTTTTAATTTTTTTTCAGGTCTCTATAAAACACCCGATGTGTACATGGCGCTTTATGTCTTCATCGAGTCCGTTCTGGTTAAACACAGTGGTGGACTGGGACAGCTGAGAGCGTGTAAAACCAGCCAGCGTTTTATCAGGTCTCTCTCTTAAATTCAGCTGGTTAGCAAACGTCCGGCTCGACCCGTGTGGCTCTTTATTTTCATGCGCCGTGTGCTAATAAACTACAATCAGTATATGAAAGGAGATCAGTTTAGCAGCTTCGAGATCTGTTAACCGCTCATCATGTCATTGTGTGTGTGACTGAATCTCAACAAACCGTCTAGAACACGACCAGCGGCATCACGTATGAAACTTTGTGTGGATTTCATCGTTATGGTTTAATACATTTCTGTGTGCACAGAGAAGTGCGTAAGCACATTTCAATGCCTCTTTTGTGCATACACAGTGTTTTTACATCAGGCCTCGGGTCTTGTTCCAGCAAAGAAGAGTATAAATGATGTTTTATTTAGAATCATTTGGATTTTTGCATTGTGATGGTCTTTTTCAGATAATTAATTCTTATGTAAAAAACAACAAAACCCTTTTTTTCTGTAATGCAAAACACAGACAATGGTGTATGTTTTTATATTAGTATGGACGAGCCAGATGACTTTCTAAAATGCTTAACAAGGTATAACGTACCTAAACAACGACCAGGGAAGCCCACGTTTCTGTCAAGCCTTGTCATAATCACTAACTGCTGTTCAATCACGCGTTATGTGTTTCTTCCCCATAGAAGTCCATAAGAAGGAAACAGCTTAACATTGCCAACCGACACAACGACCACGTAAAAGACAAATTTCTATCAAAACCACGTGATTGAAAACAATCTTTCAGTTATCTATTTGTTATCTATATCGACACGCGCATCGACACAGGCCCTGAATATAACACATAAACATAGACGTGTTTAAGAAAAATATAAAAATGAATAAATGTTTATATATAATTTAATTAACTATACATATAAATATAAACATGCCAATATTTCCTATGTACATGTACTGGATGTGAAGGTGTATGTGTTTATAAATACAAATTAAATATGCACAGTGCACAGACAAATATAATGTAAACACAAACTTTTTCTCTGGATGCGCTTAGCTGTGATTCATTCTTAAACATCCCTAGTTTTAAAAACATTCTGAAATTACTATCAAACTAATGAGAAATACAATAAAGACCATTTAAAAAAGTTTTACTTAGTTTTATAAATATTTTTAATTAGCTTTTATTTTTATTTTATTTTGCAATATCAGATTAATTATTTTTTATTTTAGTTCTATTTTAGTTTTGTTAATTATTATAACTGTACAGTGCTTTAAACTTATATTAGTTTATTTAAGAGGCAACATTTCAATTCTTTCTTTAGTTAAGTTTTTCCAGCAATCTTTAGGTCAATATTTAATTTAATTTCGATGAACAGAAAAATTAGTTTTCTTATGTTTTTAAAGACAGTAGCATGTTCTGGACGGGTTTCCTGAGATCTACCTAGTCAGCATCAGTGTTTGTAAGCTTGTAAGTTTGTAATTGGTAAAATGCTAATGTTAAAAATAAACCACCAAACTCCACACATGAAAGTATTTTAGGAAACATTTATCTCTCTTTTGAAAGCAGATGAGGCAAACATGTTCTCAAAGTTGTTTTTCCCCCGCTTTCTCCATCGCTAATAATGCTTTTGGAAAGGAAACAACAGGGAACAAAGAGACACCAGAGACCGTCTGCGAGAATAATTTGGCTGATTAAATCAAGACGGCACGTTCCCTCTGGTGATGCTGGGTCGGGTCTACCTCCGAGCATATGCTGTGATAAGGGCCAAACTCATCTGATTCCAGATAGAACGACTGAGGAGATCTCAGCTCTTCTTGTCCTCCGGGGTGTGAGCTCTATTGGGTACCGTTGAATTAGCAACTCATTAAGACTAGATAAGGGAAAAAAGCATCTGGTGTGAACGATTATCCAAATCTGAATTTAGTAATTAAGACCTGTGTAAGAGTGACGGAGGGTCTCAGGAGACGGCCCCACCTGGACTGAATTACGAGAGTTTGGAGAGTAGAACATCCGCTTGAGCACCGGATTCCCAGATGTGTGTTCGGATGCGCACCGACTTAGCGAACGTAGTGAAATCGTCAGGATACCAATTTAGACACAGGCTAAGTACAGTTATGAACAAACTCCAAAATAACAGAGTAGGCCAGTTCTGGGAGATTGCTTACCATGCTAACAGCGTAATCTAATCAAGACCTCCCCGCAGGAGCCACTTACAGCCGCCACGTGCTGAGACCAGACAAAGAAAATGCACACACAAAGAAAACACTTGTTCTCCTGCCACTTTCCACCAATATGCTACAAAACAAGAGCCGCTAACTTCAGGAGGTCCAATCAAATTCATACTCGGGTTTCATTTTGAACTGATCTCAGGAATTCGTCACTATTTTACGAGGTGACCAATATGTATGACAAAACGTACAATTGTTAGGAAAAACAATAATTAAATAATGAAGTAGTCATATACCTGCTGAAAAAACTATAGAAAATATAATGGTCATAATGGGAATTGTATTGGTTTTAATGGAAACTATAATGGTGTCTGTGTTGTGGATTCTATTGGTGGGGTGATATCTGGCAGATTAATGTCGTTGGCATACTGCCCAAAACAAACTACAAAGAGTGATTTTGTAATGGTTTATAATGGTCTTTTAATGGAAACCAAAAAACATAGAAACCATCACAGAAATTCCTTACAAACCAATAGCTTTTTGCATTAAAACTAGGGCTGTCAAAAGATTAATCGCGATTAATCGCATCCAGAATAAAGGTTTGTGTTTACATAATATATGTCTATGTACAGTGCATATTAATTATGTTTTTATAAATACAAACACATACACATGTATACATATTTAGGAAATATTTACATGTATTTATTTATATTTACCAACAATTGAAATTATATATAGATGTTTAATCATTTTTAGATTTTTCTTAAATATATGCATGGATGTGTATGTGTTAATAAATACAAAATTATTATGCACAGCACACAGATATATATTATGTAAACACAAAATTTTACTCTGGATGCGATTAATCGCGATTGATCATTTGACAGCCCTAATTAAAACCATTACAAAATTCCTTTCTGTAGTGTGTTTTTGGGCTTGTTCCATAGTATTTAACATCCCACCAATGGAATCCATCACATACAAGTAGACACTACAGTTTCCTTTAAAACCAATACAAATCCATTTAAAACCATTACAACTTATTAAATGGTTTCTATTTTGTTTGTTTTTTCAGCAGGGATTTTATACGAAGGATTTTTTTTACAATTGTTTTACCTGTATTTTGAAATGTAAACTACATGGGATTGTCTTTCAGGGTAAATGGAAATGGCCATAAAATGAATGGACAATCTCCTGGCAAAAAATATATTTTTTTCCCTTTTTTAACAACCCTGCTGAAAAAAACAATAGAAACCCAACAGAAACCATTAGAAATTCTAACAGTTTCCATTCAAATACCATTAAAACCATTACAAAATGGAAGAATGGTTTTCTTCCAATAGGAAGAATCCATCACATACCAGTAGAACCGTTGTCCATTAAAGCCAGTACAAATCCCTTTAAAAGCATCTTTACAGCAGGGAATGTATACCACATCTTCACCTAACGTAACTGACGCAAAAGCACTGATCGTACTGAATCGTAAAATGAAATAACATCATAAAACATTATCAATTGCCATAAGATTGTGTGGTTTATTTTGTGAGGACGCCGATGCAATCCTATAATTTAGATATAAGAGTTGAAATCCTTGGGTTGGATTCTTTGTTGTTTTCTTGAAAATTCATCCATCCATCCATCCATTTTCTACCGCTTGTCCGAACTACCTCGGGTCACGGCTTGAAAATTCAGTCATTGTATATTTTACAGGTTGTGTTAAAACTGAGAAAAATAACCAGTCTTCCCCTCATGCTTTGGTGTCAGAGATTTGTTGAATTGCCTGTACTATGTTACTTTTCCATTATTTAATACGACTTTTCCTGACATGTAGCCTCTGGTATGTTAGACAATATCTAATCTTCTCACAGCAGAATACGTCTGTTGTTCCTCGGCTTTAAAACAGTAATTGGACTATTTGTGGCTAGTAAGGTTGAAAAGAGAGCGGCCGGCCAGAGGATTTCACGTCCTGTGGGACACTGAGGAGATTCAGAAACGCCTGTGGTTGTTTAGGTGAACAGAGACTTTGATTTAATCTCAGTCAACGTCTGAAGATTTGTGACACTTGACGCGACATACACTTGACTGTGTTGCACTTAACCTGTCTGACAACTCGTCTGATTCTCTCTGACTGTCTGACGGACTGTCTTCACTACTTCATGTACTGACTAACACACTGACTCAACACTACATGGCATCTTATTAGAAATACAGCCCCGGACGCTCAGTGTCTCAGAGTTTGTGCTGCGTTTGATCCTCTTGACCAGGAAGAACTTGTAGTTCCATTAATGACACGACCCATATTTATTTATATAGCGGTTTATACTGTGTGTCTACATGGTGCTGAATCCGCATTATCATAAACGGGAGAGACTGGATCCAGAAGGGTTGGTGGGGGTGTGTGTTTGTCTTTCACAGATCAATAGCTCAATGCTGACGCTCTGTAAGACCATTTATGAGCCATAAAGGACAAGGACGTCACGTTTGCTTTAACCGTGTCTTTCTCCTCCTCTTGGCCGGCCGTGTGCTGGACCAGGTGATGAGACCTCACCCGAGCTCCTTCAGATGCTTGGCTGAGCAGCAGCTGCCACACAGGGGGCGTTTGAGAGCGCCGAGGGGCTTCGAGGAATGATTACAGTTTTGAGAGGCGCCCAGGTGAAAATAGCAAAAAAAAGACAGAAAATAATCAATTTTTGCAGCAGTGGCCCCGTTAGACGGAGTGGGTGGGTTGTTGCCATGGCTTCCTGCACATGTGTGTGTGTTTGTAGCATAGGACACGTTGATGCCGCAGTGTGTCTAAAACATGCTTGGGGTGGTAACTTTTTAAAGTAATCTCTGTAAGGATATATTAAATCATTTTCTATAACTGTTTAAGTGCCCGCGGCACAGTTTGGCACAGTATATTTTGTAAAGAATGTACCTGTAAGTGTTAAATGCAAATTAAGCATTTTCACCAGTGGTGTCATCATGTACCCAAAAATATATTTAATATAAATAAATTCAGAAATAAATAAATATATCATACATACATCATGTTATTTTATACGTTTTTATTAATATAATGTATATGTTAGTTAGTTATAATTTATATTATATAAACTGTATGTATAATTATGTGTGTGTGTGTGTGTGTGCGTGCGTGTGTGTATATGTATAGGCTATGTATATATATATGCATATGTCTATGTATGAATGTATATATGTGTGTGTGTGCATGTGTTTATACAGTACATATATATATATATATATATATATATATATATATATATACACACATACGTACACACAACCACACACCCACACACACACATATACTGTAAATGTATTTATACGTTTTTATATTATGACCTATATATATACGTTATATAAATAAAAAATAAATAAATAACATGCATAACGATGTTTTGTGTGTATATATATATATATGTGTGTGTGTGTATATAAATATAAAGTATATATATTTATTTATAAAATAAAAACCAATAATATATGCATTCAATAATTAATATGTTTAAATTTGAATATATAAATATATTTGATTGGAATTTATTTGAACATTTAAGGATTATTGGTTTTACTTCATTATGGTTAGGTGAGACTTTATATCTATTTTGTGTTTAGAGACGGTTTTGCATTTTTTAATTTGCATTTAACCTCTGTTTTTTTTAAATAATAGATTAAAAATGCTATATATTAAATGTGGTCCAGCATAGAATCTCAGTATCTCTGATGGCTGAGGTGGACTTTTATTATGTATTATCATGAGGCCCAGTGCTCATTTAGTGTTCTTTTTCTGCTGTATGATTGTGTAGTTTATAAAGGGTGGGAAAACACGACAGATGTGCGCTTCTGTTCTCTATTGCTTTTTACAGCATTCTATCCATTCCAGTGAAACGATACAACTAAATGAACATCATTGTGCTTCCTTTCCTGTTCAACATCCACATACAGATGCAGATTTAGTGCAGTAAAACAGAACACATCACGTCCGATTACATCCCCAGACCCCTCGTATTCAGGTTGAGAATGGGCACTAAACGACCTCATCTGACACAGTGGCAGATGAAGTTATTAAACTACATCACAGGCTATCAAATTTGAGCACCTGAACTGGTCGATAAGAATGATTGATCTCTCAAATCACTGTGATCTTAGTTTTATGCCAAAAATAGCCGCTCAATAGACCTCAGTTAAAACACCAGCAAATCGCTCGTGGAAGTCTTACAGTATATTAAAGGTAACACATGTAAAAGTCATATTGCTTGTGTTCCATAAACAAGTGATGTTTTGTTTATTGTATTGGTATTAATTAATAGTTAAGTATAGGTTTTGACTAAATACTATACTGTTATACATACCTGATCTAGTGTTCACTACATCACAATTCTGTTCAGCTGTTGATTTATTTGAAGAGTTGAAGGGACAGTGCACCCCAAATGGCAACTTGTCACCTCATAATGTAACCTCATGTCATTCCAGACCTGCATGAGTTTCTTTCTGCCGCAGAACACAAAAGAAGATATTTGAAATAATGTTGATAACCAAACAGCACTGAACTCCATTGACTTCCATTGTATGAACACAAAACCACTGAGACATTTCTCAAAATATCTTTTGTGTTCCACTGAAGAAAGGGTCTAATGCAGGCTTTGATTAACACGAGTGTGAGTAAATGATGTCAGCATTCTTCTTTTTGGGAGAACTATCCCTGTAAAAACTTGAAGTATTGGCGTGTAAACTAATTTACATTCATGAGTTAAGCTTCCAGTGCCACAGTCTCCAGCACTCTTAATGCAAAGTGACGTTCACGGTTCCAAGTCGCCTTGAAGATGCACAAGATGCGAGACAACGGGTCTGACCTTGTTACGACGGGGTTAGAGGTGTAATTTTCAGACGGGCGAGTTCAGTGTTCCCATTAGTCGGCCACGACACGGGAATTAATTACAAGCATGTGCAGTAGCATCAATGATAAATGGTCTACAGTAAGTAGATGCAAGTGGAGGTTATATATGTCACTCTATTATGTGTTGAATTATTCATGTTGATGCCCTTGTTTTTTTGGCGATGTAACCCGGGCAGCAACTGGCACCGTCTTCAATCATCTCCTCTTCTGTCGGCTGTATTCCTCCCGTAGCTTGTGCACGTTTATCTCCGTTGACCTTTCTGGAGATCCCAAAGCCCAGCTGATCATTCCTAACATCTGTTTACGGAAGGGCAAATAAGTGTTCTCGCAGTTGACTGTGTTTTAACTGTGACCTCGGGGCAAAGACGAGTTATAGAATTAAAAAGCAACACAGACTCTGCATGAGTCATTGTCTGTTGGGTCGAATCGCTTTTAATGTCAACAAAGGCCTGTGCCTTCCAAAGATAAAGATATCCAATAACATTCCTGTTCATGTTAAAGGAATTGTTTACCAAAATATGAACATAAAATTCTCGCTTAATTTTCTCACCCTCATGCGTTCTCAGATGTACACAAATTATTTTACACTAAAATGCCGTTTTCATGCTATAAAGGGACCTGAAATATGACTTTGACACTCTTCACGTCCACGTGACGTCCGTCTGAGTGTATTTGTTGGTTGTTGTAAAGGTCCCATTTGGGACAGAGAGTGTGCAATTTTCAAAGAGTTTAATTAAACGTTCATTTTAATTATTTATATATCGATAAATGAACGCTTACTGCAGAGATTTCAGAGGCAGCGGCAAATATCGTATCGCTGCGGAGGAAACCGATGCCGTATTGTATCGTGATGAAGTGTCCGATTTTCACCCCATTACTAAATGTCTATAGCAAACTCTTTATAACTAAAACTAAATAAAATAAATAAATGTAAGTATAAATATATATAAATGAAATAAAAATAAATGTATTGTGTAAATAAAATAAAATATTTTGAGATATGTTTGTATCCATGGCAACACAGATCAGGGTAGTAAGTTTAATAGTGGCACATTGATCACCTAAAACGACCCACAAACCCTTGAGATTCAACTTTATTGATGTTCCGCCATATTTAATCGTTGCTTCATGAGCATTTAGTCTGAATACCGATTTTTCTAAATCAATCAGACGAGCCTTTAAAACCATCTGACTCTAAAGCCACAGGAAAAGGATGCATTCTGATTGGCTGATGGCAGCAGACAAGCAAAAAAACAGCCTAATGAAATGTTCCGCTTTTAAAAGCCCTCCAACACACATATCACTCCATCTTTGTGATTTATACCTTGCTTGCAAAGTGTTTTTTCGCTTTTGTCTTTTGAATGACCTTGAACAGAGAAAGATGCTTTTTGCCCCACGAGGTGTAGTTACGACATCAGCCAGCAGGGGCTTTTTGGACAAGATTCGGTATCTAAACCTCGACCCGTGAGTATTTCCCAAGCTCCCCCTCCTCTATACTTCAAACAAGGCCTGTTTTCTTCCTCCGTCTGTGGGAAAGCCAGACCGGGCAATTGAAGGCCACAAGAGGACTTGTATTAAGGGAAGGGAAGCCGTGTAGGGTGTTAGACAAGAGAAGAGGGGGAGCAGAGCAGCATCCGTGCATGACAATGAGAAGACCATTCAATTAGCAGCAGTTCACAGGGCTTGATGCTGATGAGCCGAGACAGGCCGACCCGTCCTGATCCGCCAAATAAAGACAGGGTGCTAGAGGACACGACCAAGAGAGTTAGAAGTGTTAAAACGCTCACGAGGGCAGGAACGTGCTTTAAAAGCGCACTTTAATCTGGATGCACACCAGACGGTTTGGGCCGTAAGTTTTTCTTTTTGGAAGTTTGTTTAAAGTGACTTGTAGTTATGGCTCTCTTTTGTCCAGCCAAAGACTTAACACACGGATTATTTTGATTAATTTTCTTTTTCAGGCGATATGCTGTCAACATTAATGAAAGGGCTTGTGTGTAGTGCCGTCTCAATGTTGCGTGACCGTGTAAGAATTTGACACGGTTGATGATGTTTAATGAAACCTGTCAACAGCTTGTCTGTGTCATATTTCACCCCGACATCTTAAGAAAACCATAAAGACTTTAGAGCTTTTGAAGTCGTGCCACCTGTTATTTATATCAAAATGAATGCCAGTTAAACCAACCGAATTGACTATAGAAAGAAATAAAATGTAATAAACATAATGAATAGAAAAATATGCACCGAGTAAGGGATATTGCAGATCTTGTCGGTTATCGCAAATACATTAATCCTGACTGCTGATCAGGACTCCGTCCTTTTAAGGAAAATGCTACTTTTATGTTTTGATGCGTTTATCCAAACTGACTTAAAAGTGCATTTCGTCTATACGTGTCTTTTATCAGCGTTCCCTGGGATCAAACCAACCACTTTAAAAATATTTGATTTGAAAAAGATGGCGGAACGATAAATTTAACATATAAGTAGTAGCGGTCAAGATGAGCTGTGTTATCAGATTTAACGATTACAAACCTCAGATTGAAGTGACGACCAATCAGAATCAAGTATTCTACATAGACGGATCATTTTGTAATAGACATTGCAGGACAAGATGTAAACCCATCCCACACGAATGTCTTCAGTAAAGCAGAAACCTACGACACAGCACAACAAGCAATATTGACTTTCTGAGCCATCAAACGTCTCTAGAGAAAGAAGCTTTTTTTGTATCACAGGAAGCAGTTATTAGCTGTTAGTGTTTGCATGTCATGCTCTTATGACCTGACGCTATTCTGTTGATACTGCAGTTATGAAGCTGTAACATATGCAATAAAAATGTCTTTGGTCTTCATGTTATTCCTCAGATCTAAAGGTCACGCTGTATGTTAACATTACAGAACACCCGTGACATTAGAACTAACCAGTCAACTGCGTTCTCTCTCCCAGCAGATTTACTTCTTCTACCATCCTGATGGAATTTGTCACTGATGATATTTGCACATGATGGACTTGTTCTGTCTGCGTCATGCTTTCAGCGTTAAAAGCCGAAGCTGTCCGCAGCACCACGGTCATTCATCATATTGACAGATACATTATTTATCATCAAGATGGATCATCTGCTAATTTCTACAGCCAGAGCGATCTCTATTGCTATCTCTATATATTCTTCATATTAGGATCGGTGGCGAGTCAGTTAAATATAATTCATCTGAAATTCCCTCGACGGAGTTTCTATTTAAATCCTTAAACATTGTGTTTAATGTTAGCAGGGACTGACGTGACGACAAACAGCGACAGGTTTAGGCAGTCAAACATCACAAAGGCGTAGTGTTTGTGTGTTTGTTTTTGTTTTTTATTCTGTAGCTCGTGGCAGAATGCTCGTCAAAAACAACACGCACAAAAATAAACACATAAGCACGACTGAGGCGTCACTACACAGACTGAATCTCGTCTCATGTCGTGTCTACACTGGAGGTCACAGATCGGGGTCAAGGTTTGACTGGTTAGTATGGTTAGAAATCATAACTGTACTGTCCTGAGGGCAAAAAGCATCTTTATGCATTGACGTGCAATTGGAAATGACGAGTTCGTCTGCAAAGAAAAACTCTGTTTTAAAAAAAATGTTAATCATGTTTTTCTTGTGTTAGTTAGCTGTATTTTTTTTAGTTTTTATTACTTAATCATAACAACTCTATTCTGAAATAATATTAATTTTTATGCAGGCAACATACATCACAAATGTTTGATAGTGATGTTTTCAATAAATAAATACTTTTTTTAATACAATTATTTTATATTTGTTTAAAATGATTGAAAATTAAAATATTTTCTAATTATTTAAAAAATAATTAAAAATATTTTTATTTTGTTAATAAAAATATTTTTATAATTTTTTAATTTATTTGAAACTTATCTTAAAATGTTTTTTTTTTGTGGAGAATAAATAAAAGAGCAGTTACTGAGCAGTAGTCTCTTTTCAAGTAATGATTTATAATCTGAGCTGTTCTGATTTCACAAAAAATGTCAGTTTGACATCATGACAACTAGAATTCATGTAAAGATATTAATCTTTTGTAAATCGTTATAAATACAAGATTGTGCTAAATGTGAATGTCAAGATACGTTAAGTAACAGAGCTGGTGACAGGGAGGCAAACTGCATCTTTAAACTAAAATGTAAAGTTTAAAAACCGTGAAAAAGATTATGTTTTGGTTTATTAAGTACAGTAGTCTAGTCTGTTTATTGGTCTAGTTTAGACAGTGTTAAGACTTTGTAGCGAGTAATTTTAACATGAAGGAGGCTGGAATCTATTCGCCGCCGGATGTTGCAAACAGTTATTTTATTCCTGCTGTGCCACGGATACCAGCTTCCTATTGTTTGTTTCATGTTTAATATTGTTTCCCAAAGCCGCTGACCTACTCAATTAAATTCCAAATGAAATCCGTCTGGCAGTTTATTATTTTTTATTTCTTTAAAGGAAAGACGGGAGACAAATAAACGATCACAGTTTCAGCGTTTAGACATCGGTGGGAAGAATAAACGGGCAGAAGGGAATCTGTAAATATGATTGCCTCGGTAATTAAGGATTGAAAGCGAGAGAAAGAGAGAGAAGACAAGAACTGAGAAATGGTTAGAGGATTGTGTCTGTCATATCTGTAATGTGTGTGTTAGAAGATTACAGAGAGAAAAACAGAAGGATTATGGAGGAGGGCGGTGGACCCTTAGCATGAGATTATAAATGAAATGACCCGTCCACGATGAATCCCTTAAGCCTGTGGCCTACTTCCTTTTTTTACAGCCAAACGCACAGCCTTGCAAAGTATACTGCTTTCGACTTATATGCGAATATACGGATTTTTGACGCAAGCGCACTACAGCATATTGCAATACCTCTCTGGCCCTACAGGGGTCAGGTTTTCTTCTACTACCTTGAATCGATGCTCCCAGGACACGGTTACAACCTGGTGGTTAAACTAATTACTGCAAGAAATGGAATGCGCATGCGTGACCTGTGCATACTTTGTACACGAGGTAATAAAGTATTTTTAGTATTTTTATTCCGGGGCGCACGTACAGTACTCGCATACTATTCTGATGACGTAATTTGCGTCAAAAAGGGAACTATACTTTGGACTTAAATCTGCAATATTTAGGATCCAGTCTAGACAACAATGAGATTAAATGGACAGGAAATTCACACTTAAATCTCCTGTGTTTCAGATGAACAGCGTTCAGAGATTTTGAAAAGAATGCATTTTCTTTACGACGAAAAATGTAATCGTTTCTATTGTGTATTAGGTCTGTGCTGACTCACGGTCAACATACAAACTTTTATTTTAGCAACAGTTTGTGCGCACAGGAGAACGTCGGCATCCACGGGAAAGGTTGGAGATCAGTCGTATTGTGCCGTGTCTGGAACAAAGTGCTCATGCCGTGATGTTGATGTGCTGGAAATTGAATCTTCCAGGAAACGTGCCTGATGAGACGGCGAGATCAATAGAGATGCGGATGGGCTGGGGTGGGATGAGAATATCCCTACGCTCGGCTCGCTAACCCGTCCTGATGTCCTCGTTCGGCACGTCTCAACGCCGCATGGACCCGCGCCGGCAACAAGAGGCCAAACTTTGTCCATCTGGAAGCGCTTGTGTAGCTTCGCAAGCAGATGGTAAATTGACCATTCAGACGCAGAGGAAAGCATCTAGTATGCAGTGCAGAGTAGAGTAGGCCGCTACAGGGCTGGTGTTGGAGATCCGTGGAGTCATGCAGGTGATGTTTAACTCAGTAATGCTCATCTCAACATCAACACAGGACGAGTTCAAGGTTTTTGAAACACATAAACAGGATATAGATGTAGTCAATAGAACACCTGCACAAACACACTTACAAAATATTAGTATACATCAGGTTCACTTTATCAAGTGCACTTAAGTTCAAATGTACACACACTAAAGTATACTTTATGTTACTGCAAGTACAGTTTACTAATACCTATGTACTTGTAACAGGCAACATATAACTCACGAATGCTTCATATGATCGTAATATTGTTTAATTAATTAAATAAATATTTAAATAAAATCATTTTAAAATGTATTTAAGTTATTTAAAAAAAAAATACAAATAATTTTTAGTTTTTTAAATACAATTATAATAAAATTATTTTAATAATATATGATATATGAAATTCAGAAATAAAAAATATTTTTGTTTTATTTTATTTTATTATTTTATCTTTGTACAAAAAAGGAATATAGTTAAGTATACTTTGTGTAGTAGTTAATATATTTCAATGCAACATTTTTTGTTAACTTTTTAGTATACTTCAGTTGTGTACTCAACGTTTACTACATGTTGTGCTTGTACTGCAACTGTACAAGTAAACATAGGTATACAGATACTTGTAGAACTTTTTAGTCTATGACATTTTTGTATACTATACAGTTTATGTATACTAAACTCATACTCATTTTAGGTGTTTGAAAAAGTATATGTATGCAGAAAATGCACTTAAGGTTACTGATAGTACACTTGAATAAACTCATTTTTTTTCTAAGGGTAAATAACTGTATAGCCATCAAGTGTGTTAAATAACAAGCGTATGATCACGTTGTGAGCACGTGGTAAAGTGTTGGTGGTTCCTTTTTAAGACCGTCACAGCCTTCAGCGAGATGTTCTGATGCATGTGTAAGCACGCAGATGCGCAGGCGTACGTACAAACACACGCCCTACGCTCAACTCAGCAGCAATGCGGCAGATTCCCCCCTCCCCTCTGTGGCTGTCACCATGGCAACAAGCACAGTCTTCTTGTTCAGAGAGCTTGAATGTGACAGTAAGTGAGAGTGGTCTTCAGGGGTCGTGTGGTTTGGATAATAAAGGGGGTGTGGTCTTGAGCAGGTGTGGACGGGCACAGTCATTAGGCGTCCTCTCCTGTTCCGCCCCTCCTCTGTGTTTGCTCTCTGTGTCCGCCCCGGGATGGTGATTGGTGCGAAAACCTTTACAAACTCCATTTGTAAATAGCTCTTGGCTTCTGGGCTTCGTGCAGGTCGAAGGTTCGCAAACACAAGCTTCTGTTGGTTTTATCTCATCTTTACCCCTCCACCGAGGCCGGCTCAGAAGTGCTGGTGTTACTGTAGGAGACTACAGACACATCTTAAATAAGATCTCTTTTATATCTCAGATGTGAATTTAAAACAGCAGTGAGATCTCAGTGAGACTTTTGCTTGAGTCTCAAGCTTCTTCACATTGTTGTCCTGAGATTACTGAAGTCTACAATTGAAAGTCTGAGACCTAAGAAACTTTTCTTATTATTGGCTTTTCTATGCGCTTCAAAAAGAGGTGCTTCAAAAGGTACTTCGATGCCATAGAAGAACATTTTGGTTCCATAAAGCAGTGGTTCTCATATTTTTAGCTGTAGGGCCACACTCTGTGTAGAATGCATTGCTTTACGGCCCCCAAATTCAACCAAAAACGTATTCAGTTATACAATGCTGGAACATCAATTCTTTTGTTTGGTGTTCTTATTTTTCTGATACTTGATTGCATAAAATCTATGATAAATGTCTATATTTCATAAAATGCCACATAATCTGTGGCCCCCCTGAATCCATCTTGGGCCCCCCAGGGAGTCACGGCCCCCAGTTTGAGAACCACTGCTGTAAAGAACCTTTGACATCCGAAGAACCTTTCTGTTTCACAAAAGGTTCTTTAGATGATAAAAACTAAGAAAGAGATGGTTATTCAAAGAACATTTGACTGAACTTTGGCATCGCTGTGAAAAACCTTTTAAGCACCTTTATTTTTGTATCAAGTGTAGCTTGATAAAGTACCCAAATACTTCACTACTGTTTACCTCTGATTACAACCTATTTTTCTCACAATATGAGTAAAATTTTATATGTAAAGTGAAAAAATGATATGATGGGACCAACACAATCTAATGACAATTCGTGATTCGTGACGAATTTGCATGAAATCTCATTTGTACGTCTTAGTGACCCGCTTTCACGCCAGTTACCTTTAGGGGTGGGATTCATTTTTGCTTTTTGCTAATTATTCGACATTTTTGTATTAGTCACGTTGAACAGAACTCCAGTCGTGGAGACCCACAGCACTGCACATGTTCTGTATCTACTTTATCAGACAAACTCAGTCGGTGGATCTCTGCTAATGAACTGATGATTTAAATCGGGTTGTAAAATAAAGGACACGTATAAAGAGCTGTGGTGCTCCAGCGCTTCTGTAAAGTACAGTATTAATGAAGACGTAGATCCACTCAAAAATGGATCTGTGCCCTCAGTGAGATAATGCATTTTTGACGACTCGACTACAGGAAACTTGCATTAAATGTGTCTACATGTTTCCTGATGCGTGAGATTTTTGACGAGTATCTGCTGGAGGTGTTTCTTGTGTCCCTGAGCACAGATGAAGAACACTGAGAGGTTCTGTGCGTGTGTAGACCCAGCTGATACCCAACAAATAAACGGGGAATGATGGGAAATTCTTCTAAAAATGAAATTCACTTAATTTGCCTTGTCATATGTTGTATGGTAGACTCAAAATATAGTACAAGTGTCATACCGTTTTTTGTATTTTATCTTTTGGAAGCTTAGCAGCTTGGTCACGCTTACCGTGCGTTCACTCTGCCGCTGGCAAGAGCATCAAGAATCTCTCGCTCTGGCCGTCCTTCCAACAACGCTGTAGTAGAAAGATTCGTGGACGCTCTGACGATCGAATGCTTGGTCTTGTAATCTTTATTTGAAGGGCCCGCAAAGCAAACAAACATGTTGATCTTGTGCAGACTGACCACAAGTGGGGTATAAGTTATCCTTGTGAAATGTTTTAAATGTGAACGTAAGAAATGAATCAATTGAGAGATCTTAACAATTATTGTTACTTTTTTGATAACGAAATTAAACCATTGAAAGCCGTTTATGGGATGTGGCTTTTGTGTTCATGGTTCATAAATGATTGGGAGACCCACCACAACAATGTTTAACCTCCATTTTTCTTGGGAACTAATGTGGTCGGAACCAAAGTTTACATGACTGCGTTCTCTGGAATCCTCTCAAGTGGAGGACTTCTACTTTCCGATTGGTTGTCGCCGAACCTCGTCATAGCTCATCACCATTAAGTTGACATGACTTCAACTCTCCTCGACGGCCACACTGTCCAAGAAGCACCACTTCTCGCTGGAGCTCGCCGGCTCACATTGAAAATTATTATTTCGGGTCAAATTGACGCTCTCGCCGGCGGCGACATGAACGCACGGTTACAATTTTTTTTCTATATATTAACTGTCAATATTTGAAATCATTTAATACATATAAAACCATAAGGAATTGGTGCTTTTCATATGTTGAAAAGAAGAAGCACTTTGTTTTCAAAATGTATTGTTTCATATATTGCATTAAATTATCTAGTATATTCCCATATATATTCGTTTCATAAGATCACTGTTTTAAAAAGTGTGGCCAGGATAGTTTTAATAAATCATTTTTTGGCATTCCACAGAAAAAAGAAAGTCTTAAATAACCGTTTAAATGTTGATTAAACTTTCCCCCTGACTATCGTATCGTCTGTATCTGGTCCCGAAGTCTTGAAAGAATTAAATAAGTTCCGAGTTTCGTCCTTCTTTAATGTTTGCAACTCTTCTCTAAATTTTTCTCCTTTCTTCTTTTCCAACCCATTAATTCCTGATTCCCGTATCTCAGGAGGAGGTAGCGAATGAGCTAGAGACATCAGAAACCTCTCGCATACTCAATGCTTTTTTTTGCTCCCACTTCCACTTATTTCCCCATCGTCTCTTTCCCAACACACCAGTGCGCCTCCGAATGAACTTGATTGACATATCAAGGGTTCTCCCCAAACACATGAGCTAAAAAGACTTTTTGAATTTAAGCAACACGTACACACGTCTTTAATGTGTCATCACAGCTCCTGCTGAGTCCCGATGGGTTGGCGTGTTTACGTTCATCATCAGACGGTTCATGAGGTGAGGAGAATGTGAGGAAGATGATGATGTTCAGATTGCAACAATGGCACAAGTGATCGGAGATCTCGGTAAAGGACTGTGGTAAACCGCTGTGAACACAGAGATTAAGAGATGCTGTAAACACGTTGAGATGTGAGAGGTTTTGGACTGAAACATTCACAACTCGACTCTGCAGGAGCTTGATGAACACTTGAGCCACCGTTAAAAATGTATGAAAGCCATTTCTTTAGAAAATAAAAATTGTATCCAAGTCGTTTTATTTTATAGAATGATAGCACACGCATTTAACAGCCTATTAGTTTCTTTGTACTTACAAAAACAAACCTTTACAAAAAAAAATTCTTAGTATGCATGGCTCGTAGTTATGTTTACTCTTTTGATTGTGTAGCCATTAAATACTTTTTAACATACTTCTGCATACTGTTTTGTAAACTTACAAGTGTAGTCAGCTTTAGGGTGGAAGTGTACAAGTAAATAAAGTACTAGTTTATTCGTTTTATACCACAAGGGTCCTTAAAAGTGTGCATTCATAAACCAAAAAGTGTGCTACAAGTATGGAAGTAGTAAGCTATGAGTATCTCTATAAGTTCAATTGTACTGCAGTTGCAGTACAAACAAAAACGTAGTTGTGTACGTAAAAGTATACTTTGATAAACTGCCAATTTAGTACCATGCAATAAGCACTGCAAGAACTTAAATGGTGTATGAGTAATCTACATTGATTTATTTGGGTAGTGGATCATGACTTCATGTATTTTTCTTCATAAATCATTAGGAGTCACCCCTCACATCTGTTTGTGGGTTTTGCAAAAATCTTATTTAAAAGAGACGTTGCTTGATAGTTTCATGTGTTTCTGACGCAGTGACTTTCAGACATTTCTAAATATGACTTTGTGTTCAGATTTCTTTTGGGTGTAATTTTAGAGCTCTGTAGGTCTTTCGGTTCGAACAAAAGCGCTATAGCACATAGCTTTTTAAATGCAGGATTCAAGGTTTCAGAAGCGGCCCTCATGACCCAGTTGCTGTAATTGAGCTTTTCTCACTTTTTTTCTCCTCGGCCGCTGCATCTCTTCTAATCCCCCATGACTCTGTGCTTCACACGTGTCTCCTATTTGCTGTTGTCCTCTTCTGCCGCTCTTACTCCATGTCTCATTACAGCGTCTCCTCTGTCTTCTCTCTCTCTCCACTTCTCCTTTTCCAAAGTCCAATATCATTCTTTCCACTTCTCTGCCTCTCGATGTGGAGAACTCTGAGCCCACATCTATTCAATCTATTTATCTCTCTTTCCTCCCGAAAGCTCCAATCCTGCAGCTCCACCGTCTCCGGTCATGCTTCCAGCAGATTCTGCAGAATCGAGCAAATCCGATGTCTTATTTAGCCTCTTCTTGTTGGAAAAATGACGAAATCTCTTTTAGATTTCAATTGGTTCTTTTTGACCCCATTGAGATTACGGCCATGAGACACGCTCTCAAGACAGTCGTGAAGTGTTGTGAAGGGAATTTGGTACGAATGCATTGCGGGTTAATTTGCACGTGGGGTCTATGCTGTTTTATCATTATATTCACATAACAAACATGGGCGCAAAATCTCGGTTGAACCCAGTTTGCATGGCACGGCTTTTGCTTTTGCCTTAAAGGAATTTCTCTCACCGTTTATTCTCTCTTGTGTGGTTGTACACCTGAAACACAAAAGCAGATATTTTGAGAACTGTCTTGTGGTTTTGTGTTCATATAATGGAAGTCAATTAGTGTCGGTGTTGTTCGGTCAACAACGTTCTTCAAAATCTCCTCTTTTGTGTTTAAGTATGTCACAACTCGTCTTATTTGCATATATTTTATTTTCTCTCCAAAAGACGAATTGAGACTTCAATTGAACAACTGACAACTTCATTATGTCTCCTGAGCCGTTAACAAGCAACCTCTGAGCATTAGGCATTTCCCCCCAGAGAATCAGCAGAACAGAACACATCCCATAGCTTATTTAGCCCGTTCTCCTCTTGCCAACCGCCTGCCAACCAATTACCGACACCAGCATTGGGTGCCACCCCCGCAAACTCGCACCCCTTCGTTTCCGACACCCTCGACACTCAGCATCCCCGCAGCCATCACCTCCAATTACTGAAGCCGCCGCAGCCCGGCCTCCCGCCGATCCTTCAGTGATTGTCTCACTCCGTGTCTGTCTTCACTTCATGCTTTTCCCATTCTGTTCCCCAACACAATTACAATTATCACACCAGTCGTACCGGAGCTGTGTGCACATCCCCTCCCTCACGCCTCATCCCCCCGGCGTCTTCCGAGACGTTGTGTTCTGTTTTAATTAGAGAAGCTCTTCGACACTTTCTCTGGAGCTTGTTACTCTTTAACTCGTTGAAGGAGTTTGGGTTTGGTAGACTGTAAACTACCCAAGGTGTTGGTGGTGTAGGCCTGATCTACACGCGTTTGTGCCGTTTGACATCAAATTTTGATTGCATTTAAAATTAGCGTCTGAATTTTCATTTGAGATAGCACAAAATGAGAGTTTATTTTAAGTTTAGGATTTCTACAGCTACAATCTTTATTATTTTTGTTTAAAATAAACGCAAAAAAAACAATAGTTGGTTACTTATCCTGACTTACAAAGGTGAGCATATATTAATTGATCAATTTGACGTCTTTTGAACAAATGGTCAAAAGGAACCTGCAATTTTACGTTTCAAACAGAGATGGCGACAGAGAGACAAATGTTACGCATAGCCACCTATAGAAATCTGTATTTATTTAATATTAATATTGAATAATCATATCTGTATGATTGTTTAATATTCATATTCATATTTTAGATAAGATTTTTCACAACATCAAGTTGGGTGACAAAGTAACTACAAATATTAGGGCGACTATACGTGCCGTTTTTCCCGGACACGTCCTGGCCAGGATTTCGGGTACGTCCTCTGGAGGTCGCATTTGTCCACCATATACGTCATCGAAGTTCATTTTTTCAGGTTTTATTTTAGAAAAGCCACCGTTATATTTCAAGGTAAGAATGAAACTACAATGATTATACGTCTTAAAGGTAAACAGTGAAAACGGGGTTGTGCAGTTTCCTGTCAATGGCGTCATATCTGCGTTTGTTACCGCCTTTACTGACGTAAAACAGCACGACAACAGTGTCGTGACAAATGCGGAAGTAGTGTCTAGCGTCTAGCGGAGCCACTAGCTTGTTTCGAGCGGTCACTTATTTATGGACCACAATTATACGCAACATTTATACAACTTTATTACTTTACCTCATCCGCTAACATGATTTCTCGTTTCCGTCCGATTGATGGCCATCAGCGGTGGAGTTGAACACAACAGCGCCATCAAGCTACACCTTTGTTGTTGTTTTGATCGTGCGGCCTCTAGCGGCGTTTTTTGAGAACTGCAGCTTTAAGAGAAATCGGCAAATGCGACCTTCGGAGGGACGCACCTGAAGTCCTGGCCAAGACGTGTCTGGGAAACGTCACCCTACAAATATAAATACGGAAGTCTTTTACTTTATCAAACTTTATGACTTAGTGATTTTAGCGTTAACACCACCCGTCTTTTGTCTCAAGAAACAAACAAAGCAAATGGCTTCCTCGCGGTTATCTTACAGAGCATCCGCACGTGTTTGCATCACTGTTTGTTTGTCTTTGCGCTGCTGGATCTCGCTTTGCCAAATGCGGTGTGATGCCTTCAGGTTGGAATTATTCTTCCTCTCTTACTCCACCTTCCTAATTGAAAGCTTCTCTGAAAGAACTTCATCGCCTGTGGGTTTGAGTCACGAGATATGTCAGTCATGAGATGTTATACAGATAGGATTGAAATCACAATTCAGAAGCTTTTTGTAAAGAAATGTAACTTGCTCTTCATGCAGCGATGCTGTCGTCCCCAATGAGGAGGCAGAAGATGAAATATCAATGTGTTAGATTCTTCTTGTAGTATTAATGCACCTTCTTTTCTTAAAGGGATAGTTCACACAAATATGAAAATTGTCATTTTTAGTTTGATTAATTTAATAGAATTATTCATCATTACTTTTATAGTGGATGTACTGTATGGGCTTTTTGAAGCATCAAAAGTTGAAGGAAAGAAGTCGTATACATCCGGGATGGCATGATAGTGCGTAAATGATAAAGAGTTAATATTTGGGTGATCAACTCCTTGTAGTTTTGTTTGTTTTTCTTACTCTATACAGATAACAACTAGTTAATGTAAAGGCGTTGAGCAATTGTTTGTTTTATGGCGTGTCAGGAAAGGTGTTGGGTGTAACTAGTTACTAAGTAATTAGTTACTGTAATTTAATAACTTTTCCCCTGAAATAGTAAAGTAAGTGATTACTCTTGTTTTTACTGTAATTTAATTACAGTTACTTCTGATGTAATTAAACTATTACTGTGTTATATATTCAATAGTGGAAATTACATCAAAATTATAAGTCTAACTTTATTATGTATGCTGTAATGTATCCTTCTCACATTTGAATACTTTGGTCGGTTAATACATATAATTTATATCGCTATTTATTATTTATTTGAATGAATTAAATAAGCCGTTTCACGTGTATCCTTGAATCAATTCTAATCAAGGTTGATATATGATATATAAAGTAATTAGTAATGAAATTCTTTTTGGAGAGAGTCATTTGTACAGTAATGTAATTACACTATTGAAAATGTAATTAGTAACTAGTAGTTAATTACTTTTTCAGCGTAACTTACCCAACACTGGTCAGGTATTGACAGAAAAATCTGAAATAAACGAAACCACAATATCAAGAAAGAGCCACGACTGCATAGAAAACGAATATCTGCGGACACTATGACTGATCACAATTTGACTCTCCTAAATCCATTTTGCACATTGGAACTGAAGATTTCAGACGCCATTTCTGTGTGGAGGAACGTTGGGCGCGTCATCAAAGACGGAGATTATCTTCTTACCTCTCACTAAAAAGGTTTGGCAAACAGGCTCCCTTCATTTGTGACATGGTATTAATAATGTTTCTTGACCTGTAATCCTCACCACGTCCCGTCTGTGACTCCTAACCCCAATCTAATGATACCCATCCCTAATCCTCAGCATCAAAGTTTGCTACGGGTCGCCCGGCCAATCACCTCATTTCAGAATATCCTTTTGAAGTAAAAGTTCACTCGGTGACGTTTAAAGAACAACTTTATTTGCTATCTGTTTCCCATCGATTTCCTCTGCCGTCATCTGACAGAGATTCAGACGAGTGCAGATAGACGGATCGATGCTACCATGACCTCCCGCAGGGCTTCGCGGCCATCTTTAACCGATTCCACGCTGTCAGGCCGAGCAGAAACGCACAAATCACTTTTTTATCATTTTGTCCTCTTATGTTCTTCAATGAACTCCCGGCAGTCTCATCTCTATGCAATTTTCTTTGTTGTTTTTTTCTCTGTATTGAATTCGAAAATGCTGTGACTGTAAAATATCAGCCGTTATTCCCAATCGTTACGAGACATCAATATCCGAGCGCAGAAAAAGACAAAAAGTGCTCCAGAACTCATGCTGAGGAGAGATGGACTTTTTCTCTTGGTTGGCCGGTTATTATTCTGTTTTTATTCCTCGTTCTTCAATTATAAGACATTTTGTGGCCTCCAGGAGCACTTTTGTTTAAAATCAATTATTCCGTTTTTTTAAGTGCTGATTGTTGGAGCTTTTACTTTTTTATTGTGTCTCTTTATTTGGGACTTTTTTCCTCATGTTCAAAGAGACATTTTGAGCTCGATCTAGGCTTTTTATCTTCTCTCTACACACATTTAAAATGTGAAAAAACAAAATTTTTCTTCTCATTTTGTATTATTGTGAATATTCGTTTTTTTTCCAGAAATGACTGTCCCGACATTTTAGACAACAATTACGTTTTTCCAAAAGACATTATATTTGATTACAATGTAAATGAGAAGTTACAGCGGAAAACGTCTCTGCAAAGACTGATCGAGTATTCTGGAGCCGAGCAAAACTAGAATCTCTTTATATCCGCTTAAGACATTTCATTATAGAATGACTTTTCCAGGCATGAAAATCACAATTTTAACATTCTCTGACATTTCCAGTTTTACAGTACCGGTGGCACTCTTAATTTCTTGCACCATAAATTTTTATCGAGTTACTTGTATGGCCCGGTACTCAAGAATAGTGAATAGTGAACTTTCTGAACCGCAAAAGTTGTTAACGCCGAGCCTCAAAACTATTTGATCAAACCCTCTATTCCGAATGCCCGTCTCCCCCCGGAACCCTCTCCGAATTCCTCCGGCGCACTGTATTGACTTCTGTTCCCCCTTCACCTCTTGCTTGGCTTTGGCCAAGCGTGCAAATGGCAAATGGCAAATGGACAGCGCCCGTCCCTGCGGCCCGGATGCTCCATGTCTTATTCATGAGGGCAGGTCTCTCGCCGTCACACTCCATATGAAAGAACAAGCTCTGGCCTGAACGAAACTCCCACGGCTGTCCTCCGTGACATTTCCACTTTACGCGCTGGTGTGCTCCCATTCTGCCAGGGATTGGTGTAATAAGAGTAATGCTCGAGTGGGGTGAGATGACGTGGCTCTTCTGTATGTCCATATTCTCCCGAGATACCTCTTCTGTCTGCGCAGTCGTCTGCTTTGACATGGATGAACAATTGCGGAGAATTTCTGCATACAATGAACAACAAAGCTCTGCTCAAAAAACCGATGAGCTTTTCTGAGTGCTGTCTACATCGGCATTCAATGCTGCGTCTTTACTAAATAAAATTGTCTTTAGTTTGTTTATTATTTTTACTCTTGAATTAAAATCCAAAAATGTCTTGCATCTCTAGTGTTTTTTACGATGCATTCTGGGATTTTTCTAGAAGTCATATAGAAGTCCCTTTAAGCACTTCGGGATGATGTTGTGATATGTCAACAATTCCGGCAAAATTGCATTAAAAGTACATACAAGCAAACAAGATAAAATGCATGAAAAGTTAACTATTACAAGTTATGTGTAATGCTGACTTCCCGTTGGAACCATGTCCATGATGCCCTAAAATGCACCTTGTGTAGACAGCTCACTAGGTTTTTAAACCAAGTGCAAAAGTGAACAGAAAACACGTCAGATTGATACCCACAGATCATGTATGTGGTTACATGGTGCTAATATTGTGAATATTTTCACCATATTTATGATCAGTTTGACGATATATATGAGGTTAAATCATTTTAGGATTGGAAGAAACATCGTTCATTCCCCCCCTCATTTTGTTCCAAATCTGATGTTTTTTTATATGAAACACAAATTAACATGTTTATAGTTTACGCACAACTGTTAAACTTCAACAAGAAATTGTGAAATCGTTCAAGCAGCTTGTGTGCACTACACGTTATTCTATATTTTCAGCATGTATCGTCTTCTAAGAGGCCATTTATACGACGCCGTTTTCAACTGAAAATGGAAACATTCTTTCGTTCGTTTAGACAGAAATGGCGTTTGGGGGACTGAAAACACAAACTATTGAAAACGGGCCATTTTCATTTCCATGTTAACGGCAAGACGGAACTTTCTGAAAACGATGACGTAATAGGCATGCATAGCCAAAACAATATGGCGGCTTCCCGTACCGTGAGCTCTCGCTGCTCGACTATGTATGAACGTTTCCCCAGCAAAATGTGGATTTGTGGCACCAATGAGACCAGCGGAGACACACCATTTACACCCGCCAGACTTTAAACACACATATACGTCGACCAACGGTATTAAAAAGCACTTTTGGCTTATAACTGTGCATGTGTATGTGCCATGGCACGTCTTGTTTCTTTACACAACAACATCGCCATCCACTGGCCTGGCGTGCACACTACGGCGTTTTTATACGTTTTCCTGGATCCGTGTACATGCAGACCGTTTTGATAACGCTGTCATGTGTACGTTAAGCTTTTCTAAAACGCAAAGGAAAAACTTTTCCGTTTTTCAACGTGGCCTAAGTTGTCTTCAAGTGTCATGAAGATTTCATTTTCCTTTTGTGTTCTACAGACAAACAGCATACGGGTTTTGGAGGATATGTGGGTGACTGAATTTTCATTTTTGGTTGAGCTGTTTCCTGAGGTGATTTCATGAATAATTAACCCTGAAGTGATCGACTCAATAATTGATGATTGTCTAAGCGTCACGAGTCAATGAACTCACCGAGACAGAACGATATTTGGGAAATGATTTCTGCGAGTCTGACACGCGCGTGCGTTTCAGATCTTCAGGTGTGTGCACAGGTCGCTCTGTTCCGTATTTAAATGTGGAGCGTATATTGATTGATCAGATTTTAATGGGATCTTCTGATTTGCGATCAGTCTGATTTAGAGGGTCAATCCATCATTGGCACAGTTCTCTTTCTTCTTGCCATTAACTCGATCTCTCTATCTCTCCTCTTCCATTTAACTGCCTTAGGAACGGGGAATTATCTCCTTATTAAAATTTAATTGCTGGCAATTTGACTCTTTCCTCCTCAAAATGTCTTTGGTTATTTACCTGCAACTTTAGTGTTTGTAAAGCGTTTTAACGTTATGGCTCTTCGCAACAATCACCATTAAGCGTGTGATTTACGACTTTCATCAGGATTGAAGAGAGCAATACAGCCTGACTCTCAGTAAAGAGCTGCGTGATGGTTTGCAGTCGGCAGTTTTCTCTTTTGTGTTGCCATGTTTATGTTAAAAGTTGCCTTTGAGGTGTGACCTGTCGAAGGACTTTTATTCTATAAACTGGGCTGCACAAAACGTGTTTTGCTGCAGAAAAAGTTAGGAGACCCTTTCATTTTGAACTATTTACAGTTATGTGTTTAGGTAAAATTATTGTTTTTGTTCTGTGAACTACTAACAATATTTCTCCCAAATGTCAATAATGTTTTTTTCTATTTGCATTTATTTGAAGAAAATGAAAACTTGTGAAACAGTTGAAAATAACAGAAAAGTCTTTTAAGCAATACAACAGTCCTATATGGGGATGTATTTGGGAAAAGCTTGAACATAATTATTTATATGAAAACCTTGATTTTAATCACAGTTTTCATGTATCTTGTCATGCTGTCGGTCTTTCACATTGCAGTTGGATGACTTTGTCACTCCAGAGGTTTGATTTTATTGAAATTCAACAAACACATGGACCACAATCCATTTAGAAATGCTGATATGAAATGAAAATGTAATGCTCCCTTAATTCTATCCGCAGCTGTATATTTTATATTTAAATATATCACATTCTTTCTCAAACTGTCCCTTTAATATCTTGCACAGATGTGCTTTCAAGTATCTAGTTTGAAAATCGTTTTTACTTGAAAAAGGACACCGGTACTCATGGAAAATGAGATTTCTGCAGTGTAGTAACATGACCTGCACCGTAAGACGTTTTTCTGCTGCTGTGACCGCACGGGTGACGGGTTCATATTGAATTTAAAAGACTGCATGCATGCACGCATACACCAGAGGACGAGCCGCATGCATGTGCGCATAGACACGCTGATGTGACGAATGGACACTGCATTGCTTTGTTGCGATGAGAACTCTCAGAACCACTCGAAGGACATGATTCTCAATCTGAGTAAAATTATCCAAACACTACATTTTACATGGACAACCAAAAAGAGCAAAGGCTTCAGGCTATCCGTTTGAAGATACGTTCACAAATCTGATCAAAAAAACAAAGTAAACTTTTACACTTCCTTTAGGCTTGATCAAAGAAGGCACAGGCAGCTGAAATTTGAACGTCTTTTTATTTATCACATCGTTCTTTATCAGTCCTATGAGAGCGGAAGTGGCTTAGCTGGGTGAGATTTAGCGGATGTACGTCATCACCCTGCGTGCATTGAGTCTATTAGGCCGATTTATGGAGATGTAGAATCCTCCAGAGGCTCATTGAGAAGGAAAGATATCTTGAGACTCAAGTCTGCAGTTTCAGGGACTTATCAATAATTTAAAGCATGCAGATTGGCCAAAAGACAGCCACAAATGCTGCAGTGATGGTTGTTGATTCATTTTAAAGGAGAATTCATCCAGAAAGGGGAATCTCGATGTCATTTGCTCTTACATGTCATAAAACGCCGGTTAAAATCTCGTATAGAATTGTAGATCAGAGATCAGATATTTTTGTATGTCTGAAAGTATCGTGCATTGTTTCACGGAAATAAATCAAAGTGTAAGATGTATTGCGGTATTGCTCGTGAATATATTCAGATATGAGTTCTTCAATCGAAACTTCTGCCTCTCGATCACTATTTCTGTATGAAGAATAAAATGGCACACTATTACTTTATCTTCTTATCTTTACTTGGGTGGAAGTCAAATGACGTCCCTCGGAATCAAAAGTCAAAAGCTTCATTACAAGCTTACTGTTGTGAGTAACAGAAGGAGAGAGTTTTCAACATTTACTTTTATGTTTATTTGTTGTCCACCATAAATTCAGTTTTGCTGCTTTAAATATGATTGCATTACCTCATTTTCTTCTAGTCCCTGCTCGACACCTGTAAGTCGAGGTGCCTTGAGTTATTTTATTAAAGCATTGTGATCTTCTGGTTGCGTGTGTAAATGGACTGTGGTTAGCACCGTCCCTGTCCAGAGCCATTTTTAGTGTGTTAAAAGCCTGAAGTAGAAGCAAAAAGGCATGAAATTTTGGAAATGTGCTTTGAAATATGAAAACTGGAGGTTGCGAGAGAGAGAGAGAGAGAGAGAGAGCAGTGTTAAAGGAACCTCTGGATGGTTGCTGTATCTCAGGGACATCCTCAGGGAAACCTGTTTTGAGACGGTAGAAAGATGAACCGCGTTTTGCAATTAACGGGAGTAACGGGATAACAGGAGAGGAATGAGGTAGAAGGGACAGGCCGAGGCTTCACGAAAGGGCAGAAACGGGTCCAGAGGGGAGGCAGATGGAGGTGTGTGTGTGTGGGATAATAGAATTGCAGAAGGGTCAATTTGATTCCTCAGCCAAAGGTTTGAAAGAACAGCGATGGCAAAAGGCTTTTTTTATTGCCTCCTGTCACCCGGCGCCTGCCAGCAGCACCACCTGTGCTCACAGCAGATATGTTTATGGGTCTCTCGTGAGGAGTCCGAGTCTAATGTCTTTTTGCAGTGAGGTTAAAATGTGTGAAGTCATGATCTGATTGATCTTTAATGCAAAGAGATCTGCTATGATGTCTCATTTTGTGATATTTACAGTACTTTAACGTCTTACACACACACAGGTTTGTACCATAGACTTTGGTTGTGTTTATACTGTGCTAATGGTTTTATTCCTAACCCCTACCTGTAACAAAATCCTCACAGAAACCTTTTTGTATTTTTACATTTTTAAATAAGTTTAATTTGGTATGTTTAATAATCAGTTTTCCTGTTCCAATCAGTTTTATTTTTATATTATTTATTATTATTTTATTTTATTATTTTTAGTTTTATAACCAAACTCATGCAGAAAATATTATCATTTAGATTTACTCATCGTTTATTGGCATGGTGATGTCCCCACAAGAATCGGATTTTAATATCACGATAATTGCGTGCGCTTTTATTGTGGCGTGCCGGTATGGTGATCTTTGATGATGTTTTGGTAGTTTTTGTTGTGAATGAAAAATTCGATAAAAAAGAAAAGTGCCTAAAGCATTCAAGAAACTTATTGAACATTCAAACTATATTTAATCAAAATCAGGTTGATTTATAGACAGCTGAATATGCAAGTATTCTACTCACTATTTCGTAAGCTACTGTGATGGATTAGTTGATGTATAAACCGTAAATGTAGAAGGCAAACTGACCGTGAAGATAGATCTCTCATTTTAATGAAGATAAATATATAAAAAATAGATATTAACAGTTTGTTTTCTACATTTATGCTGTAACACCACAAGACACATTCACGGTTTATTTGTCAACTACCCAAGACCTAAACATCGCCGGTCTAGATAAACTTCCAGTTTCATTTTTTCAACCTTCACGAATCTTTGAAGAAAATACGACCAACAGATCATTTATAACCAAGTCAAAATCGTAAGGAAAATATTTAAGATTTATTTATATGTGTGTGATGCAAAAGACCGGAAACCGGAAGTACTTTTGAACCATCTCCCGAAGTGGTATCAGATATACTCATATATATAATGTATAGAATATATAGAATTAATCGCTGTGTTTTTTAAATTGACCACGGTAACAATATTGTGCGAAATATTATTCATATAAATGATCATGATATACCAGGACAGGACATTTTGGTCCCCACAATGTCGCGACACGTATTATTATTTGCTCTCTTGTTCTTCATTAGATGGCCATCAAAGGAGCAGACACAATACAGCTCTGCCCAAAACCGATATTTCTGAAATCGTGATAATTCCTCCAACATAGTTCTTACAAACTCCAACAAATGCCAATTATGTCCATATATGGGCAACAGGAAGCTTAAGTTATGAAAACTTTATTTGTTTTTGGCAGTTAATACCATAGAAGAACCCATACAAGGTCATTGTAAAGCTGAGATATTATTTGATTTTTCTTGCGTGTGGCAATGAGATGACACTGTGCTGCTCTCATTACAACAGTCTTTATGCATCTGTGTGTCTTTGGAGGGGCGGGGTTTCGAAAAGAGGGGGTGTGTCTTATGCAAAATGTAGAGCAGCAATCACTTTTATCATCTTTAAGTACATGAAATGTGTTCAAGGTCTGGAAGAGGAAGATGAAGGCAGTGATGAAGAGTTAACAGCATGTGTGGCGGGTCTCCAGACCTGTCAGAGATGTGTGTCACATCACTGCAAAATCTCCGTCAGAACGTTTCTGTTTGTCTTTATCTCTGGAGGTCTCGCTCTCGTTTACTTCTTCTCTCGTCTGTGCGTTCGGTCTGTCTGTCTCTCGTCTGCCGTCGTGCTCTCCGGTGGTCTGAACTGCGAGGGTCTGAGGGAACTTGTCGATCTTGTACGCTCAGATAAGCTGGGGAAATTAGCAAAGTACGATCAGGCGTGTTGTCGAGGTCAGGAAGCGGATGAGAGAAGCCATGGCTCGTTCTTTTGAGTCTTTTCAATGAATCATTCAAGTGGAACGGGTTCATTTGAGGGAGTCTCACCTTGAAAGGAGACGAGAGGAGATTGTTGCAGTCAGGAGACAAATCAAACATGAAGCGTTCAGGCACGGCTTTTCCAAAAGCTCTTCTGCTTTTGTGTTTCTGTATTTCATTGTGATGCTATTAAAGAGATAGTTTACCCAAAGATGACAACGGTGTCATCATTTACTCATTTGAGTTGCTTTCTTCTGCATAACACAAAGGAAGATATTTTGAAGAATGTCGGTAACCAAGCAACGGCGGTACGCATTGACTTGCATTGGTTTTGTGCCCGTACAATAGAAGTCAATGGGTACCACCGTGGTTTGGTCACCAACATTTTTCAAAATATCTTCTTTTGTGTGGATTTTCATTTTGGGTAAACAACCCCTTAATGTGTTTTTTGCTATTCTATTATAAATTGTTTGTGATGTTCCTCATTCGATTTAAGAGAATTCACTTCAGAAGATAAAATCAGGAAGATGTTGGATGCGATGGTGGAGAATAAGTCTCTGAAATATCATTGCTTTACGTGGAGATGAATGTAATTCAATATGCATATTTCATTTTCCTACAATCAGATTTTTCCGTCCATTTTTTGTGTAATGGGACATGATCTCAGAAATATGATTTGGATCACATGCAGCTCATACAGCGATTTAATAGTAATACTATTATGCATTCAGGAGACGCTTTTATTTAAAGTGACCTGTGGTGCATGTAATCTATCGTTTTTTTTTTACCAGTTTCCTGGGATCGAACCCATGACCTTTGTGTTGCCAACGCAATGCTCAACCTATTAAGTTAACATCATAAATGTGAAATATGTCTGTAGAAACCGTTAATACATAGCAAATTATATTTCATGCAAGATTTCAAGAACCACTTATTTCATTAAAATAAACTTTTCAAAAGAACCGATTTGTGCAAACTTCAGACCAGAGAGAGGCAGTCACAGCTTTGTTCCCTTTAACCCTCAGCTTGTACCAGCATTTAATAACATCATACATCTCCTGTGAAGCACAAAGACTGCCACGAACTTCGCCCTTGCGGAAGTAGAGCAAATTTTGGTTGGAGGGTGACATGGCGGTCTTAAGAATTGATGAAACGCTCGCAGGCAGCCCTCGGGCTCGTAACATCACGCTTTAATTGGAGCTGTCAGATGGCGAGTTAATCCGGCCTCCTGTAAATCTGCGGAGATATTTCTGAAGACGGACCGAATGATATATGACAGAACCATCACTTTAACTCCGCCGCCCGCAGCCAACACCAAAATAAATCACAACGTCGCCTGTTGATCATTTATTTTTAAATCCACTCGAACAGCGTGTCACACACCTCTGGATGCTTTCTGACATCGTGCTTGAATCTTAAAGTGAGTCACATAGACACATGCCAATGTGAGAATAAAAGAGAGGATAATGGCTCTGTACATCAAAGCAATTTTAGATGAATTATATTAATAAAAAACAAAAATGCCCTTGATAACCATGATTTAACTGTGGTAACTAAAGTGTTTTGGTTTTCTGATCTGTTTTGATCTTCTGTTCACTTTACTTTAACAATTCATTTCAATTTAATGCCAATTTAATGAATCCACACTCAAAAACAACTGCATCATTCTTAAACTGACTTGAAATGGTGACTTTTGGCTTAACCCAATGTTTTCATTTTAAAAGAACATGTTTTTCAATCCAGAAGCTAAAACGCAAAAAAATATGTATAAAAAATAATTTAGTTTTATGTTAAATTTACTTAAAGGAGCCATTCTTTTGCAGTTTTAGAGGCGTTTGGGTGTTTAACAACGGACGTTCATGTTTCTAGTTTCAAAAAACGCTTTAAATTTCGCATATTTCAAGCCTATTTTCACCGCTGTCCCTCTTCTAACAAAACGACTGGATTTCTTCCGGTCTATAAAGTCCCTCCTTCCGAAACGCTCTGATTGGTTCCCCGCTTAGAGTGTGTGAAGATGTCCCACCCATACCATATCAGCGAGCTTCCGCTTCTCAGGCTGTTGTGATTGGTCGGTGCACCTCTCAGTGCACGTGTATTCATGAACTTTGGCTTTTAGCAATAAACAGTTACAATGGCGCAACTTCACTTTATCAGTTAAACACATGCAGATCGATCGAAGTGTAACGGAGGTCTGCTAGTGCATACGCAAATGTACATTTTTGTTAGAGATCGTCATTTTTTCCCTACTATGGCGAGGGGAACGACAGCGGACCGAATAGCGTCAGACCGGTTATATTATCACTAATAACTGTATCTAAACTGTAATAAAAAATAATTATATCTCTCTACCTTTGTTTCTACTATATGTATGAAATTTCGCCTTTGCAACAATACAAAATTGTGAAAAGCGCAATGGAAATAAATGCATTTTCTTTTAAATTTCCATAACTTTATTTTATAATTTCAGTCATGTAACTGCTAGTTACACCGGCGCTTGTTAAAAGCTTTCTCACAGAATAAGGATAAAAGTCAGATGAATATAAAATACGTTTGTGGAATGTGTTTGATGTTCAAATATTTCATCTTATTTCAGTTTAATACGCAGAGACAGCCGTAGGTAAAGCCATTGATACAACTTTCCTTAGTTATTCATTCTACATTTTTTTCAATCTACATTTTTTTCACTTTAATAGAGTTTAGTTTTTCATCCCCTCTTGAAAAAAACATCCTATGCTGATTTGCATGGTTAAAGCCGGTCATGTGCTGGTCCTTAGCTGGTCAAAACAGCATCAAAACATACCTAACCCGCCATACGCTGGTTTTTTCAACTTGGAGCCCGTAAGCTTGATGCCCGGCAGAATGACATCATCACCCAACAGCCCGAGCTCAGACTCTCATTGGGTCGCCTGCGAGACATTGATACGACTCTAGTTGGAGAGTCAGGGGCGGGGGGCATTATGATCTCCCAATTGCACAGGCGCTTTAAGCCGGGCTGTGAGAGCAGATTAAATGGCTCTCCATCGATCGCGGCTCTTTAATGGGCCTTCGCCTCGAAAGCAAAAACCTAAAATATGCCATCGCCGTGCCTCTCTGCTGCTGTCTTATAAGGGCCACTTGGCTGAATAGCTCGTGTGAGAACGCTGTCATCAAGGGAACCGCGCGTTTGTGTTACTGAGCCGACGTTTCGTCTCATCCGAGCAAAACAAAACCGGCAGAAGGCAAACGCAAACAACAACAACAACACGAGTATATCGTGTGGAAGGAAGCCAGGCGTTCCTCTGAGCTCAGGCAGGGTTTTAGAGTGACAGAGCTTATGTCTGAATGTTTAGGGTTCGTATGAATATTATTCATTTTAAGAGGTTTATTCTGCAGTGTGTGACGTGATCACTCGTTACCGAAAACAGCGTCTTCTGTAAAACGAAATCAGATACTTTGTATCACTTTTTGGAACGCTGGGAATAAGAATGGGAACATAAAACAAAATCTTTAGTCTTAAGGTTCATTTTATTAAGTGTACTTAAGTAAAGTTCAATTACATTATATAGTAAGTACTAGAACTATACTAGTGTACTTGTAAGTGTACTTTTAACTACATTCGAAGTGTAATAGTAGTAAACTTTGAGTGCACAGCTAGTTAACAAGTGTTTTTCTGACGACATAAAAATAAACAAGTAAATAAAAAGTAGAAATTAGTATACTGCTACAACACTTCAATACTTCTCTTTTTTTCTAGGGAGAATATTGTGCTCTCTGTTTTTAAAAGTGTATAAGCATGTTGAATTATATATATTCTCAAGATTCAATGTGCTTTGCATACTAAATCCAAGTTTGGTTGCACTTGACTCACGGAGTCAATTTTCTGGGATCAGCGGTCTGTGTGAATGGGGTTATACTACTCTAAACTGAGCCAGGAAAAAGAAGCCAGGTGCATTGCATTGTGGGATACCTCATTCAGTGGGCTCTACTGTAAACTGCACACTTGGCATGTGTAGTAGGTCATGTGGGTATTCCATGCACACATACTACAGTATGCGGCAATAGTGGGACAGGCTTGGCAGAAAGCCACAGTATGTATTCTCGCATCTACTCTCTCTCTCTCTCTCTCTCTCTCTCTCTTTACTGCGACCTGACAGCGCGTTACGGCTGCACGCTCCACGCCCTCCCACAAACCCCCGGGCTCTCTCTCTCTTAAGCAGGTGTTGCTTGAGTTCTCTTCCCCGGAGGAGCATGGGGTTTGTTCTTAGCACAAGTACCGAATTATCCTGACAGTGCAGGGCTCCTGGGTAGCAGCCTGTATAACCTCCCCCTCCACCCCACCCCGCCCCTCGTCTGCCTGGCCTTTCTCATTTCCCTCGTCTCCTCTCCTTAAGGAGCAGATCTCAGCAGCTCCTCGCTGCCACACCAGATGCCCAGAGCAGGGTGTTTCCGCCCCCGCGATACGACATCACACACCAGTGCATTCAGAATGAGTGTGCATGAGCGTCAGGTAGATCATTCTGAAAGAAAGTTTCATTTATCAATGTCAATGAGAAGATGCTAGCCGGCGACACGTACGGTGTATATTCTGAGGGTTTAGTTGAGCTGAAAAAAGATATGATGTAATGACAGGAGTGAAGAAAATGTGGTGCAGTATATTTACTGTTGTTTTTAATACACGTTTCTCATTGCGGTTACTGAAGTGTGCTTTTTTTCTTTATTTAAACTAAAAAGGTATACAGTACATCCAGTGTACGTTTTATGTACTTCTCAGAAATATACTTCAAATGACACGTGTAAACTTAAAGTATACTTCACTTATACTACCAAAATCGATTTACTTTAAGCGACATTAGAGAACTTTTGCTCACAGGTTCCCCCATGTGGTTGATAAGCGCAATTGTCTATTACCAGTGTTGTAAATAATATCGCTGTGTAAGCTTCCCCATGGTCAGCGCATTACACATTAATTTATTTACTAAGCTGATGGAACCACAGAATGCAAAATCGTTGTTTGGAAACCATCTGGCAGTCTTCTGGGGGCAGTGGATGGGCGGCGCTGTGTGTACCGACCCGAACACAGAGCTTACAGAGTGTGCTTGTAGCTGCTATGAGACCGCTCAGTTAGCTGCGGCAGTAGAATTCGTCCGGTTAAGAGTTGTTCTACCACTGAAATCATTTTAGAGACATTATTTTAACCTCGAGAAAACTACACAGTGTTGCTTTAATGTTTGAGCTATTGAGCTCATAATTGAGCTAGTAAACTATTAGTATACCTATAAATTCATTTTTAAAATTGTTGTTAAAAAGTTGTGTACCCAAAGTTTACTACTGTTATGCGTAAAGTGTACTTCAAAGTATACTTTTATCAACTAAAAAAAGCGAGGCAATTTAGTCTCAAGAAGTATTGAAATAGCACACTTACAAGTATACTGCAACTTTTAATTATACCTAAGAACTAATATGAATTATACTTATTTATGTTAGGGTGTGCATGATTTATGTTATTTCTATTTATCCATGTGACACTTTGCATTCAATATACCGTACATTTAGTATGGATTTTAAGTGTATTTGAGTTACAGCCAACACAAACAAGACAGAAGACTTCTGTCACATTTTTGGTGAAACGAACAAACACAGCAAAGGATTAAATTATTAAGAAGCGTTCGCAACATGGTGTTCAGAAGCCTTTAATAGTCCCATTTCATCGGGACACGCAGCAGAGCTTATGGGAACAGAAATGAAACAAAAACGCAAATGAGATCTAAATGCCAGCGCGAGGGTGAATGCGGATTTGCTTCAAATTAAATTTGCAGACGCATTTTCAGCGTTACGCTTTATCTAATGGATGGAGAAAGAAATTCATATTTCTCAAAGTCTCCAGGCCATTTTATCTGCTCCATTTGTCATGCGGACAGCTCGACACGTCGGGTTTCTTTAACCACCCTGCGTTCTGGAAACCCCCTCCATCACGTAGACGCTGTGACGGTGCGTTTCTAAAAGCGACTCAAACCCTTTTTGACAAATCTACCAAATGACCAGCGAGCAGGGATGAGTTGGCGGGAGGGCTGGTCTTTTGGATGGAGTATATAAGTTACATTTTAACTGCTGTATTGATCTCAAAGTGCTCTGGGGGGGAGGTTTGTTGTATGGGGGGTTCGGGCATTTCTCCAAGATAGAAATGGGGGAAAAATCTTGACAGGTCTTACAGGATACGGACCTGGAAGCTGTTCTTGGCCCCGCTCGCAGTGCTAAAGATGTCCTGTGGAGTTTATCAAGCTGATGTCTCTCAGCCTCGTGGTAAAGCTGTGTCGACTGATATGCGGAGAGGGATTTGTGTCGGGGATGGGGGTGTTTTTGGGCTTCAAATGAACAGAGGTGTTAAGCATGAAGATGTCAGCATGCAGGTGAGGTGTCAGCCAGGTAACACAACATCACAAAACTACAGGACAGCTGAGGATTTGTAAGATAGTACTTCACCCAAATACACAAAAAAATCGGATTTTTTCAGACAACCTTTACACAATCCTTCACACAGAGCCCGGCTGACAGGCTCAGAAACAAAAAAGGACTTGAAGTCTCGTGTGATGGTTTCAGGCATTATTTATTATGATTCAATGGATGTGTGACGTCTCAAAATGTTTCCTTTTATAGAAAAAAAGCATTCGGGTGTGTATTTTTCTAAAGCTTATTATTCTCATTGATCTGGCTGTGTATGTTCAGTGTTTACTGCGCACTTGGGTCTATGCACCATACGGCAGATTTCAAGAATATAAAAGTGTGTAAAATGAGGTACAAAATCCCTTAATCTGTTTGTAAATGAAGCTCAATCTGTACCTCATGACACCGGATAAGTCAATACACAATGTGAACTCAGTAGAATTAATGATCCATTCAGCTCGAGGATCACTTCAACCTGTTCTGAATACCTTAAAGAACCTCATATTCTCATACCAGCACAGCTCGGATCAACATATTCCAAGCATTTATTCTGTTTCGCTTTGACCTTGATTACTATAGACATTGGTCATTTTGTGGTCACTATGGTTACTACTACACACCAAAAAGTGCTTGTCAACTTCGACAACACATTATTTAATCATTAAAAAAACCTTCCTTTTAAAATGTAAAAAAAAAAAGACAGATAGTGGCTGTGTTTAAAAAGACAGACAATCGAGTTGAGAACAGCGTACGGGTTTGGAAATAATAACCAGGTTTCTCAAATCTGGTTGTACCGTAGATGAGCAACACTGCAGTGTTCAGTCGAGAGATTAAATGTTAATTCTGTCATGTGAAATAGAGGATATGAGTGATCCGTCTTGTGCACTTGGTTGTTATGGCGACCAGGTGCGGATGTGGCAGGTGTCCAGAGGGCAGATAGGAACGTGAGTTCTGAACTGACCCGTCTCGGAGTAAAGCGAGATGCTCGCAGGGGCTTCACGCAGGCCTGCCGGAGTTAATGAAATCCGACGTGGAAAAAAAGGATCTGTCTGCCAGTTAATGTTTAATCCTGTGCAGCCTCGGGCTCAAACCGTCTGATAATTCCTGGACTGGTGCTCTTTATCATCGAGGTGTCGGGAGGAAGAACTTGTGTAAATATTTCATTGGTCGCAGCGAAATCCTTTCTCTTGCCATTGTCTCTCTGTGCGGTTTTTTTATCTGTCTGCGCATTCGCTGGTGCCGGAGCGATATGAGTTTTCACAGCTGATACTGGAAAATGTTATTGCTCAGATGTTGCTCTTTCATAGCTCTGGAGATTTGATTGTTTTGAGTTGTGTTTCATTTAGGTATAACTAATGAGACTCTGAAACAATCTGGATTTGAGTAAATTTGATGAGAAATGTTTGAATTCATATTGAGATCTTCAATAATATTGACTTTTGATCGCAGACTCAGTTTGACACATTTAGACATTTGTGAAGTGCTCTTTTTCTCAGGAGATATATCTGAGACGCAACTGAGACTTGAGCAAGAGTTTCCATTTGCTCTCCTTTAAACCTCACTGATGTCTAGGAGAACTAATTGAGATATTAAGGAAATGTATAGATATGTATCGCAATTTGGAAAGGACAGCCAATTAAATTGTACAGAGAAAATGCCCTTGTTCATTTTTACGAACCAGTCAAAAGGTTGCCAGATAAAAAAAAAACTTCACTAACATTATAACTGTACATGAGGGGAAAATAAAACAAGATGTTACGACCCATTTTATTCCTCCCTATTTTTCCAGCAATTATTATTTCCCAGAGGTCTCCGCCATCACGTCGGGTTGTGCTTTCAGAAGTATTTTCCGTATTGTTTGATCATCACGAGCGGCGCGCTGTAGATGTCAGTGCAAAGGCGGCGAGGCTCTCCGGTGTCCGACCGCAGCTTGCTTTTGTTAATAACTTTGTGCCAGGAGCGAGCACAATTACAAACGAGAGCATGTAGAAGTCGAGGGGATACAAATCAGGTTTGAACGAACCTCCCGTGGGTCGCAGGGAATAAACCCTGAAGCTGTTCGGAGGTGCTGCACACAGCGCAATAAATGATGCATCTCTTCTAGAGCCAGTGAACGGTAAAGCGTGTCCAGACAGCAGAGAGGTGGTTCTGGAGGACGGTTGGCGTTAAAGTGAACTTGGAGCAGGAGACGGAATAAAAAAGGGCTTTATGACCCTGAGACGGAATGTGCGGCGGGTTTTTCATGAGTGCTTCTCCCACAAACATTCTGCAGGAATTCTTTATTTCATCACAACCGAGACAACAGCGCAGGCTAAGATTCATTTTCTACAGCTGTGTACAAACTTTCTCCATCGCCCACATGTGCAGCTTTATTGCTCTGTTTTGAAACTTAGTGAGCTGCCTACATAGACAGGATTTCAAAGCATCATAGATACACTGCTGATGTAAGAGAAGATTCCAGAAGGTAGGCTGTGTAATCTAATATTCATGCATAAAGATTTTTCTCAACAGTATTGCGTACTATTCATTTACCGTTTCATTTTTACCATTTGATTGATTTAAATTGATTCAGTTAAAGGTGCTGTGTACATTTTTTTGGAGGATCTATTGACAGAAAAGCAATATAGATATACATACACTGTAACTATGTGTTCAGAGATGCATAGACGATTTCAAAGTGACAACATATGCAAAAACGCTACTGGGCAAGCGGATTCATGGACTGCCCTTAACTTCCGGTACACATTCGCAAACAATACAGTGCCTGTGGATTATTTCTGATAAACAGCAAAAGAAAACGAGAAGAACCGTTTACTTGGCTAAACTTGTCCCTCCAATCATTTGAATTTAGACTGCGATTGCAAGCTCAACCACTAGATGTCAATGTACCATGTACAATCCTTCGAAAGGGATGGGGTGTAGGAGTTAGCCGTTGGTTGCAGTTCGCAGCCGCACCACTAGATGTCGCTAAAATCTCCGCATTGCTTCTTTAACAGTTTGGATGTGATTTTTTTAAATGATATATCATTAATACTGAATATTATTGATAAAAGTAGTTTGCAAGGTTTTGAAACGTCTTGCTCCTTTCGCATTCTCTCGCTTACTTTCTTTTACTCTTCATTTGGCTTTTTCTCTAACTTTCTTTCACTTTTTCTTCACCAATCTAGTTTCTCTTTCACTCTTCACTCTTTATTCTTGTATGGAGGTCATCTGGATTTGGGTAAATTTGATGAGAAATGTTTGAGTTCATAAAGGGATCTTCAATAATATTGACTTTTGATTGCAGACTTGACCAATCTGAGCTCAGTTTGACACATTGTTGACATCTCTTCTCAAACTCTAATGACAGACACATTTGTGATACTTCTGACTCTTTTTCTCAGGAGAGATTCCTGAGATGTCAAGGTCAAAGTCAAAGTCAAAAAAAAAAAAGTCTGCTTTCCATTTAATCTCACTAAGATATTAAAGAGATCTCTTATGAGATCACTTTCTTCTTTTCTTTCTCTTTTTACTCTTTCACCTTTACTCTCTGTGTCACTTTCTCTTTGTCTCTCTTATTCTCTTACGTTTTACTCTCTCGTCTCTCTCTCTCTCTCTCTCTCTCTCGCTATCTCTCTCTCTCTCGTCTCTCTAGTCTCTCTCTCTCTCTCTATCTCTCTCTCTCTCTCTCTATCTCTCTCTCTCTCTCTCTAGGTCTCTCTCTCTCTCTCTCTCTCTCTCTCTCTCTCTCTCTCTCTCTCTCCTCTCTCTCTCTCTATCTCTCTCTCTATCTCTCCTCTCTCTCTCGTCTCTCTCTCTCTCGTCTCTCTCTCGTCTCTCTCTCTCTCTCTCTCTCTCTATCTCTCTCTCTCTCTCTATTACATGGGCGACTTTGTAGGGCATCTCTCTGATGCTCCGTAGCATATCTCGAATCTCTATCGTATGGGAAACCCCCACAGAAGCGGCGGTTTGATGGTTTCGTGACCGCACTGTGTCGCCTCACAGCAATTTCAGCCAATTATGTAATGCTCACATTTCCTAGAGTGGTTTTGTGTCTTGCAGTCTCACCAAAACATGCATCTTTTAGATTCACTTTAACCCAGGAATACTTAAAGCCATCACCCTGCGAACGTGCTGTTTCAAATATGAACATTCTCTCAAATAATATTGCATTTCGTATCTCATTGTGACTGTTAGTGTGAAACTTGCGTTGCTCTCAATCGCTTATGCATGATGTCTCATTTGTGGGATTCACATTGCATCATTTCCTTTAATACTTTCTTCTGGGCCTCAGATGTTCTTTAACCCCAGTATGCAAACATCACACAGGTACTGCGTCTTATCTGTAGTCTCATTTCTGTCGGGAACACCCTAAGAACACACCGGTGGGGTTTGCACGACAGAGCCTAAATAGTATGAAGCTCATATAATGATAGCTCATATTAATATGAGCTCATATTAATATGAAGCTCATAAAACACTGTATTTTTCACACTCCATAATCAAACGTGTCTGTGGTGTGTGCGCGTTGACCCGGCCTAGACACAAAGTCCCGCTGGGGAGCAGAAGCTGCTCGGGAACAGGTATTAAAATCGAGGTACCGATTGAGCTGTGAAGATAGGAATTGAAAAGGGAATAGGGAATAAACCCCTCTGTTTTATAACCTTCCCCATGATGCACTGGGGCTTTATTGTGTGCGTGTGTGTGCGTGAAAGACAGAAATGGGAAAAGATTTGTTTGCATGCACGTCAGTAACTGAATTCAATTAACCTCAATACTGTAAGTCTATAACTGCGCTGTTATTCAACAACACCTCGGCAAGGTTGTTTTATACATCAGGAACAATGTTCAACGGTAGGAGCTATCGATTTTCAAAAAGAGGGAAAAGTGTTTTGTGAACTGCTCATACTCATGTAAAACCTGACTTTATTTCTTCTGCAGAACACAAGAGAAACAAGATATTTTGAAGAACGTTGATGACCAATCAAACATTGAAACCCATTGACTTCCATTGTATGAACACAAAACTACAAATTCTTAAATATCTCTCCTACATGATTGTCCTGTGAGAGCCACCATAGAGCTTCGAAAGGAAAGGGGGGAGGGGAGGAGTGAGCCGTTGGTTGCAATTCGCAACCTCACCACTAGATGCCGCAAAAATCTTCACATTGCTTCTTTAACAGTTTGGGTGTACTTGTTTAAAATTATTTATCATAAATACTGAATATTGTTGACAAAAGAGTATTACACAGATGAAAGAAAATCATACAAGTTTTGAATGACATGAGGATGGATGAATGGTGACAGATTTTGTATCCTGAAAATAACGAAGATGATTAAACTATTGCTTTAAATCAGTCCGTGCCCTTGTGCGCCACAAACAGAGTAAACTTAATTTAGTAATGTCATCGCTGGTCATTTCAGCAGATAATGCAAAGCAGCTTTATATAATTTGTGTACCGAAGCATGACACGCATGGCAATGCGGCACTCGCTGCCTTTCATTACGCCGCACGATTTGGGACGCTTCCACGATGGCACCCGCTCAAATGAAAAAAGCCCGAGCTTGGCCGTCAGACGCCACGCCGCTTAAAATTTACTGTCGTCTTTATCCTTTCTGCTTTACTTTCCAGAATTGCACTTGGCAAGCTGTCGGTTGGGCCGCTTCGCGCGGACCTCAAACGCAAAAAACTCGGACCGCCTCTTAAAGGTATAGTACACTCGAAAATTCTGTCGTCATTTACGCACCCTCAAGTTGTTCCGAACCTCTTTAATTTTCTATGTTGTGATGAACACAGAGAAAGATATTTGGAAGAATGTTAGCCATTTTCAGTTCTGGGACATCGCTGACTACCATAGTAGGAAAAATTAAAAGGGTAGTCAAAGGTCTCCCAGAACTGTTTGCTTTACTAAATTCTTCAAAATATCTCATTTTGTGTTCAACAACACAAAGAAATATTTCCAGGATTTATAATTGCTCAAATTCTTCCAAATATATTTCTCGTGTTCAACAGAACAAATACACTTTTACAGGTTTGGAACAACTTGAGGGCGACTAAATGGTGACAGAATTTTCATTTTTGGGTGAACTATCCCTTTAACTCTCGACTGCTCTGCTTTCTGGCATATTTAACCTCGCAGGCAGGTCAAGCCCATGTTGGCCGGCAGACATTAAGGACGGCACTTGATGCGATGAGCAGGAGTCGCATTCGGAGCTCAGCGCTGGTGCCACGCTGGCATTTGGCAGTGTTGATGTGGGTAGAGACGATACCATGCCGAGAGAGAGACCCCTGCTCAGATAGCTCGCTCGAGGGGGGACGCTAATCTTTGTTTGCATAGGAAATAGGAACGTATTCCACAAAGATAAGAAGAATGCCATTTGAAATATAAGAATGTCTGCAAACAGGCATTAAAAATTCACATCACCTCAGACGTGGCTTGCCCGCGGTCTGGTAAAAAATGTCTTTGTCTTCTTTGTCTCAGCTTTAAACGCCGTTGTGTGTTTCTGAACACAAGCTTTGTTATTTTGCTTCTCAAGTGAACCAATCTTGGCTTCTGAAACCAAAAGTATCAAGCGAGAAAATGATTTTTTCAGTGTATTCCAATATGACTTTGTGTGTACTTACGTTGGCAAATACAAACACACGTGTATGTGTTTACAAGTATGTGTGTGTGTGTGTTTGTGCGAGGTTGTGTGAGCTACGAATCCTTCCCATTGCAGTGGCTGTCCCTTCATTTCACGCTCCGTCGCTTCCGTGTGAATCCTCTTCCCCGGGCTCATTATCAGGTCTGTTCGATGAATGCGCGGCCGGGCGGCGTGCGGGGCAGAACCCAATCATTATTCAAGCCCACCGACGGTCAACGCTGACGGCTGCACGCTGTCGTTCGCAATCTTATTATTCTCTCCTAACAAATAACTAAGCAAAGCGCAAAAACAAATCCTGCCCGAGCAGGATCAATGAGGTGCTCAGTACCCGCCGCGCCGCCCGGGGAGCCACGCGACCTTCTGTCGCAGGAAAAACTGCCCTGCGCTCACTGACTCTCTCCTCTGGTTTTCTTTGGCAGGGCCCACCAGCGCACAGGCAGCCGAGTTCGGCCACATGCCCGACAACATTACAGTGCTGGAAGGAGAAAGCGTCACTTTGAGGTGAGTCTTACACCTGACAAAACAAAACATGATTTTCTTTTTTTATCCAATGACACAGCCTTTGGTTAAAACTGTTAATGTCTGATGTCATTTACAAGTAAAACAGGAAGTTATAGAGTGGGATATTTTGGATGGCTCATAAAAAAACATTGATCTGTATTTGTGAGAGTGATCTGAATGTTTTGCTCTGTTTTAAAGTCCCCCGAAGTCTCTGAAGGTTTCCTCAAAGTTCTCGAAAAACTTTCTTGCGTTAACAGTCTAAAAATATAATGGTAAAATTAACAAATCATTCTTAGAATATATTATTCTCTAAGTATATTTTATGTTGTATGAATACTAATATCAATGGACCAGTAGTATACTTGTAAGTGTAATATATTAATATTACTTAGCAGTAAAGTGGCACACGTTTTCCTTTCTAAAAGTGTACTATTAAGAATACAGTAGTTTACTTTGAGCACAAAACTTGTTTGTCTACTACAAGTGCACTTATATTTGAAGAGTTTGGTTGCAACATGAGATAAAACAAATAAAAAAATCTTGTTCCAATTTATTTATAAACTCCAGTTGGTTTGTCTCGATTTAAGCCACAATAACTTAAAAAGTACAACTAACTAACACAATAAAAACATGATAACATGAAACACATGATTTTTGAAAAAAATATTTTAATCTCATTTTGGAACCAAACTCTTAATTCGTTCTGATAGTTTGCGAATACTAATACGTAGCGCATTTTGTCCTTAACAAAAGTACACCTTAATGTACACTCTCAGTAAACTACTAGTTTAGTAATTTTTCATTCATGTGAGTTTTCTTTAAGGAAACTTCACATCATGCTTTTGCTGCGTTCGAGACAACTTTCAAATATAATGACGTAAAATATCCCACTTCCTGCCCAGTCAACCACTCGTCACAGTCGCATGTTTACCACGTGATGTCACTATGAGACGCCGAGAGAACGTTATATGGTAACTATTCAAACGTAGGCATTTCTTTATAAACAGTTTCAGGATATAGTAACGTTCAAGTTCATACATATCACGTGTTTTAGTTTTTTTGCATTTCACATAAGCCTGCGAAGAGCTGGCCGCCATCTTGTCCGTGACGTCAAATGCCGCGTCTCGCTGAGGTCGGGGTTAATCGATCTGCCCCGGGTTGAGAGGTCGGATAACCGACTTTGTTTGCCGTTCCAGACGTTCACTTCCTGGATTGAGGTTAGCAATACCCAAAATCCGAGTTGTCTCGAACGCAGCGTTTTTCCTCTTTGTATGTTATATATTAGATTGAACATTTAAGTGTAATCTATAGGAATGACGCCACCGGAAGTGTTTGTGCCGCCATGTTGGTATGCCCAATCGACAGTGTCCTTTATCTGGTTCTTTATTAAAGATCAGCATGTACAACACATCCGCAAGTGAAGAATACTTATAATACTTCTGTCAGTATAAGTCAAGTATACTCAAGGACATTTCTGAGAGGCACCTGAAAGTATATTTTCTTATTTCTAGTTCAAAAGAAGTACATAAATAGCACACTTGAATGAACGTTCATTTTGAATTAATGTGGATTTGAACACAAATATTTTGACTGCAGAGAAACAGTTTACTGTTCATCACACATGTCGTTTTTTGTTGGAATTTCAAACAAAGCGTGATCTGTTAAAATGTGCGTTCTTTACTTGGTCTATAACAACACGTTCCTCCATAACACCTCACAGCATATCTACACCTTCATTCCAGAGCAGATCATCTGGATAGAGTTTTCTGCAGTAATGCCACATCGCTATCGGCTGACACAAATCTACGGTCACAGGTATAAACCGTCATAGCGCCCATCTCAAACGGTTTAATCATACTTACCTGCCAGAGGCGTCAAGCTGTAGGTGCATTTTAAAAATGTAATTTCACTTCAGTTTCTTTTTTGACAGTTTCCAGGCAAAAGTGACTTGCTTTCAGTCTATCAGCCAGTAGTTGAACTCTCCAACCCTCTGTCAGCGGTTTATATTCTCAAAAGCACCATATCATTATTCCATACGCGTATACAGGGAGCAGAATATGATGTTTGATATGCTGAAAGTCAAAGCCGACATTAATGTTAGTGATGTTTAAACCACGTTTTGTGTCACGTTTTGTCATATGACGATGCTTTTCTTTCCAGTAGCTCAGTGGTAAGAGCGTGGCGCTAACAACACCAAGGTCAGGGGGTCGATCCCGGGGAATTGCACATACTTAGAAACAAAATGTATAGGATAACGCAATGTAAGTCGCAAATGCATAAAAGTAAATGTAAATAAAGATGTGAGCAAAGCAATGAAACCTACAGGCAAACTGTGGGTATTGCAGATGCAACTGAACCAGTTGAGTTCACCACAGAGTGTTTCTTAGATTTCCGCAAAATTGGAAAAAACGTTCATTCGTATTTTCTAAACTTCTAACGACAAATCTCACCCAATTCTTGCTTGCTTTATTGATCAGTTTCGTTTTTGCTCTCCTACCTATGGACGATCCCGTAGTGTTGTATTTTATGGATTTGAAGGGTCTTCAGTTAATAGCACTTGCCATCTGACATCACAGACTGACACAGACCTGTTCTTTAAACCGTCTCTCTCCTTTAGATGCAAGATTGATGAAGAGGTCACTCACAAAGCATGGCTGAACCGTTCCAACATCCTCTTCACGGGCACAGATAAGTGGTCTCTGGACACCCGCGTCTCCCTGGTGAACAACAACAACAGCGAGTTCTCCATTAAGATTGAAAGAGTGATGGTGACAGACGAGGGACCCTACACGTGCAGCTTCCAGGCCAAAAACCAGCCCCGCACGGCCCATGTCTACCTCATCGTTCAGGGTAAGATGGGTGATCACTGACTGTCCGAAAATGCATAAAGTTAAGGGATAGTTCACCCCAAACCAATTTATTTATCATGTATTCATCCTCGTGTTATTCCAGACATGTATGACTTTCTTTCTTCTGCAGAACACAAAAGATAACCGAATAACATCAAAGATTGTGACTTCCATCGTAAGAACACAAAACCACAGAGACATTTCTCAAAATAGCTTCTTTTGTGTTCCACTGACCAACGAGTCGTATACATGTTAATAACCGCACGGTGGTAAATAAATGATGACAACATTTTTATTTTGGGTTAACTTGAGTTTGGAATTTGAAATATCTCATGCGTCAGTCGGTGAATAGACTGTTGGGCTTTCTGAGGCTCTTATTGTCTCATAATAGTCTTTGCATATTAAACGGGCACAGGAGAAAGTATTTTAAAACTGCACGCGTCATCTTTCAGCTCTGAGCCGATAACCGGAAGGTTGCTGATTCAGACCCCGTACGGAGTCGTGATGAACCATCACCGTTGTGCCCCTGAGCAATGCAATTAACAAACTTCACTTCCGTTCCAGCCATCAGAGGGATTGGCCCCCGTAACACGTGCACTTAAGTCGCTTTGGAGAAAAACATCTGCTAAATGACAAACTTCATCTAGAATGAGAAGAGAAAGTTCCCTGATAGGCCGGTATGCATTTTTCGTACAGAAGCTTGCTGAGAAATGAAACATGTGTTACCTTGTGTCATTCCAAACCCATGTGACTGTTTCACTTCTGTGGACTATATGAGATACTGCAGGAGGTCCTGAGTATTTTTTTCCTAATATCTTCGTTTGTGCTCCACAGAAGAAAGAGTCAAGGTTTTAAACAACGTAAGAAACGAAACGTTTATTTTTGGTTGCACTATCCCTTTAAAGCCATCTATAGAGCCTTCGGGTTGATTGACAGCTCAGGGCTGGACGGAGGCGTTGCGATTCATGCCAACAGCAAAATGAGTTCCAGCCATCTTCAGTGATGTGATTTATTGACACCGGACCGCGCGGCTGACAGATCGCTCGCATCTCTGCCATACTCCAGCCGCAAGTTGTCAATTGTTATGTATATTACGGTGTGTGCAGCGCGCTCTCCCGTAGCGCAAGATTGAAAATATCAAAGTGAAAAATATTCCCCAGAGCATTACTCAACGGCACGCCGAAGGGAGGGGAGGCATGTTAAGAATGCATCTCGAGTGTGTTGTTGGCCAACCAGCGGGCAGAAACCATCTCACCAAACACAGCCTTTTATCTGCTGCGAGGAGCTTTGCAGACAGATGACCATATTTGCTCGATACCATTGTGCCCTCAATTTTAGTCGTAGTGCGATACGGTGGAAAATAATTACACCCCCCAGTCACTCCGCCGACACGAATGGATCCGCTGCCGGAGCAATCTTTACTTTATTTTGTCCTATGGAGAACGGAGAAACCGGCCTGGCTGAGAATGCCTCGCAGGGCAAATTTCGGCCATCTTCATTAAAGCTCTGATCCATGACCATTTCAAGGAGCGTCTCATTATCTGTCCGGCATTATGCATTGCACTCCGCTTTGGGAATTCGGGGCGGTTGATAGGAATCATTTGTAAATCTTGAAACAAACAGCCTGTCTTACGTTTGGATGGTTTTCAAAATTTAGATTAATTTTGACTTTAATTAATCTGTAATGTAGACGTTATCATGATGATTAATATTGTTTCGCTCTTTTTGGCAGTGCCGGCCAGGATAGTGAACATCTCCGAGGATAAATCTGTCAACGAAGGCGATGACGTGAACCTCTATTGTCTGGCAGTGGGAAGACCGGAGCCCACCGTCACCTGGAAAGACTTCAAATGTGAGCTGCCTCCATGTTTTTGGCTGACTTTATATGGACTGCACAGTGTTGTCTGTACTTCTGTTTTTATTATGCAACCAAAGAGTTTGGCAACCGTGAAGTTTATGAGCAAGATGCAAGCTACACAACTTGATTTCAGTGTTAAATCCGGTTTATTTGTCACAATGTCAAATGGATCGCATGGCATTGTGGGATACGGTATTGCATACAGTGTACTTTGTAGGATTTTATGCATGTATATGGGTCAATGACGTATAACGACCACTTATCATGTGGTGCGACCAATAATATCAATCATTTTACTAAATTAAAATATAATCATATAAAATATCATTTTAATATACATTTTTTGTGGCTGAAATACGAATCTCTGCTACAGTGTTAAAGAGGTATTTTGTTGTATGCGATTTTTTGTTGTATGTTAATTTTGTTTATTTTAACAAAATAATTCAACAAAAACAAAATTATTTAAGAACAAAAATATGAGATGAATACTTACCAAAAAAATGCAAATACTTTGTTTCTAAACACTTTAAAATACTCATAAAGTTGTTGAACAACTTGAAGGAAATAGATTAATTTTAAGATAAATCACGTTCGCACCACATTACATTTTTTTAAGATAGATAAAATAGATTCATAGATGAAAACACTAAAATCCCTTAATTTTACATTTTAATCTGCAGTACTCCACATTCTTAATGTTTGAATAAATTGCGTTTTAAAATCGGCATGACAAAAATCCTTATACGTCATTGACCCATAAACGCAGTCGTGCAGAAACCGACTTTCAGGAAAACAACTACTGTAAGATTTCATGTGAATTCGTACAATGTATTTAATGTATGATTATTAGAATAAAGCCTTGACTGAAACCCCCCAGTGAAACAAAAGCAGATCAAACGAATCACACAGATACACATCTCACAAACTATGAATTGTCATAATTGTGTTGGCAGAAACGGAGTAGAATGGTTTTATGATATTACAAATCGTCTTTGTGATTTAAAGCTTAGATTTCATTACAGGTAATTACAGCCACAAGCAGGATGATCAGTGTCAACACCAGTAATCATCATCTCTGTCACCGCTATCTGCCCGCTGCAATATTAATAATCCTGTTTATCATGACCGGACTATTTATAACTTTCACCAATATTATCTACATCCATTAGGAGATGCATTTCTAAAGAAATATCGTCTGCCGATTTTATATTCTCTCATTTAGATTTCCATTCATTTTGTCGATAAGAGAGTCGAATGCATACAGTAGGTGAATCGAATGCACATGTCATATTTCACGTCAAAATCCAAAGTTAATAATACCTCCCAAATTCTCGTTCATTTAATTCCTATTTAAATGCCTCTTTCTTGTTGCTGTAATGTGAAATCTCTTTTCTTTCGTCTAAATGCATTTACTACATTACGTTAATGAGAATCCAATAAGAATCAGCTTTGAGAATTATGCAAATAAAATAAGTGCAGGTGCTTTATTGTCGTCAAAATAATGTACCAAATTTTATAATACGCTTAAAGGGACAGTTCACCCAAAAATGAAAATACTGTCATCATTTACTCACTCCCAGGTTGTTCCAAACCTGTAAAATGTCTTTGAATAGAAATTATATTGATATTTGAAAGAATGTCAGTGACCAACAAGATCATTCTTCCAGATATCTTTCTTTCTGTTGAGCAGAACAAATACATTTATACAGGTTCGGAACAACCTGGGAGTGAGTAAATGATGACAGTATTTGTATTTTTGGTTGCACTATCCCTTTAAATTTTAATTTTGCCTTCTTTTGTGCAGTGTGACCTATAGATGTATATGCATAGGATCCGCTCGAATACCTTGTGCTGATAAAGTGAGTCCAGGATGTGAATTACAGGAATATATTATCATATTTTTGTTACATTTCCAGCGTATTCTAGCGATGTGGTGATAATAGTTTAATCTTACTGTGATGAGATGGTGGTCATGCCGCCCACTCCTCCTGTCTGCAGATCTGCAGTTTTTCCCACTCAGCATTTCCCATAAAGCCCATAACCCACCCACCGTCAGGACAGAAAAGAAGAGAGAGAGAGAGAGAGAGAGTCGCATTGTTATTCAGTGCAAGTCGCTGCAGTGGAGCCTATTGGCTGCCAGCCGCAAGGCGAGAGAAGTGTGGCGTGTAGACTCGACCGGAGAGAGAGAGAGCCATCTGGACGTGTACATCACACTGCAGGGAACTAGAAAGGGTGCGATGACATCACAATCCCATACCTGTCTGCTAACTCGCTGCCCACGGCACCAGAACCCGGGTGACAGATGACACGCCCACTCCATCATCAATAGCTGTCCAATGAGTGACTAACTAAGAGAGAAAAGAGGCGTTATTCATGTGTCGAACAGATCGGTTTAGGCTGCCCACAATAATTCTGTCCAAAACATGTTAAGCAGAAGATGTACAGTAAGACACTTATGGAATCAAACTATTCTCATCAAATTTACCCAAATACAGATTATTTTGCCTCTACAATTTTACACCTTCATACTCTTCATGTGTCAATTACTTACATTGATCCTTAAATGAAACACAACACAACTGAGAGCTCCGTCAAATCTGCAATTTTACATTTTGCCGATAAAGATATTGATTATTGGAGATGCCAATTTTTACCATGTTTTTGGCTTTAAAGTGCTCTCTCTCTCTCTCTCTCTCTCTCGCTCTGGAGTGTATCGTTTGACTTACTGCTGAACGGCAGGACTGAGACAGACCGGTATTAACATTGAGCTAAGACATGTTTTTCTGTTTGTGTGCTTTTCTAGCGCTGTAGATGAGCTGTCAGGGTCCGAAAGAGAGACAAATCACTACATTAACCACCGCTAGAGCCCAGCGATAGCCCGGTCATCGATGCAATTCCCAGAGACTGCAGCAAATGCCTAAATGTATAGCTTGAATGCCATGTGGGTTTTTCAAATATTAAAAGTTAATGCAGGTAAATAGACCTGAAGAGTTTAGTGCTAATGTAAACTCAATCCTAACATTTCGGCTTCCAGCAAGCGATGACACTTTTCCAGTGTGCAGAAATTAAGGACGGCACAGACAAACGTACCCGCTGGGTCACAATTCATTTTCAATGAGAGGGGCGGGCTGGCGGAACGGAGAGCGGGCGTGATCCTGTGAAACTGTCACAGATGAGCAATAGAGAATCAGAGAACCCGTTTGAGAGCTGCTGTATGTGAGAGGACTCTACTGTCTGTTTCACCTTGACAAGCGTCAGATCAGACATTACTTCTGAATCTTCGTCGGGATTTTGGCTAAAAAAATGCACATGTTTTTCGTGGTGTGATCTATCATGGTGTATACTAGTGTGAATACCGTAATGCTGTGTTGGAATGTCTTAAAGGGATAGTTCACCCAAAAATGTAAATGATTTTGATCATGCACTCATTCTCGTGTCATTCTAGACCTGTATGAGTTTCTTTCTTCTGCCGAACACACAGTAAGATATTTTTAAGAACGTTGGGAACCAAACAACATTAAAACCCCATTGACTTCCATTATATGAACACAACATTTCTCAAAATATCGTCTTATGTGTACCGGTGAAGAAAGAGGTTTTGAATGACATGAGAGCGAATACATCCAACTTTTGAGTGTGTTATCACTTTAAGACTCAAACTTTCCAAACATACTTCGCAAAGTTATGGGCGTCGCTTTACGCACACCATCAATAAGTGTGTTTAATTCAAAATTGTTGTAATTTGTCTAATAACCTGTTTGATATATTATATTATTATTTTGTTAAATATGTTGCCAGAATTTAATTATTGTTATTATATGATATTGGTGTGGTTTGTGTGACTGTGGTCTTTGCGTGTCTAGAGAGATTTTTTGCACCCCTGAAGAAATTTGGAAACACTCTTTTAGTACGTTTTAGTACTCGCAAAAAAGAAATGCATATGGCCACGTGGGATTGTGCCAGTCACAACTGTGAGGAATAAACACGAATACCATCCACTTAGTAAAAATCAGACCCTTGCGGGACGCACCGGCCTCTTCACCTGTAAACACTTTTCTTCAGGATAAGACGATTTGAAACGGGTGCTCAGACAGCCTGACGAAGATGTCAGGAGGGAAGGATATTTATTACGCTAATGGAATGAGTGAATACGGTGGCTGTAAACCCCGGCGTGCGCTCGGTCGGGAGGCGACTGCAGCGCCAAATAATCCTCTCCAGTTCAGTAGCAGCGCTAATAATCCCCTGCAATAATCTCCAATTAGAGAAGGCGCCGAATTTGTGGCAAAGTCCCCGTGGTTGTGAATCGAAAGGTGTGCGGTTGCTTTTGTATGTTCTGTCTGTTGAACGAGCGACTGAATACTAACAAATGGATTATTTCAGTTGACACAGAGATTTTGTTGTGTTGTTCAGCAGTCTGTCTGCTATAAAGAAAGCCATATTCCAGCAAGAGGACGTTAAGCAAACACGCTTCTGTTTTTGCCGTCGTTGTACTAATAACCCACTTTCATCACACAGCTGCAAATCCACCCTTGTCGTCTTGTAGCTGAAGATTTGTGTTGTGTCAGTGTCGTTTCGCCGAAAGGTGGTGAGAGGCGCGAGACGGTCTTTTTCGAGCTCACAGTGGCTGTAAATAAAGCTCGCTGACGCATTCCGCAACGCAGTTTCTGTGATGTTTATCAGAGGACGAGACAGATTCATGCTTTCGGTTTATTCTGTCAACCGTGTGTTCATTATCTCTGTCTTTTATTGCCGTTGTGTAATAAATACATTTTAGTTTGTCGAAAATAATTTGCCTTTTTCACGGCTAGCGGCACCAAACAGAATTATCAATATAACCAGTAAGGCAACTGGTTGTGAAACGCTCTGAATGTTGGCTTTATGATGTAGCGTGAAAACTTAGACAGTCTTGCTTGTGCAGAATGTAGGCTGTACTAAATATTTAGGCTGTTGGAGGAGATATAAAGTTTGGCGTTTTATAAACTGTAGTGTGAAACAGTTTTAAAGTATATACTTTGCAGTGTGTTTGGTTAACAGTTCATGTTAGTGTTATGTTTTCACCATGGTAATGCCCATTTCCATAACCCCAAAATACCACTTTATTTTCACTTTGTGTTATTTTGTAAAGGTTTATATTATGGTGGTGGCTCCAACCAACTATTTTAAGAAAAAAATTGTCCGGGACTGCTGCTACTTAACCTTAACTTATAGGCTGTTCATTTATAAGTATCAGTCATATTTTAGCAACAAACTGCATATGGCGTCTATTTTAAAAGTGGTTCATGGCATTGTGACCAAGTGGAACATTGAGAAAGTTGAGAATCACTTATATCAATTTTATAGTAATAGTAAACTTTATACTCCTGAGATTAAAGTGCGCAGGCTCCCCGTGACCCGAGGTAGTTCGGACAAGCGGTAGAAAATGGATGGATGGATGGATGGATGGATAGTAAACTTTATATGTAAGGTGTTAAGTTCTCTTAAAGAAAACTACACTTGCTGTATAAAAATGTGTAAACTAGTAATTTAGTCAGAGTATACTTTAAAATGTACTTTCATAAACTTTAAAATGCTACAAAAACGGTAAAGTATACCTAAAATTATACTTTTATCAACTAAAAAGTGAGCCAATTTAGTCCCAAGTAGTATACTATAGTGCATTGATATTAGTGTACTTACTAAGTAAAGTATACTCAAAAATATACTTGAACTTTATTTAGGTACGTATACTTGATAAAATCAACTTAAAGTATCATTTTTGTATGGCATGGCATGTCCTGGTAGTTGCTAAGGTATTGAAAGGTAGTTGCTGTGCTGTTGCTAAGCAGCTGATCGTTTTTTCACAAGTTTTAGTTTGCTTAATGATCTAGTCATAGTTGAGGTGTTAATGTCGCTGATTTTAAACCCAGATGAGGTCATCTGAGCATTAAATCTGCCGAATTTCGGCATCTCATCAGCACCCCTGGGCAGGACATCCAACAGCCGGTTGCTCCGGGGGGAGCGTGATGTAGTACACAAACGCTTCAGATAAACACCGTCCATGAGAATCATTTTCCATGGTGCCCGCTATCATGTCCTCAGGCTTTTTTGTTCAACACAACATTGTGAAACAATACTCCGGTGCACCTGCTCTTCCACAACATCTGACTAGGCGATAACATCCTCGTGTGCCGCGTGTTCGCTCACCTTGCTCGTCTTCTGTCTTTGCAGACGGTCTCATGAGCGAGGGAGAATTTCTGGAAATCACGGAAATCAAACGGAACCAAGCGGAAGAATTTGAGTGCATCACCCACAACGGCGTGGCGCCTCCAGACACCCGGCGTGTCAAGGTCACCGTCAACTGTAAGTGAAGTCACGCACGCTTCTTCTGTCAGTAACACACACTGACATCCTAATGTGCTCCGTGGAGCTGTAATGGAAACAGAAATTAGATCACGATTGGCTGTCTGTACAATAACACTCACGCTTCGGCTTTTGTCATCTTTACAGAGCTGTAATTCATTACTAATTCTAAATCAAATTACATTTTCAGGACAAAATATAATAGTATCATTTTATTTAGAGCTTCATTTAGCATTTTGATGGTCATCACTTCTGTGTTTTGGCCAATATTTTAATCAAAATTTCGTCTCCTATTTTCAAAAAACACGTTTCATTTATGCTTGAAGCATTTGTTTCGAGTGCAGTTGTTGAGAAAATGTTGTACGAAAACATGGACTAGTAGCAAGCAGATTTGTCTTCTATTATAGATGTTTTGTAACGAGAGGGAGTATTTTTATAAGATAACGTTAGCTGTATATAAAAACATTTTGAATAAAAGTAATATTTTGATGTAGATCTTCATACAGCCCTTCCTTGAACAACAATACTTTATAGTGACAAACTCTTCTGTTAGGTTCCTAACACAACGAAAGGAGTCGTTCATGCGACTCTTTGTGTAAGAAATGTTGGTACTTGTAGGTTGAAGTGAACTTGACATCATAGTTCACTTCGACTTTTCTGTCGGAGTATTTTAAGTATATTTCTGAGAAGTACATACAAAGTAGACCGAATGCTATTTTCTATTTAAAGAGATATAGTAATAGCACACTTGAATAAACTTCTATTCCTATCCTAAACCTTCTATAACGTTTGTGTTTTCAGATCCACCGGTCATTACAGATGTGAAGAACATGCCTGCCCAGCTGGGAAAAACTGCCATTTTACGTTGTGAAGCCATGGCGGTGCCCACAGCCTCGTTCGAATGGTACAGAGATGACAGAAGGTAAGATTGCGGTTATGAAGTGAGAAACAGAGATGCTGTGGCACGTGTGGTTTCGTGTGAAGTCACCTCCTCTAACGTGCCGTCTCTGGCATTGCTTCTCTCTCAGGCCGGTAGAGAGCGATAACACGCTGAAGATCAAAAACGAGAAAACCCGTTCCCTGCTGCTTTTCACCAACGTCACGGAAAAACACTTCGGCAACTACACCTGCTTCGCCTCCAACCGACTCGGCGCTTCCAACGCCAGCATGTTACTCTTCAGTAAGTGCACGATGTGAAACACACACTTTCCGAACATCGATTAATCTACAAAGGAGCAAAGTCAAGGATAAATAAACGGCCTGCGGGACGTGACTTTCCACTGTAGAAAACAGATGAACGTTCACTTCTGTCTCTCTTTACCAGAGGCTGATAATGGCAGCGAGTCTATTGATGGTCCTTGAGGGCAAATGATCTGGTGTGCTCACCAAAGTGCATCCTTTCTTCTCTTTTTAATAATGCATAACTCCAGCAAGCTCTAGTTTAACCCCACTTGCAATGCCAAGATTTTCTTTTAAGGTTTCAGCCCATGATGCATGCGGGATACTGCGGCGTGTTCACTGATGCATCATTCTGAGAAAATCATGCATATGAGCTTAAAAGTCTGGTAAAGGAAAATTTGAGGTCTGTTTGTTTGGTGAATATAATTCACCTCAAATATGTTCTTATTTTCTCCAGCAGTACCTTCTGAATTCTCTTATATCATCACAGTCACAGTAAACGCAATGATGAAATTGAACTGTTGTTGCTAAAGTCAAATAACATGCACCCAGCATAAACAACCTGTTAGTTTTCAGGTTTGTCAGTTTAGTCGCTGCAATCCTGTAGAAATAAATTATTATCCCAGGTATTTTAAATTGGACTGTTAAAATTCAATTTAGTCGCTGCATTTTATTGCACATTACTTTTAATTGCACACCTAAATCTTATTTTTAATCTCCTAAAATGGTCCGCCAACATTTTTGGCTGAATTCCTTTGACAAAATGTGTTGCATTAAAGGTTTGTGGTGTTTATTTTTTAAATTGAGGTACTAAATTTCTCCATCGATACCGATAGCCGATTATTCGGAGGGATATCTGTTGAATATTTCTTAACTTTCTGAATGTTATTGATTCATATAATGACTATTAATATGGACCTCTAAACCGGTGATGTTTCTTTTTTCACCACACAAGTTGCGTAGGGCCCCTGCACCACCAGGGGCCCCCTTGAGTACAGAATCAAAAACACTATTGTAACCAAGACGCTATTTTTACAACTTGTGGATTCAACTTTAGAGGAATCATTTCAAATTTTATTTTTAATACTTAAAGCACTTAATTACATATACAGATATCATGCAGCGGGCAGGGTAATGACATGTGCTTAATGTGCTGATATGCGGCTTTACATATGGCCAAGGCTTTAAAACGCAGCTATATATATAAAAAAATCTAAATTGGCAACAACGTGAAGCAAGAATGCATTTTTTTTTACTATTTTGAAGTCTTATTTAGTTTTGCCAAATTATGCAATGAATCACGTACAAAACAAGCAGCATACAGATTAACACATTCAGTATTTGTCGACTGTATTTCATTTGCCCATGAAATTTAATCGTTTTTGCCATCATATTTAGAGAATATTGATATGTTTTCATATTCTTAGCTTTCTTTAGTAAACTGTATTTATCATGCTTTATTTTTGTTTTGTTAGTAAATCGCTCATTTGGTAGTAAAAACATAATGTTTGCGTGTTTTAATTTTCGTCCGGGACCAACTTTCAAATATTGGACGGGTCCAGGCTGGTTCCGTGTAGCTCTTTGGGTACAAAGTTTTGTACTCGTGAAGACCTCTATAGCAGCTTTACGCTTGAAGATTTTTTTTCAAAAATCCAAACACACGCTATTAATTGCTACATAAAACACATTCCACTGACTTTTTATTGTTAATACGTCCGTTGGAAGACACAAATAAAGGGAGCGCAATGCCAACTGTTCTATCCATATAATTTTACAGCTTTCAAGACTCCTGAGTCTGACCTAACTAAACTGACACTAGGGCTCTCATTGGAAATGTTACCTGAATGAAACATTCAATACGGAGCTCTTAGCAAAATGTGCTGGAGTGAGTGAAGAAGAAAGAAGGGCCGGGTCATGATAAAAACTGTATTTATGAGAAGGAGCCAAAATATTGCTTCACAGAGGAATATGATATAGTGCTGCGTAGTACGGAACGACTTTCTTGCTTCTCTAATGCTTTTATCTGATGTTAAGTGTTTCTCACTGCACAGAGAAGGATTATAAATAAATACAACTCTTAAACATAACGCTATACTGGTTTTGCATAATTGGGAAAATACAAAACTATAGGTAGGGCTGGTAAGATTAACCATATCAATATTTTTTTGCCTTTTTACAATAACAGGCAAAAGTGATCTTCACTTTCCCTTGAAGCCAAGGCCTGATCGTCAACAAAATATTCACAACTATAGGGTATATTTGCCTTATTTTGTGAAAAAAATATATACGTATTGTTTTGTATATTAGAATAAAACCCTGAATAGTCTGCCTTTTTGCCAAATTATTTGGTCAAATAAATCCCTTTATTTTTCTCAATTTTGTACCATCTGATGGGTTTTTTAAAGCAAATTTTGTGCAATTATGCCCTCCGGACATCACTTTTGGCAACTTTTGAATTTGTGAAACATTTTGTATATCAGAATGTTTTTTAAGTTTAATTTAAATGACATAATTTTTAAAGGCATTTTTACAGGACATATATTTCATGCGGTGTCTTAACTTAAAGTCTTAAAAAATGCATGAATATTTATTATAAAAGAATCCTCAACATGCTTTTTAAAGCCATGCCATCATCGCACATTTACCCTTTTTGCTAAAGTTCGTCCTCCAGCTTGCCCAATTTCTTTCAGCCTTTTCAATCCATCTTTTCTATTCCGCGGCCCATTATGTCGCTCTGTTACCCCCCCCCCTCCCTCCATCGTTTGTCCCGCCGCATTTCCTGCTCTGTTGTGTCCTGTTACCTCCGGAAGTCATCAGTCGCTTCTCAGCCATCATTCCTCACACTGCGTCCCTAGCGAATGATTCCTGTTCTTTCTTCCCTTTTCTCATTCTCTCCTCCATTATCTCAGAGTTTTCCCTCGATGAGTCACTCGTCATCGCTTCATTCATCTTCATCTTCGCTCGTTCATGTGCGGCTGCTTCCGTCGTGTGTCATCGGCTCTTATATTCCGTTAGATGATCATTTTCTCTGCATAAACACCTTAACTCGCCTCTAAAAGATTTCAGTTGTTAGAGGGCAACCGACTAAAAGTAGTGACACTACTATCTACTGAAGCTGTTTTCAAATGTAGATTTCACAATAAACGATTTTTTAATAAGAAGCACAGCGTGACAGAATACTATACCGATGTTTAATTGCTACCATTTTCCATATATGAAACCGATATTTCTGGCACTAAAGAGATTTAAAGTATAAAAATAATTTTGTTTGCAAAAAATTTACTTAAAAAGAAAGATGAACCTAAAAGAAAGCACTGTAAGGAACATTTATTTGGGACTCAAAAAACATGCTCAAGTTTAAATTAATGGTGGCATCCACTGTGTTTATAAAATCATTTTGAGTAACTCTTTTTGATATGTTTTCATTATTATATTTATATCATATCATATTATACTGTATTATTTATATATATAACATATTAGAATGTTTTAAATAATGTTAATAATAATATCATCAGCAGTTTATACACTTGATACTTTTTGGTTTGCTGTTTTATAGTTTAATATATTTATTATATTATTTTTAGGGCTGTCAAACAATTAATCGTGATTATCGCATCCAAAATAAACGTTTGTTGTACCAGAAGTAAATGTACAGTTCATGCATTGATACTTTTTGTTAGGATTTTCCAAGCACCACCGAGGTTTGCTGTTTCAGTGTGCACACACAGTCTCTTAACATTGTTTATTTGCTTCTTCTCTCGCAGTGCCCGGGGCGGTGTACGGCGGAGGGACGTCTCTCAACAGCCGTTTATCAGGAGCTGGCCTTTGGTTCTGCCTCTCCATCTCTGTTCTGATGAAGGTCTAAAACTGTCCTGCCTTTGGAAGGAGTATTTAAAAACGAACCCATCACTGTGAACAAAAAGAAATTATGCATTGATCCAGGAGCCATCGCTACATCTCTCGGTCATTCCGTCCCGTTTCCTCTCTCATTCAGCCCCGTCGCGTATCACCGCTTCATTCCCGTTTCCACCGTTCAACGTCCAATGCAAATGAAATGTCGCCGAGTAATGTTATGAACCGTTCAACAGTTTGGTGTCTCTCGATGTGCGTGCTGGACATGCTGTGTGTACTCCGTGGGTTGTGAATCTGTGAAGGTAACGGTGCTGACAAAAAATGCTGACGATCACGTGACTCTGTAGAAGCGTTTGTGGTGGACCACCAGCCGCCGGTGGCTCTCGGTGTGAGACGATTGACAGTGCGTTCTTACATACGTAGCTACGATGAATGATGTCAAACCACATCTTTCCTTTCTAGCAAGAAGGGGCGTATCATCTCGAGCCCTAGGTTGCGTTCATTTAGAGGTCTCGACCCAAGGCAAACATCAGACCCCCTGTCCAGCCCCTACACCTCAGTCTGTCTGTCGGTCGGTCCATCGGTCCGTCACCCTCGATGTAAATAAATATGCAGTAGACGCCCCCCCATTTCAGTATTTCAGCTTGGAGGATATTGCTGCCTTCAGGTCATGTTGGGATGATCGTATTTGTGACATCATGGTGTTGATCGTGTAATTGTGAATGTTGACTGTACGGTATGTTTTTTACGCATTTCGTGTACTGTCGATGCTGATCAAGCTTGAAATACTAAACTATTAGCCGTTTTATGAGGCGACAGGCTTGTGTGACCAAACCGCATTTCTCATTACTGTTTGTGGCTAATGTTTCTCTGTTTCATTGCAAGTGAAAAACAGAGAGAGAAATGCGAAATGTTGACCTCCTGATCTCGTAAGTGTGATCTTCCCAAACGGATCTTGAAGGCAGCAGACGTTTCTGGCGTCCGAAGCAGTTCCTCATCTTCCTCGTTGCTTGTGGATAGCATGTACCGGTTAGAAATGTCCCTCTTGTGACCTCACTTCCTGCACCGACCCCGTTTTAACCCCTGCACTGTGTACATTTTAATCTGCAAGGTTAACTGCTATAACTTTTCGGTGTTAATAATGATGATTATAATAATGATGATGACGATGACAATGTTAATAAGTATTTGAATAAATATGATAGTAATTCCGTGTACGAAAAAAAAATCGACAGAGCTGATCGCAAGCCATGTGTGTGAAAATATTTTGTACGAAAAATCACATTCATTGAACGGCAAAAAAAAAGAAAAGAAAAACGTTTTTGAAGTATCGTGCTCTGTTTTACCATGATAAACTTTTTTAAACTGGAAATAATTTGACAAAGTCTGTTAAGAAAGCAATCGCAGAAACGCAAGGGCGCTTACACGCTAGAGAGAGACGCGCGTGACGGACGGGAATGCGTACGATTTAGTGTTGAGGGAAAGGAGTCCGTTCGAAATTGTGCAGTCAATTATAATAAAAAATAAATAAAACATACAGGATGTCAAATGAATCTTTACATGTTTCCTCCACGTCCCTCAATAAAATCAATTGATTCGTTGCGTTCTCACACGCGGCCTAAACTCTAGCGTGTACGCGCCCGAATATCATTTCAAATGTGTATGTATTCTTATTTTTTCATGATGACTGTAACGTATGATAATCTGTTCTACCGTAATGATGTGACGTTCATATCTGGCTCAATGACGTAACCAAATCCGCAGTGTCCTGCATTTGACGCGTGACCAACGCGCTGCGTTTCATTCCAAGTTGGATGCTCGACATTTCTTCGTAACATTTCTCGCACGGAAACCAAACTGGAGGTCTGCTTTCAACAGGCGTCCTGAGTCGAATGGAACACAGCAAGTCGCCTTTGTTCCTTTCGGAAAGAGAATCAGATTAGCGAGAGATCAAGATGTAATTAGCCAGCGACTGTGACTCGCTAAGCAAGCGGACCGGCGTATTCTCTCTGTCCCCCATCTGGCGAGAGGCACGGCTCATAAATCAAGCTCAGTCCAGGCACTGACAGAATCCTCTTCAAGGACAGCTGTGCTTTTGACTGGCCGAGTCTGAAGCCCGACGCGGAGTCCCGTCCCCTACAGGATAATTACCCGCCACTTAAGAGCGCGCGGAGAAGAGGCTTTGACGTGACGCTGCGGCGAGCATCTTAACTTCCTTCGGCTGTCCGCGGCGACCCCGCATGAGCTCGGTGTACTCTGACCGTTCGCTTTGCAATCTTAATCTTGTATATACTATAATCTGTCCCGTCTCCCCCGTTACGTGTTTCATTATTTCATTTCAGCCAGCAATAACCTCAAAATTACATTTAAATCTTGTTAATGCCCAATTTACAGTCTGATGGGCACTGCGCCTTTGTTATTAGGCTAACGGATTCAGACAATGTGTTGCGTTCGTTCGTCGGGCCCGAGATATTGCACACAATACGAAATCTGAGCTCATCCTTTCATCGTGATGATTGTAAATGAGAAACTCGCGCTCTGCACCTGTGTACAAAAGTCTGACGGGCGTTTGGGTTTGGTTCGTGGAGGGGCACGGCCGGCGGTTTAGCTCCAAACATGTGGAATACACCTGAACCAGCTTCTCAAGATCTTCACCGTGACTTGAAAATTACAAGAAGGTGTGGAAGAGAGAGGACAGGCTAAAATCGGCACGGCTGAAGAACCCCGACATTCAGTTTCGCATGTTATTCTGCCCCAAAGATTATTTAAAGAATAATCTATAGTTGTCTTTACATTACATCAAATGTCAAACCAAGCGGCTTATTTGGAAAGAAATATAGCACAAATGATAGAATCCAGTCAAATACTTTAGACACTTTCTCAAAGTTTCATAAAACTTAAAAGCGTTTTTTTGCAGATGTGACTTGGTTTGATGTTTGATTTAATGGAAGGACTTTAGACGTTACGAGTACTCAAGTAATTGGTTGGGATCACTGTAAATGTGTCGGGATGTTTTAATGTTAAGCACAAAGGCAGGGGATGGGGAGACAGCGGTCATTTTCTCTCTTTGTCATTCATGTTCGGCATCACCCTCAAGGCCATCTCGTGTACATGTGATCACCTCTTATATACGTGAACAAAAGAAAAAAACAAGAGAACGTACGAAATGTCGTTGAAATTCTCGATGTGGGTATAAAGCATGTAAATGTTTGTTTTGGGTGGAGTTTTGTTTGGTTGTCTGAATATTGTGATGGAGCGCTGCTGGTGGATGTTTTGGGATGTAAATGAGAGAGTTTGGACCGAGCTAGAGGTCTGGTGTGGAGGACGGATGAGGGATGAGGGACATCCGGACATGAGCAGGTTGGATCACACAGAGCTCAGAGGAGATGGGATGATCCGCGTCAGTATGAGATGATGTCATTGGCCCTTTGCTAAGCCCCGCCCCCTTTGCTCACAGCTGATACTTGTATTCAAAGTGACTTACATAGTACGTTCAAAGTTCATTATGTTTGATTCGTTCAGACCAAGGATTTTGAAGTTGTTCTGTACATGAATATCTGCTCGTGAGTGAGGAACATTGAGTAAGATTAAAAAAAGGTGCTTCATAATGAAGTACAAGAACCATTTTTGGCTCAATGATTCCACAAAGAACCGTTCTGTTTCATAAAAGGTTCTAAAAGATTCTTTAAGTTATAAAAAAGTAAAAAGAAGAAATGGATTTTAGGAGAACATTTAAGTGAATAGTTCTTTTGGGGAACCAAAAATGGTTCTTCAATGGCATCAGTTGATGACATTTCTTAAGTTCCTTATTGATCCTAGTTTTATATTGATCGTGATATTTTGCATCGATTACCAAAGCCACCGTTTTACTACAAATACCATGGTCAGACTAGGGTTAAACCATTCATTCATTGTACATAAAACCGCCATGTTAGGTACCCTTATAACATATCAGGCTTCAAATCAAAATAATTTTTTTGCAATTGGCTCAGTTTGAGTTTTGTGAATTTAAGGAACAGTTTGTTGCCACAAGTGTTAATTTGCAATTGTGCCCATTGAAATAAGGATAAAAATGACACGGTAACGTGACAGAAAACCTGCACAACAACACTATTTAAGTGTTGGTCAAACCCATTTTATTTATTGGGGCTTAACAAATGGTCGGCAAACTCTATGAGAGAAAAATGAATACAAATTCATGGACATTTGTGAGAAATGCGTCAGTCAAATTTCCCCGTTTATTTGTCTTGCTTACTGCAGAACTGAAATGGATTAAAGGGGTTGTGTCCCAAATGACAGCGCAGTATTGTGAATGTGTAGTGTAAATGAACAGTGACAGGTGTGAGTCTATAGAATTAGATGCAGTGACTTTACTCTCTGTGCCACTAGAGGGCAGTGCCCAATCACACTCTCTCTTTCCACCGCTCTCTTATTTATTTTCTTCATGTAAGGCAGTATGTATTTTTCAACAGCTCTTAAGCAATGAAAGTATCGCTTATATATATGTTTGTGCACAAAAGATAATGAAAAAGAACTCTTTTTTTTAATCTACCAAGTCGTTTTATCTTAAATAAATGTAAATGTGCCTTACATGCATTAATCTTTGTAGTTACATTTACATTTATTCATTTTTTACCCAAATGAGAGAGCATTTCACATTTTGTCCATGAGCTATAGTGTAATTTAAAATGCCGTGTTTACAGTAAGAATCAGAGTTATGGAAAGATTTTTATTAAATATATAAACAAAGTTAGACTGTTAGTCAGATGAATGCAGAACAGGTGTGTTATCGGTTTCTTTAGTTAAAGATGAGTTAGCTGGAATCCCTGTAAAACCAGCTTATTTCCAGCCTCCAGATCAATTTGTAAAACAGGTTTGTTAAAGTCTCACCAGCTATTTTCACGTGTGCAAGTGTTTATGTTTCTAGATTCGATTTTAGTTACACAAATGCCTGAGGTGTGTAATTTTGTGCCTATTGATACTGTGTATCTTGAGACAAACGCAATATAACACACAGTAGAAGCAGAAAACAAAGCAGGAGCAAATGTTGCTCTGACCGTTGGTGGTGTAAATCAAATGCAGAATATAAATAATAATACGGAGCAGATTCTTGTTACGGGTACTGTGTATCAGACTGTTAGAGAGGCGGAACATTAAAAATGCAGGAATAATTCAAACAGCCGTAGGCCGGGAAGAATATTTTACACAAGTACATCCGATTCTTGGCCAACAGAGAAGCAAGTATCTGTATCTTTCCTGACGTTGACAAACAGAACTCAAGGGGGCGATAGAGTTCCCTTCACATGTATGTGCTGTTAACCAGCCACATGTAAACATGTCCATTCCATCTCAATCGCTCAGCAAAACTCTTGCTCTCTCCTGACACTGGTTTACCAGAATGTTTACAATAACCTGTGTTATAACGGTGAATGCAACGCAGACGTGCACTGTGTTATGGATTGAGCTGTGACACAAATCTGAAAATGCGTCAGGTTGTAATTTAGTAAAAAGCAATGCATTCTCATCGTTGCTCACCGACCAACGCAGCCTCCTTCGTCTTTCGGCTCAACTACTGTAAACTCAAAAGTCAAAGCAACGGTTTAAGATATCAAAGTCGATATGTTTACAGTTAGATCGGCCTATAGGAATAAATCCAATGATATGATATCGCTTCCAGTTTAATGGCACAGGAATGTTAAATAAACTCTTCTTGTGTACCGAGATTTGAGTGTCACGGCAATGCAAGAGTGTTTAACCGGGTCATGCACCTGCAATGTGTTGACCACGCATAACTTACGGAAAGTGTGTGTGTAGTTTTCAGAAAAATCTGCCAAAAGATTTTTTGGCTGGAGGTAAATTTGACGATGCATGACTGCGTTGCATTAGATAGATAGATGGATGGATAGAGATAGAGAGCGAGATAGTTGATACGAAATTGTCCTTGAAATTGAAAATTGAGAGAGAGGGATGGAGAGAGAGAGAGAGAGAGAGAGAGAGATAGAATAGAGAGCAAGAGAGAGCAAGAGAGAGAGAGAGATGGATGGATGGATTAATGGATGAATAGAGATATATAGAGAGAGAGAGAGAGAGAGAGAGAGAGAGAGAGAGAGAGAGAGAGAGAGAGAAGAGAGCTCTCCCTCGCGATGTTGGAGGATAGGAAGATAGATAGTAGGAGATCGATAGATAGAGAGAGAGAGAGAGCGAGAGAAGAGCTGGATGGATGGATGGATGGTTGTTGGATGCTGGATGGATGGATGGGATAGAGAGAAGATAGAGAGAGAGAGAGAGAGAGAGAGAGAGAGATGGATGGATGGATGGATGAATGGACGTATGGATCTAGATAGATAGATAGATAGATAGATAGATAGATAGATAGAGATAGATAGATAGATAGATAGATAGATAGATAGATAGATAGATAGATAGATAGATAGATAGATAGATAGATAGATAGATAGATAGATAGATAGATAGATCGATAGATCTAGATAGAGAGAGAGAGAGAGAGAGAGAGAGAGAGAGAGATATTCATTAAGCTGTCAGAGGCCCACCAGGGACGGATCCTCTGCAGTCAGCAGGTGTGTGACGGATGTCATCTCTGGCTGTTTTTCCACTGATAATAATGTGTGTGTTGTCAGTCACGAGGGTAAAAGAGATGATTAGCCAGCGTTCGTTTCCGCTGAAGTTCGTAATGCTCATCTCCTCCCAGCTGCCTCTGTTGTACAGGACCCCGTCACCTCCATCCGATCCGAGCGGCCCACCGCTCCAGACCTCCACTTCAGCATCTCTGTAGCTCTGTGTGTTTGTTTGTGTGTGAGTGTGTGTGTGCGCGCGTGTACGTCTGTGTTCATCCTCCGGCCTTCTTACGGCGGCACGATGGGTCACGACTGGGTTTCAGACGGATTGGTTTGATCCCCTTTATCGTCGACTGTCTTGAAGAAGTCAACGACGCAGCTACAGAAACGGACAGAACGCTGTCTTCCACGATGACACATTCTGTGCTGTGATGTAACGTTTCTTCCCAAGTCTTTTGTTTTCCGGTTTCCTGTCGTTTTATGTTCAGGTGTGTGTACATTTTTTTAATTCGAAACGAGGAGAAAACAGTGAAAGACGTTAAATGGAGAGAGAGAGAAATAAAACTGAGTTTTGTTTTTAACATAACACGTGTGTGCAATTTTGTCCAATGCTGGATTGTCTTTGGTACTGAACATGTTTCCACTTGAAAGTCTTTTCAAACAATCTTGAACAGTAATATTTTTAATGACTGTAAATTGAAACACAATTCAGTCGAACCTTGAACCATGTTTCGTCCTCATATCACATTGAGAACAGAAAGTCATTGGCAGTTTAAGCTGCATTTCTCACAAAGTAAATATCGGCTTACTAAAGAAAAATGGCTTATGTGACATTTCACTTGTTGTGGGTTGAAAGCTTTAAGGCCGAGTGTTTGCTGTATAAACAACATCATGATTGCAAACACATAACTAGGTGGACCCTTATAGTCTGTCGGGGGTCTCACAGATCTCAAGGGCATTTCGTTGTTTGTTAAAGAAACTTAAAAATGATTTCAGAGGCATTTATAAAAAAATGTTGTTAAACTGTTCATGAAGAGACCATTCCACATTTTAATTTTATCATCAGTTCTAGATGTATTGTGCCCATTTCAGTCCAGCGTCGGTGAATTTTAACAAAATCAAACCTCAGGAGTGACAAAGTCATCCAACAGCAATGTGAAAGACAGCACGACAAGACACATGAAAACTGTGATATAAATATAGGTTATCGCATAAAAATATAATTTCTGGACTTTTCCTAAATAAATAGAAATATTACTGTTGTGTTGCTTGAAAGTAAATATGATTCTTTGCAGTATTTGAGCTTTCTGTTATTTTTATTTGATATTTGGGAGAAATATTGTTAGTAGATCACAGAATAAAACAAAAATGATCATTGTACCTAAACACATAGAAACAGTTAATTCAGAAAAACTGATTGTGAAATGGTCTCTTCATTTTTTCTGTGCAACACAACACGAGGATTAAAAATGAACCAAACAAGATGAACTCCTCGGACATCTACACAAATCAACCGCACTGAAGGGTTTTTGTGATCCTGTGATCCTATAGTAAACTCTGTAGTAAATTATTACTTTTTGTATTCTCATAAGTTGAATGGTTAAAACTACATAACGTTTTTGATGTGTCTATGCCTTGTGACCACTGCAAACCAAATATCATCAAAACTAGAATCTACAACATTGCTGTTTGTTCTTTATTTTGAGATTAGAAACCTCACGAGGAAAATGCCCCAAAAGAATCCAGTTTGAACAAACAGAGGAACTAAAACTGTCACACAATATTGGCCTGATTCAGCGTGTGTATTTGCTACAGAAAGCTGACACGGCAAACCGCACGAATAGAGAAATTTATCGTCAGATTAATGACGCAACCGCTTACCACATGTGCAGATGACAACCTATAATTCAGCCTGAGTCATATCCTCATCTCTCTCTCTGTCCTCATACTCTGTATCACATCTGAATTCAAAATCATACATGACCCAGTGACACTCTCTGCTTCCCGCTCTTCGAGAATTAAGTTTGGTATCTATGTAAAGATTAGGATTTCTACAGAACAGGAAACCTGTTTCTTCTACACAACAGCCTCTGATGGACAACTTTAAAGGCCATTTTCTCAATATTTACTTTTTTTGCGCCCTCAGATTCAACAGTTTTCAAATAGTTATATCTCGACCAAATATGATCCTATCCTAACAGACCATATGTCAATGGAAAGCTTATTTATTTAGCTTTCAGATATCAATGTCAAAATATTGACCCTTATGAACGGTTTTGTGGTCAGTGGTCACATTTTTAAATTTGAATTCAGGCAGACAAATATAAATCAGAATTTAAATAGAATTGAGGTCAAAGAAATGCAAACAACTGCTGTGAGCATGCATGTAATAAACATAACTTTGCATTTTGTTATTATTGTTGCTATTATTCACTCTAAAATATGGAAACAATATTAATTGTTCAAATGAGGAAGTGACTCTAAACCTTTGACCAGTATTGTACATATGTGCATATATGAGATAACTCATTCTTTAAAATCATGTTTTTTATTATGTTATCATGATTTAATTGTGTTCAGTAAGCTGTATTTTTTTTTGTTATTATGGCTTAAATCAAAACAAACTAACTGCAGTTTGATTGATATTAATTGGAAAGCACAATAAAAAAAAATGATTTTTGATTTTTTTTCAAACGCAATGAAGCGAATTACTGCTGGTGAGCAGAACGCACAACATATAATTCGTGCTTATGGTGATCTTGAGAAAATGGTTTCATTTGAAACGACGGCTTGAGCTTGAAATAAAGTCGACAGCGTTAAGATTTTTGTAAAATGTGAAGATGTTAAGAATATTATATCTGTCTCTCGCAGCATGACGAGAAGAAAAGAAGGGTAAGCCTCAATATATCACATGCACTGATTCCTCTTTGAAACTTCAATGTGTGCAATGATCCATTATCACTCCAGAATCTGCTCTGATGTGATGTGACACGGCCTGGGTTTTCTTTTCTGTTCCTCTGTGTCAAGAGCAGAAAAACATCTTTGATGCAAATCTTTGAAATCCAGAAACAAAAGTGACAAGAATTGAATGGTTCTGTTGACCAGCCCTGTAGACCTTTAGATAACTTTGATAAAAATACAAAACACTTCTCACGCAAGCAAGAGTTGAAATAGGCTAAATTATGCAGAAAACATACAACGTGTGGCTTTCGATTTCCTCCATCTCTCATTATTTTTCTTGATAACATCCTGTGAAAAACATTTAAAAATGACAAACTTCATTGTCTTGCTAAGGCCAGTTTCAAATCTTAATTATTGAAATATTTATTATCCTGTAAAGTATTAGTTTGATATATTATATTGAAATAGTTTACTAAAGAGTTTCCGAAGCTTTAGTGCATAATATAGTTTTGAAATCCTCAAATGCAATGGAATAAAATATGCATTCTTTTGTATATTTTGACAAATTAAAAGTCTCGTGTTTAGTTTTATGCAAAGTAGCCTACACTAACCTAAAAAAAACTAAACTGCTGTTGTTGCTGAAAGGCGGATTGTGGTGGAAATGACACCATAAAGTTGATGTAAAACTCACTTCCGTATATGTGACGACTTAAACGTTCACCCACTTCAGTGTTTAATAACATGATCGTTAATAAACTGTAATTAATATTAAAACATTTCCTGAATCTTCAATAAGGAACAAAAGTGCACATGCGTGTGTATGTTTCTGTATGTTCGCTCTGTTCCAGGACAATGTAAATATTTGTCAGGTTTATTACAGAGACGAGAGATTAGAGCTAAATTTTTATTATGAACAGAAAGGAAATATGCCATAAACATTTTACGACATAACCCGGGATGAAGAGAGACACAGAGAACACACAGTACGGATGTTCTGATGTTTTTTATACACAAAAGCTCACACAAAAACAACGTATAAAGCTTGAATATACAATAATAATACATCATCATTTACAATTGTATTTACATTCCCATAAATTAAGCACGTAAAAGTGAAGTGTGTCATTTCTGTGCCACTAATGTCCTAAAAAAGACAGAATTCTTATAGTCCCCCTGCGTGTTATTGGTTTGTCAAACTGATGGTCCCGTCTGGACTCATACTAAGGGTCAACCCATGAATTATATCTCATACTGGTCACCATTCACAAAAAAACAATCCCACAACCTCCTAAGGATATTTTTTAGGCTCTTGATGTCTCTGATGTGCTTTCTTGTAGGTTTCCTCCCGGGACCCAAAAAGTTTCAGACACATTTACATTTTTGCATATGTCATACACTTGCAAAGCGACGTACAAGGTCAACATTCCTTAGCCGTGTATGAAAGACGTCTGATAAAGATCTGGAAATCTGGAAAACATCTGCTGTGTAAAAGCATCCGTTCTAAACCATAAACATCTTACAGACGTCTACATGACATCTGAGGGCAGACGTCTCCAAGACGTATCGCAGATGAGCACACAATGCTTTGCAGATGTAAATGCAGACATCAAAGAGACGTCTGCCAGATGATTGTGTGCTGTCAGGGAACGTAACGCTCGAGCCGCCGATCCACATCACCAAACCAAAGCACACTGTCAGTCCTCAGCCATTAACCTCCTCACATGTGAAATGTGACTGTTTGAAATGATGGGCTTCTGTTGATGCTCATATGATGGTCGGTGAATGTGACTCTTTCATCTGTGAGCTGAATGAATCAATGCCCCCCTTCGTTCTCTTTGTTTGGAGGGACGTGTATAATGTGTAGAAGTTTGTTTTGTAGACTCTGCCTGCGATGTGGTTTTAATTCCGGCTGAATAAACACTCCGCGCAAAACGTAATCAAAGTGAGTTCCTCCTCTGTTTGCAGACACACAATTCAGTCTCTTTATGTACACATCGAGGGAGTTTCAGCGCTCCGTTTTTCTTCCCGTAGTAAGATAACGCGTCCACGTGAATTCTGTTCCGCAGTCTGTGCGCTCGCTCGTCTTTCCAGGAAGTTTAGACATGTTTACCAAGTGCCATTCCTGAAAAAAAACATTGTTTCCTGGTCTGCCGTTGTTTGTCAAACCGCGTTGATCTCTTGTGGTTTCGGCAGGCCGCTTTTCTCCGTTTCGGAAGATTTCTTCCTTTTTGAACTCCAGAGGACCTGCGGACACCTGCATTTATTCCAAACCCCCCTCACCATGGCGCCCAACGCGTTCCTCACGGCGGCGGACGTGAAGTAAAAAATGATAGGATCCAAACAAGCGTTGAACGTGCTGAGCAGCAGCGCTTTGTCCCGCCACTCCGGGCTCTCCTTCTTTACGAAGCCGACCACGTGAGAGACGTTGTAAGGTCCGAAACACAGAGCGAAGACTAACAAGGTGCCCAAAGCCAGACCGATGGCCCGCAGCCTCCTGCGCCGCCCGATGTTGGGCAGCCGCGAGAGGATGCGGATGAAGTTTATGTAGCAGAAGCTGCAGATGAGGAACGGGATGCAGAAGAGAACGATACACAGCTCCAGACGGACGGGAAGGAGGACCTGCAGCTGAGCGTCCGTGAAGCCCTCGTAGCAGACGTTCCGGGGTGCCGATCCCGTTCCTGGCGGATTGTAGTAAGGGATGATGTAGACGATGCTGAGGTGGAGCACGGAGAACCCCCAGATGAAGATGCTGGCGAACACGGCGTAGATGGGTCGTCTTCTCAGCGAGTGTTGGATGGGGAAGGCCACACCGAGGTAACGCTCCACGCTCACCGCCGTCAGGAAGAAGGTGCTGTTGTAGATGGTCATGTAGAATACGAAGCCGGACAGAGGACACAGAAAGTAGGGCATGTTCCATATCATGTTATCGGCCACCTCTTGCATCTTGAATGGGAGGACGAGGAGGAAGAGCAGGTCTGAGATGGTGAGGTTGAGGAGGAGGATGTCGATGGGGGCCGGCTTCTTCCACACCTTGCGGCCGAACGTGTAGAAGGCCAGAACGTTGGCGGGGAAACCGGTGATGAAGGTGATGATGTAGATGGGGAGACACAGATTGAATCCACACGCCTGCATGCTTGTTCCGTTCCACATGGTGAATGACAGAATGGACCTTCGTTCATTCATGAGAACTGCAAATCACATTGACGAGAAGTGTTTTGTGATCATTTGATACGTTCATAAAACAAGCTCATGTTGTTCTGTTCTTGTGACAGATGTGGAAATCAACTTTTTTGAAAGATTTAGTCTTTAAAACTGACCGTCCACACTGTTTTTTGTTTAAAATACAATGTCCAGCTTACAAACGCACAGATGTTTCTTTCCACTGTCGGTATTGGAAATGTACATCGTATGAACAAAATCGAATACAATAGTTTAGTACAATCTCTATTATTTCTTCAATGAGATTAAATGCAAAGCAAATCCATTGCGTTCTCTGTAAATTGTTGCTCAAATTGTTGTCATTAGAGTTTAAGAAGAGATCTCAACAGTGTGTCAGACTGAGCTCAGATTTCAAAAGTCAATATGATTGAAGATCTCAAAATGAACTCGTCGCACTTTCTCAAATCCAGATTATATGACCACTACAATCATTTTACACCTCCATACTCTTCACGTGTTTCAACAATTACACTCTCACTTGCTTCTGTTTTTGTTCCTCCTCTCTACAGTATATCACACAGAGATAACAGGAATTCTCCACGTCCATAAAAAGAAAACGTTACGCAAGCATCCAAATGTGAGACTCGTGCAATAAGGGGAAACTCTTACCGCTGTGATGTGCAGAACTCAACCTTAGTGTCAGATCTAATGCTGACGAAGAGAAAACTCAACACGACCCAAAGCAGATCTTCATCTCTGTATGTGTGTTGATTCTGGGTTTTCTATAGTGAGGTCGATCCTCTGATAACATCCGCACCAAATGTTTGTTTTCCATTTTCAATATGGAGCGGTGATAAGAGGATATTAATGAAAGAGCCGTTGATCTCTGAATCTGTGTGTGTTCATGTGAGTCGAACGCTCTGACTTGCTTTCAGTTCATGTGGGAGATGTTTTAAGATGATGGGTGTGTTTCTGGAAGGTAATGAATCAGCATGTAAACAGTCTATCCGAAGGACCTGACAGTATTTCTCATACTGCCAATGCCATACAGTTCTCTGTCTCATGTCTTATGAAACCAAATAGTGTCAATGCTTTTGGCTTCACAGGTTTTCGGATGTAAAGTAAAACTATAAATGGAAATTCTTCATTTTGTAATTTATGACATGGAAAACCCCGCATGAGTCTTTCAGCATTAGAGAAGTTAGGATTTCAGCACTTTCACAATCAAATAAATGTTACTACGTCACACATACTTTAACAAAGTTTCACCCACTTGATCTGTAATCTGACAATGACTCATGAATTCTTTCATTCATCTGGCAGTGCTTTGTGCAAGTGAAAGAATCGGACTTGAGCAAATCTATGTAAATTTGCGGCAGAGAGACTGAGAGACTGAAGAGCTGTTTTATAAAGAACAAAAACAAATCTAAATCAAAGCTGAAAATATAGTTTTGAGAAACATTCAAAAAAGAAAAGTCAGCTTGGTAAAATCCAGGATTTTGAACTCTTTCTATTTCACCAATGCTGTGAAACCAGGTTATTCAGAAAACTCTAACCATTTAAGTTTTGAAACCTTTTCGTTTGATGCACTTGACCCTTCAAACCAGTAAGCAATCCAGCTGCAGTATTTATGCTGCAATGCATGCTGGGTACGGAATAAAAATCTCATCCCAGCATGCACTGACTGCAGCATGAATCGTTTTTCTTTGTGACCACTATGAAGTTTCATGCACTTATTGATGTTGTGGTTTAAAAAAAAAAATTCTGATCTCTTGTGATCACATCGTATATAATCGTTATAGTAATAAATGTTTGGTCTAAAAATGTTTAGACGTATTTCTGAAGCAAAACCTAAACACTGAGTCAATTCAGTTCAAAAGAGCTCAGTTCATTCGTTTTGTTTGCAAAAATGCTTAAATCACATTCTTATAGTGCCAAGAAAAGAAAGATTATCCAATGACCTTGCTGGTCGAGAGCCCAACTAAAGTAAACACTAAACCTCTGTTAATACTCAGTAAAAAACTTATTCAGATTAAATTTAAAAATGGCATAACACTTTTTATTAAGTAAACATTTTTCAACAATATTAGAGTAAAAAAATGACATTTAATGAATTCCACTAAATTTTCAACTTTGAATAAAACAGATTATTTTTCTTACATCTAAATTCACACAAAACGTTTGGAACATTTTGGATAACATCATCGTCAGATTTGGTAGAAACTTCATGCGAGTTTCAGCGCTTGCTTCATAAAAAGGGACATACCAGAGTTTAACGCTTTGTGAAGGATTTGTTTCTACTGACCTAGTCATACTAGAAATGTTCATTAAAAATAAAACTCATTGTTTCGCTTGTAATTTGTGATGAAAAAGGCAAACTATCAACACTTTCATGATAAGTCTGTATATTGTTCATTGTATTGTCATTGAGAATCAGTGAAGTTATAATTAAGTGGATGATGGACCACATTCAGCATACTGGATCTTGGAAACACACTGAGTGACATCACTCTTTATTATCTGTTGTGTAAATAAAAACTCTGAGCCAAAAAGAACAGATGACAAATGACTGAAATCAAACATCTACATGACAAAATATTTGAACAAGGTCAAATAATTCCCTCGTTGTTCCATCTGCTCACTTCCCAGGTATATAATGTTTGTTTAAACGGAAAAGTTTATTTCATTATATCTCATTTTAAACTAGATGTTTGGTTAAAGGTCTGGCAGTAATACATGTATGGTGCAACTTTATCAGGTTTATCGGGGTATGAAGAGTTTGGTTTTGTTTGTGGGTGGTGTGAGTATACTGTCCGTGGTCAAGAACTGTAATATCAAAACAAACACAAGCATGAGAAGCGTTGGTGCCAAAAACAGATGCTGAAATTTCTGGCCACGTGTACAAAAACTACACTATATGAATGTGATCAGTTTTACATTGCTGTACCTCACCAAAATAATTTAAAAAAAAATTTAAAGTACATACAAATAATTTGTTTAAAATGTATAAAAATAATGAATTTATATAATTCATATATAATATCTTAAATATAATCGTAATACATTTTTTTAAATAATCAAAGTAATTTGTTGAAGTTGAAGATTGATTATACTTTTTGGAGTTCATTTTAAATGTGCTGTTTAAATCAACTTTTCCTGATTTGCCTAAATAAAATGCATGTTCTTTACTCATGATTATTTATTGTAGATGCGTCTTTGAATTCATCTCAACGTGTAAGCAGAACATTACTTTACTCACAAATACACGTAACAAATGTATTACAATGTGTACAATCGTTATTTTAAAATTAGCAAGCTTATTTGCATTGTTCTTTTCAGCCTTTTAGCCTATGTGTTGTAGAAATACATCTCACAGGTAATAGAACTGAGTGCATGTTATAAAAGAAATAAAACAAACCTGTATATTAAAAAAAAATTGTTTCTTGAAAGAACATACATCTTATATTGCAAGAAAAATCGACATAATTCAAGGACAAATTACAAATATATACATTCAGTGCAACAAAACATTTAGATCGTAGCAGAAAAACTTGACATTCAATGTAAAAATTAAAACGTTGGAACAGACAAGACCTGCATGCTGCTGCCGAAACTCAAAGACAGTTTCAAGAACTGACAAGAAGAGACATAAATATCATGTCCAAAAAAGCATTTAAAAAACATCTAATTAAATACTAAAACAATGTTGCAGCTTTTATTTTGCGTAAAGATAATATTTCCTGACTTGATCCAGGATCAAGTACATTATTATGAATTCACAGTTATTGTGAAATGTTACTATTAAAACCAACCTTAAGGAAAAGCTTTCACGGGTTTTAGGTTTTCAGTGACCTGACTGGATTTGAAAGTTTTGAAATGATTGTTGGGCAGATTTGTTCCTCTTATTGGCACTTCTGAAACTGTGGCAGAGGATTCACATTAGGAACAGAATGCTGTTTAGAAAAAGTTCAAGCCGGTATGTCAAAAGTGTGTCAAACTGAGCTCAGATTTGTCAAGACTGCAATCAAAAGTCGATATTTTTGATGATCTCAATATGAGCTCAGACATTTGAATTTCTCATCAAAATCCAGATTATTTGACCTCTACAGTCTACATTCTTTTTACACGTCCAAATTCTTCATGGATTTCAACATTACACTCATTTGTTTCACATTTTAGGATAAACAACCTCACAGCAATAACATTTTCTTATTCACTCTTTTTAGTGATATTGTTCTTTTACATACAGTACATCCAATAAGGTGTTGACACAGTGGTTATCAGAATTACATTCATTGAATTTGGACGGCTTTCCTGTAGCTCAGTGGTTAGAGCGTGGCACTAGCAATGCCAATGTCATTGGTTCGATCCTGGGGATTGCAAGTACTCAGAAACAAATGTACAGTATAACGCAATGTAAGTCACTTTGGATAAAAGCGTCTGCCAAATGCATAAATGTAAATATCATGGTATGGATTGATCGACATGCACTGGCCGTCCTCGACTTGAAACACAAATATGGACACTAAGAGTTCTGCATATCTACAGTTTATATGAATTAAATATACAAAACAGATCCCAGAGATCCCAGTGCCTCTTCACATTCAGGCCTTTCACTTCTCTGGTCAATCAATGCAAAATCTCAAAACGCAACTGGCTCGTGATGTTACGGAGAGCTATCAGTAGAGCTCTGAGTCCTCTCATCTGAATTCAAACAGTTCAACAGGGGGCAGTAGAGAGTCGAGCGGCCGCAAAGTAACGACATTCGCCTGAACACCTCTCTCAAGACGTTATTGAACGTTCCTCTGAGTGCTGCAGAAGAGAAGTAGAATATGAACGGGTCGAGACACGCGTTAAAGGTGCTGGTAAGCAGAGCATGCACTCGCCACTCGGGGCTGTAGCCACCCACGAACCCCACCACATGAGATATATTGTAAGGTGCAAAACAGACAATAAAGACCAGCAGCGTCCCCAGCGCCATGCCGATGGCTCTCATGCGCTTCTTGGCGTTGATGTTGGGTAGATTGGAGAGGATGTGGATGAACCTGACGTAGCAAAAGCAGCAGATGAGAAACGGCGCGCAGAACAGCACGGCAAAAAGCTCCAGCCGCACCGGCAGGAGGATCTTCAACTGTTCAGCACTGAATTCCTCGTAGCAGGTGTTCCTCTTGGCCGGCTCGGTGAAGTTGGGGTTTGAATGGTTGTGATATTGCATGATATAGACGATACTGCAGTGCGCAAACGATATCAGCCAGAAAAACACGACGGCTATCAGAGCGTTTCTGGGGTTGCGTTTTAACTTGTATTTGATGGGGAAGGCCACGCCCAGATATCTCTCCACACTGATGGCCGTCAGATGGAAGGCGCTGTTGTAGATGGTGGAGTAGAAGACGAAACCCGACAGCGGACAGAGGAAGTACGGCAGGGTCCACTTCATGTTTGCCGCCTCCACCATACGAAACGGTAGGAAGCAGAGGAAGATCAGATCAGAGACGGTTAAGCTGAGTAGCAGGATATCCATGGGAGTGGATCTCTTGCGAATCTTCTGGAAGAAGGTGTAAAATGCCAAGATGTTGGCAGGAAGACCTGTGACGAGAGTGAATCCATAAACTGCTAACACCAGATTACTGAGACTTGTTGTCCATGCCATTGCAACGGATGTGTTCCAACCTAGAACAGAAGAAAGAGAAAGGGAATGAAGACGTAAGCAATTAAATAAATATTTGTAATAAATTAATGAAACAGCTATACTGTGTCTTATATGCTGTCTTGTGAACTAATTTTGCTAGCAAAACGAAGCCATACATGTGTAAGCCGATATGTAGATGCCACAATCAATCTCCCCAGACACGTCAAAGTGTCCGCCATCTTGGAAAGGTCAACCTTTCGGTTGCTGTTGTTACTCACACTTAAAATCAATTAGTTCTCCAAGACACCACAACATTGTGAGACCTTCGGTTGTAGAAACAACTGAGATTTAAATTCATGAAGGAATGGGATAATCTTTTAAAGCGTGTTTGTGATTTTGTATGTGTGAACTCAGTATAACAGGTTTTTTAACTACAGTCCCTTTTTATTTATGTTTTAGTTAATGTGTTCTGCATTTATAATGTTTGCATCTACACAACAGCACCTAACATTTGATATTCATACATGTGTATAACAGTTAACTTGCTCTTGAGCGTTCACAAACCAGCTTTGACTGTTCCAATATGGTGGACGACTTATATTTAGTGGCCCAAAGAAACCGACACATGTGGCATCTATGTATACATTTCTGTGTCTGAAACAACCTCACCAGCTAAGCTTTGTTAGCTTTGCTTGACCGACACTAGCCGGCATAAACTGGTGTTCACCGACATGGAAATCCATGCTGTTTAAGTCAACATTTTTAGCTGGGGAAAGAGTGGACAAAAGGAAAGCACACTTATAAACACTTGAATTCCCTAACACTGAACTAAAATAAATTTGTTTGCCTACAGCTGCCGAGTTGAGAGCTACTACACAATGGAGAGGCAGTGTATGATGGCCCTCCAGATAGAGAAATACATGCTGTTGTGCATCTAAAGAGGCTCAACTTTTAACGAGTGTAAAACAAGAGGGTCTTGCTGGGATTCTGGTGAGTGTAAAATGACTCTCCATTAATCTCTCTCGTAATATAATCAAATTCCATAAACAGATCTCTGAATGTCTCTGGTGATATCAGTTTAGACACTTGCCAGGTTTCCATTGCAAATTTGCGCAAAACGTAAGTAATATTTTCAAGATCCATCCATCCATCCATCCATCCATCCATCATCCATCCATTTTCTACCGCTTGTCCGAACTACCTCGGGTCACGGGGAGCCTGCGCCTATCTCAGGAGTCATCGGGCATCAAGGCAGGATACACCCTGGATGGAGTGCCAACCCATCGCAGGGCACACACACTCACTCATTCACTCACGCACTCACACCCTACGCACAATTTTTCCAGAGATGCCAATCAACCTACCATGCATGTCTTTGGATCAGGGGAGGAAACCGGAGTACCCGGAGGAAACCCCCGAGGCACGGAGAGAACATGCAAACTCCACACACACAAGTCGGAAGCGGGAATCGAACCCCCAACCCTGGAGGTGTGAGGCGAACGTGCTAACCACTAAGCCACCGTGCCCCCCCTATTTTCAAGATATCAAATCTTGAAGGGGAATTACCTTCAAATTACGTTATGCCACTGAAGTCAAATCTTTTTCTTTTCTTGAGGTTGAACTTTTAAGCTCATTTCCTTAACCTCAACAATACACCACCTCTAGTTTCAGCCTCATTTGATGTTCATTGACTATATTAGTCCACTTTTTAGTTTATAAAAGGATACTTTTAAGTATAATACAGAAGTAAACTTTGAGGATACAACTAAGTGACCTTAGGGATATACTAACAGTTTACTGGATCAATACTTGTAACACATTTTCTACAGTAAGTACACTTTAAAGTATTCTCTAAGTAAACTACTCGTTTAGTTGTTTTTGTACTTCAAGTATACTTGTAATCCTCTTTCAGATGTGATGTGAAGCGGTTCCTTCACTTTCTAATATAAAAACATTATCAATGTCATATCATGTTCTTTTTAAAGAAACCAGCTTTTCCTTTAATAGACCTGAACAAACGTGAGTATCAAAACGTGAACAATCATAACACATGAGAGTCGCATACTAACCGTCATGAGCTTTGAAGGATACCTGGTAAAGCAACGCAACTTTTGAAATATTACAGTCACAAAGAACTTGAAAAACTTAAGACGCAGATGTATTTCCTACCTTTATACTTCAGCCCAGTGTCACAGATGACTATCTCTCTCTCGCTGTGCTTCTTATAATGGGGTCATTGTGACATACTGTGCCTATAATGTCAAAACAGGAAAGAAGCAACATTAACTTCCTTTTTTAATCTTAATACGGTAACAATATACAAAACCATATAATACCAAACTATTAAAATATGACACATTCTATTTTACATGAACACAATGGGTTCACAATTTTAGGGTCATTTTGTAACATTCATGTATATTAGAGCATGCATGACAATCTACTGTAGGACTGACTTCACCTCAACATCTCTTGTACATGAAGATCTGAAATATGGGCCTTTATGTTGGCTTAAGTGTCAAAAGAATCTTAGCAAGAAGTAGGACTTTTTAAGAGTAGGAGACTTTTATAAAGAAGCTAAAAGCAACTTAATTCAATTCCAAGAACGCAACGAACAGACTTGTGTTCTTGTGGTCTTGCGAGGCAGCCTCGGAAGAACAAACTTTGATGGACGCGCCGCAGTGACTTCTGGGACGTACGATGCATCCTTGATATCGAGAACACATCCGGATACTTTCATGGGTTCTCTGTTCTTGTGTTCTTGAGTATTGGAACCGGACTTTGACAGTCATTGATGTAGAAGAGCAGGAATACGAGGACACAAGACCGCTTAAGAACCCATATTGAGAAACGGTCATGGACTACAATGATTTGAACACAAAATGGCCGCCCTTGACTTCTGAATCAGCATATAGGGAGCCTGCAAGGGTGAAGTCATAGGAGCACTTCATTTTTATTATTATTTTTTTATTTATGTATATATACAGCTGCAATTCATGACTCATTTGGGTAAAATAAACCAAGAAGGAGTTGTTGCGCAAGTACATAAAAAAATAATGTTAAAAACTGTCTGTCTACCGTCCCCTGATTTACAACGGTAAGCTTATAATAGTGATCGATATATTGAGCTGTACTATTTTGTGGGATATTTAACGTCGTTTGACTTCAACCCATATGAAGAAAAATACGTAAAGTAAACTGCAATTTCAATTTTCAAACAGTGATGGCGACAGAGATGCAAAAGTAAAAGTTTTAAAACTTTCTTTTGCATTATGCGCAAAAATATTACAAATAAATATCCATTTTGGCTTGCAAATCCTTAAAAAATGGATTTACTGTAACACATTTTTCTATTATATTATTTCATGAACTCCCTGCCATCATATCATTCCAACACATTGTTTCTTTGTTGTAAAGTCCGGGGTATCTGCGTCTTTACTGCCATCTTGTTTCTCTTATAAAGCACACTTATTCTTAAGTCTAATAATAAGAGTATAATGACGTCATTTTTAGAAATTTATCACACTTAAGAGTACTGTAGATGTTTACTCTAAGATGCTTTATACATACGGGCACTGAATTTGAAATAAAAATGAACCTTAGAAAATCATTTAAATGTGATAATATGAGTAAAATGTTGTACTGTAGCTGAAGGTTGACTTTTATCTGATTGTATGTTTTACTCCAACAAGGGTATCCAAAGCTTGCAACAGGCAGCGATGACATCATAAAGTGTTCTGCGTGGTGATTGGACACCCAAACGTCTTGCAAAACTCAAGATTGTACAATAGAGGGCAACTGTGGATTGTACACTACACTGCAATGTTTCACACTTTCAGTTTCCATTTATATCTCAATGTCTTTATATACAAATATAACTGTAACACTTTAAAATAAGGTCTCATTGATTCATCCTGTGTTGTTAATTTACTGTGCATCAACTGAGGTTAAATCCTAAATGCTATGCATATTTTTTGTACATTTTTTCTTTAGTGTGAGTAACTTTCTTTAGTGTTTAGTAGTAAACTTTAGAATACAGTGAAAATATATTTTTTACATTGCACATTTTAAAAAGTGTGTCATTCGTATACAATAAAGGCCCTGTTTCTCACAGGATGCATCCTAGAAACTCCTGTTCGAATACACATACCAGAAAAAGAGATCTTAGACTTACAAATGAAACTTTGTTCTATGAATAAAATATCAAATATATCAATCGATCAAATGTTCTTCCTAAATCTAAAAGTGTTGCCAGTAAATCATGAGAAAAAATGACAGCACTTTTATTTTTGGCTGAACTTCACAGATCCAGCTGATGTCAGGCTGATGTGGGGGGTGAAGACCCGCGATGAAGGTGAAGGTACGAGGATGTCAAAGGCGACGTGCTCATCGTGACACAATGAAACATCTCCTGCTGTTAATCACCGACTGCGGCAGTCAGCTCCGACTCCCCTGACATTTCAGCACATACAGTATAGTCTGATGGAAGAATGGATGTGATAATCACACACCTCTGTTCTCCATCTCACCCTCAATTACCCAGAAATCTGCTGGACCTGCGAGGACTCTGAATGAGCAGGGAAATGTTTATCAAAACAAATTTGTCCGACATTCGCCTGCGCACCGCTAAGACTATTGATTCATACCATGAGCGTGCGTCAGCAACATTTAACACCAAAACATCAACACTGAACTGATGTCAGGGATTGGAGGTAGAAAAAACATTCCCAAAAGAGACTCAACACCTCTTTAGGTGAACAACCACTTAGAAACTATCATAACATCGCATGACTTTTCCAATATCAGAATGTCAAAAACATCAAAGAGGGTTGCTAAGCGACCGGCACGGTAACTTCCACAACACCCAGCAACAACCCACTATGTCCTTATAACCAGCCAGAAAACAACTGCCTGACAACTCTTCAGCAAGCATAAAAAAACATTTTTAGACTGATGAGCACTTTCATCACGGTTCAACACCTGATTTGTAAGTCAAGGTGACGATTCATTTGGATTTTGGCGGACACTGTTCTGGAATAGACTTTTGACAGAGTAGACCAATTGAAGCCCTTATCAACTGATTCACATTAATCTAGCACCATCTTGTGGCATGTTTTCTTTATCTGTTTTGGCTTTGTCATGACTGATGTCAACTCATCAGAAGATATTTATATATTTGTAGGCGTGGTGTATTTATTCAGGAGGGTATATGAACAATATTTTAGCAAAGTGCAAAAAGTCTTACAACTGACATGTTAAGAAAGAGAAACTAGACGTTTGCGTGGCAACAACATAAATGTTGTGCGGCCCAAACGTAACTTCTGGTAGACCTCCACACAGAGTCTATAGCTGTTGAGTACTTTTAATTTCATTAAATACAATGAATATACAATAAAATATTAATATAAATTAGTATTATGTGTAGACAAAAATGTACATAAAATGTGTAATATTAGCCACTAGCCAAACCGATAACCAAACACGGACTGAAAGTTAACTTTGGGTCAGGTGTGTGCGTCCGATGAAAAACCGTCTATGTCCGTCAGAGAGGCAACATTTGTCATTTATTCACTCCCAAGCTGTTCCAAACCTGTAGACATTTCTATATTCTGATGAACACAGAGAAAGATATTTGAAAGAATGTTTGCAATTATCAATTCTGGGCCATCATTGACTACCACAGTAGAAAAATGTAAAAGGTTAGTCAAAGGTCTCCCAGAACTGTTTGCTTTCCTAAATGCATCTATATCTCGTTCATCGGAAGGAACATGTTTTTATATTTTTTGTTCTATGTTAGTGACAGTGAGTGATGTCCCAGAGCTGAAAATTGCTCACATTATTCCCAACATCTTTCTTTGTGTTCAACAGAACAAATAAAGATTTGGATACAGATTTGGATCAACTTGAGGGTGAGCAAATGGTGACAGACCTATCCCTTTGAGAACAACACGACATCTACCCCTAAAGTCTATGATATTTTTAAACCCATTAATATCTGCTTGGTAAATGTATGCTGCTAGAAATACAGTCATTTGAATTGATCAGATGTTCTCAGGCTAAGACAGGATATTGTTCTTTAAAAACACATGTTCAACACAGGACGTGCGGCCAAGGTGTGATGCCAAAAATAGTCGAGGAAATAACTGCAGTCTTGTGAGTGCTGGAAGTTACTGTTGATAGAAACATAGCTGGACTAAAACTAGGTCAAAGCTATTGATCTTTATAGAGAGAGAGAGAGAGAGATGCATTTGAATATCAGTCTTTATACAGACACATATATTATATGCAAAAATGATGTCCAGCTGTGGAAAATTGACATCTAAGCCCCTAATTCAAGTAAATTATACATGATGTATTAAACATGTGTGCGGATATTGATTGACATCACTTTTGGCCACTGTTGTGTATTTTAATCTGTCATATGCATCTGTAAGCATACACTGCTCAAAGTAGAATTATCATATGATTTGCATGTTTATGGATTATTTCGTTGGATTTTCAGATATCAGTTGTTCTCTTAATGGAACAATAACAAAGTTAAAGTAATAAAGAAATATTACATGGAGTCAGAGGTGTGAAATGAATGAAACATCTGTTGAAGATGGAGATGGCAGGTGTCCCAGTGCTGATTATGGATGAGGAGTCATTAATCACATCTGATGCTGGAGGCGTTTCTTCAGCATCCTCATAGAGTTCAATGAAAAATACAGCGGAAACACAACCTGATGAATGCACTTTCCTCCTGCTGTGGATGAAAGAAAAGAGCAGAGACACGTTCAATACACAAAAACTCTTTCAGTCAAAAGCAGTAGTAAGTACTTCAAACTGGCACATTTGATTTTCTGCTAAAACTATAACTGAACAGCGATGCCATGGACTGAGACTATGTGAGTTTTGGCGTATATGTAGTGAAAATGTTAAGGTTCACATTCAACATTAAACCGATTTATGTCATGCAAAAGCTGTACACGAGTCTTTCTTCAGTGGAACACAAAAGAGGACGTTTCGAAAAAATGTTTCAATGGTTGTCAATGGGGTTCAATGTTATTTGAATACCAAGGTTCTTCTTTTGTGTTCTGCGAAAGAAATTCATAGTCACAGGTTGGAAAGACATGGAGTAACAGATGAAAAAATTATCAATTTTGTGTGTACTAACCCTTTAAAGTCAACACGTGGCTGTGCCGGCAGCATCCGCTGTGTATATGGCAACCGCCATAACTGTCAGGTACACTTGAAAAAATATATTCTCAAAACAAAATGAACCAAATCTTATCAAATCAAAAGTATAACTGGACACATGCAAAAGCCAAGTGTCTGATCAAAATATGCAAAAGTGACTCATTTTCAGATGACGCCACCACAGGAAATACAGAAAAGGTTCAGCAGATTCTATTTGTAGACTCTGTTACAAGAAAGCTTGCTTGAAAAGAAGTCTTCGCTTAAATAGTAACAGGAGAAAAAACACAAAAAGTTGACAACGGTGCACGTTGTGAGAAGAGTAATACGTGCAAGAAAACAGAGTAGTTGTAAAGTGTTTTATAAACTAAAAAAAAGGATTAAGTGCTTCTAGACCTTTGTTTTTCACGTATCTTTTCCATCTGATTTTTAGGGTTGGGGTTTGGTGCGGGTTTAGGTTTTATTTATAAAAATTAAAACACCTAATCCTTAGGTGAACAAAATATGCTGTCCTGAGGTCATCAACCACTTGGCAAAATCAGGTCGAGCGACATGCTCACATGCAGACGTGTCACTCAGAAATGATGAATCGATTCAGTGAATCATTATTCAAGGCCCACCCACTGCCATTATTCTCCGCATCCCTCCTCCACCCAACTACACGACACGTCTATTCTGATTTGCCTAATTTCATCTAAATGAGGTATGAAACCAAATACCATCTCTTTGAAATTGAAACAATTGGACTGTTTGGACATATGAACATGGACATATTTAATCTATTGCCACGCATACAGTATACTGTAGTTTGTTACCCAGATGAGCGCATGTATGTGTCACGTTGAGTCTGGTGCACGGCGTCTGGATGAGCGTTGGTCTACGGTGAGCATCCGGTGGTAAACACTTAGAGATAAAACCAGAACAGACAAAACTTCTTCCTAGAATATAGCATTACCTCATATGTTACCTCCTGCTCATGCCCCGTAGAGCTAAGACGGACCTTTAAATTGCCTTTTATCAGACACTTGTGTCCAATGTCACTACTTAACACAAATTACGAAAAAGCATTTACCCTGGTGCAACCTGTGATTAGAGGTTCTTCTCAACTTTTGTTTTCTCCTCACATAAAGCTATCGCATGACATAAGAAAACGTTCAGATTTAGCGCAAAGAAACTCTTAAACCGGTTTCCTAATAGCTCATCCTTCTTAAAGCTTGATAATATTATTCAGCACAGGATCGGATTTTGGATCGTCCCTCCTCTTCGGAAACCTGATACAGAGTATCGGGATCGGCCCACCCCTAGTGGTTGCACGAGGCGTTTCAGGCAGGTCTGGGTGAGCATTCGCTTTTAGATCAAATGCATCTTTTGTTCCGACACTTTCATTTTTGCAATTTTACATGTCTAATACATGCATGGGCAACTCATGACACAGTAAAAACACGTGTTGAAGCACAAGCAAAGATAGACAATAGTGCTGCAATAACGACCAGACTTGTGCATCTGAAGGGTGAATGCAACATTTGTAGTCATTATTAGTTACTCTAAGTGATTCACAAAGAAATTGTCGTACTGATCACAGCTAAAGTCTGACTGAAAATACTAAGTGTCTTGTTTTGAATTTGGTTTTAATTTGGTTTTACTAGACGAATGCAAAAAATAACAATGCAGTATAACGACAGTCATGGGTAAACATTTCTTTATCAAGGGTATATTTGGTTATTGGATGTAACCTGGGCTTTGATAGGTCTGAGTCTGGTGTTACTGGTTAAGAATAGTAAAATAAAGAAGTCATGGTTCATTAGAAGTTAGTAAGTATTTATTTAGTGAATGAGTAAAGATCAATAAAGAAATGTTACACACGATTGTATTCATAGCATTGTGTTAGAACATCGAGCATCTTAGCTCAAAGGGCAGAGATACAGTTAAATAATATGAGATTCCATTGAGTCAAATAGGTTACACTTGGATGAACTTAATAAAAAACGGCAAAAATGGCTATTGCCAAAGCTGTGACGTTATTCTGAGCTGTCATTAGATTTCTGTCTTCTCTCTTTTGCAGGTCCAGCAATGCAGATGCATCCTCCTGACCAGCTCTCGCAAGATGCTCTTGAAAGTCTCTCTAAACGCAGAAGATGAAAAGTAGAATATGAAAGGATCGAGACATGCGTTCAGCGTGCAGGTGAGCAGAGCATATGGCCTCCATTCAGTGCTGTAACCGCCAATAAACCCCTCCAGATGTGATACACTGAAAGGCATGAAACATCCGATGAAGACCAGAAGTGTCCCCAAGGCCATCCCGATGGATCTCATGCGCTTCTTTGAGTTGACGTTGGGTAGATTGGTGAGGATATGGATGCACCTGAAGTAGCAGAAGCAGCAGATGGGGACGGGAATGCAAAAGTACACAACAAAAAGTTGCAGCCGAACCGGCACAAGGATCTTCAGCTGTTCCTCGCTGAATTCATCATAACAGCTGTTCCTCTTGGACGGCTCGGTGAAGTTTGGGTTTGAATGATGGTGGTATTGCATGACATAGACGATACTGCACTGTGCCATGGACGCCAACCAGAAAAACACGACGGCTATCAGAGCGTTTCTGGGGTTACATTTTAACTTGTATTTGATGGGGAAGGCCACACCCAGATACCTCTCCACACTGATGGCCGTCAGATGGAAGGTGCTGTTGCAGATGATGGCGTAGAAGATCATACCCGACAGCGGACAGAGGAAGTACGGCAGGGTCCACTTCATGTTTGCCGCCTCCACCATACGAAACGGCAGGAAGAAGAAGAAGAGAAAGACCAGATCAGAGATGGTTAAGCTGAGGAGCAGGACATCTGTGGGAGTGGATCTCCGGCGAATCTTCTTGCAGAAGGTGTAAAACGCCAAGATGTTGGCAGGAACACCTGTGATGAGAGTGAATCCATACACTGCCAGCACCTGTAAACTGAGATTCACCGTCCACACCATTGCAACGGATTATCCAGAGAATGCTCTGTTAGAAAGCACAAGCATGATTAAATGTAATTGATTTTTTGTCCTTCTACATCTCATGAGCTTCAGAGACTCAGTAAAGTATGTGACCCTGGACCACAAAACCAAGTCTTAAGTTGCACAGGAATATTTGTGGCAAAAGCCAACAAAAACATTGTATGGATCAAAATGATAAATTTTTCTTTTATGCTACAAATCATTAGGTAAAGATCATGTTGCATGAAGAAAAAACTTGTAAATATCTTACCGTAAATACATCAAAACTTTATTTCTGATAGTAGATGCAGAAAATTCACTTAAAAAATGGCATGAAACACGGCTACAAACTTGCACTTTCAGCTGCCATCCGCTCTTTAGAAATTTCCACTCAAGTTTGGTATATATATATATATATATAAAACCTTCAAATTTCTGCTTTCGGGTATATCTAGCTTTCAGATCTCCATTTGACCAATCTGGTTTTGTTGTCCATGGTCACAAATGCACTAAAACTGGGTTGTTCTAAAGTTGGTTGTTGTAAAATGTTATCTCAAAATATGGACAAACCCAACCGTTAGTTTAAGTTAACCTAGAAAAGGTCCATATTTGACCGTAACCAAACATAGATCAACTTAAACGAACTGTTTGGTTTTGTTCATATTTTGTCCACATGTAACCTAATCAAACTGCACACACACACAAAGATTTCCAACATCACAGAATCTTCACAGAATTATAGAGTATCAACATCCATATTTATGGAAAGATATTTCAATTAAAAGTCAATGCAACTGTGTTGTAATACAGCATGGCACACACCAAATAATACTCTCCGACATCACCCAAACTTAAGAGAGGACTAAGATACTGTTTCAGCAATACATGTAATACTTGTCAAGTACTAAAAACATATTATTTGTGTTTTAAATAAATAAATCACTTTTATCCACACTCCAATGAAAGAAACAACAGCACAACACAAACACTTACACAGAAACGAGGCTTGTCATCTGCCATTTAAATGAGAATCTGATAGAATTAATGCAATGAGTAAATAATCGAGGCATTCTCATTTTTAGGTGAACTATCCCTTTAATATTCTTAAACCTGTTTTTTCCTGTTTGTCGTTATAACATTGTTTTTTCTTAGAGTAGCTGGTGCTTTTTGGTGACACAACAGGAAATGAGATGTTCTAATCATATGCTGTACTTTTCCTTTACAGGCACCATTATCTAACAACATCTAAATGCCTAAAAAAGTTCAAGAGTAAAACACAAAAACATGGAAATTGTTCTGGTACGTATGATACTTCTACTGTAATAATGGAATAACAATGCAAAAAAAATGAAATGTAGAAAATACTGAAATAAGAATAATTAAGATATTTCTAATAAATAGTCAAAATAAAATTGTATTATTAACATTCCTATTATTTATTTGTAAAGTATTTGATGTGCTAATAAACATCAAAACTGATTTTAAAAGGTCATAATGCATTTGTGCAATTTTAATCTTTTCCCAAAGTTTTTGTGCCAAGCTTCGTTATATGATGATATTTTAGATTTTATTCATAATTTTGCATCTACTCTCCAACATTAAAATGAACCGCCTGTTCTTAGCTGAACTTTTTATAAATCAAAGTCAAGATGTGTATTTTTTCTAGTAAAGTAGTAAAGCAATCTCATGTAATCTCAAATAAATAAAGACTATGTGTACGCATAGTTGTCATTGAGGCAAATATTTATCTGGTAAAGTCTTCAAATGAATCATCACAAAACATGAAAACCCAAACCAAGAGAATCAAGTTATTTCGTACCTTTGTAGAGTCAATCCAACCCCTCATATCCAGATGTGATGCCACATAAACAGTTTTTAAAGCATTAATGATGTCATTGCCATGCCACATGTCAATGACATCAGAAAAGAAGGGGGCTTTTTATATATCTCAAACAGGAAAATGTATATTTCAATAAGCAAGTTCCCTAAAGAAATCTTCTACAAACCTCCATCTATTCTCCAAATCCACTTGTCCTCTTCAGGGTCACGGGGGCCTGGACCCTCTCCCAGCATCTCGAGCCCAAGGTACACGGTGCATAGATGGCCAGTTAAATTAGATAATTCATTTCATAATAATTCTTGTTTTAAAGCAACATCCCAGAAAATCCTGATGATCTTGCTGTAAGGGAATGTTGTTAATAAACACATTAAAGCTTTTATGGTGTTACAGTTATTAAAACAAATAATGTCAGCTTAACATTGGGAAACACTGCAGTGACCTACTGTAGTGAAAAGATCCTTGCAAAAGCAACAAGTTGCCGTGAGCTATGAAACGTATATTTTTCATGCAAGTTCTCAGAAAAAGGTCTAGGCCACTTTCTTTCTAGTTAACACAAACACGCAAGCCCTTAATACTGAAAGCATCTAGAATAACAAATAATGCTTGTAGAAGACGAGAAAACAAACAGAAAACCCTGCAAATGGTGGCCAAAACAAGAAATGTCAACTCTTTTCGAATGATGCCGCCCCAGGAAACACAGAAAAAGCACAGCGGAGTCTATTTGTAGACTGTATGTCGAGAAAACACGGGTGTGTAAAGAACAAATCTTTGCAAAAATAGAAGTCAGAAAGACACAACATTCGTTTTAAAGCCGACAACAGTGCACATCATGGCACAACAAATGCAGTAGCAACAAAGTTGAATGAAAGTAATTCAAAGTTTGCCAGGGAAATTTGCTGACTTGCCCCCAAATTTTTCAGTTCTCTGATCTACATATGTGCATTTGAAGATAGTGGAGGACATCTAAGAGTAGCTTTAAAATGTCAATTAGTGACATAAGCAAACAATGGTCTAATAAAATGTATATGCATTGGAAAACAATCTGATATTTCATGAGAAATGCCGTTTGGATTTCGAATGACATAAGGGTTAGCAAACAATAACAGAATTATTATTTCTTTTAGTGCCATGGGTGTGGCCCTGTTTATGACAAAATAATGAGGTCAGGTATGACTGAGGATTGATGTGTGGGGTGGGCATCACGAGGTAACACCACCTAAAAAATGTGTGTGTGCCTTAATGGTGATAGAGATCATGAGCGCGCTAGTTGCATTACTCAAAAACACCTGACGTCTAAACAGCAATACAGAGTCTGTAGGATGTGACAGATCGTGATACCTCTGTGGTCACTTCAACACAAATCACATCACCAATAGACTTATAAATATCACCATACTAAACATTTAGTAGATTAAACAACAGCAGACAAAACACATTCATAGAATCTTACATTACCTCATCTGATGCCCTCGTTTGTGGTTCAATGTATGCACGGGACATTCTTTGTCTTCCAGATTATAACCTGCAGCTAAAAATGCTTGCTCATACCTTGGAGAACTATGACACATGCACAAACAGCCATTCATCAGACACTATCGTCCAATGTCACTACTGTACGCGTATTACGAAAACATTTTTCTTGGACCAATCTGGGTCTCACTGGCAAAATTGTGATGGGTCATGGATCGAAAGAAAGAGATTATTTCTTTCCGCCCTCTGAAACCACACATGGACACACAGGACTTCACTACCGACCCATGCTTCAGAGTAAAACCAAAAACTACCAGACTTGTGCATCTGAACATGGAATGTATATCACATGGAGTAACACACAAAATGTCTGCAAATGTTGCAAAATAGCTAATCAAGTCTGAATGAATGTATCTTGATCTCAATACTTGGACAATGTGTCAAAAACTTTTGTTCTGGTTTTGTTTAGTCTTCTTCTAGTCTACTCTGGAGTCACTGGTTTAAGATGGTGGAATAAAGAATGGACATATCATTAGAAGATTTCTTTTAATACAAAAACAACCAAGTAAGAATGTTACACAAGATTGTATTCTTAACATTTTGTAAAAGAATGTAACATTGTAACTCAAATGCCTCAGGGTTGTTTTTAAATGACCTATGTTGGATTGTGGTTACCCAATCATGGGTTTAAACAAGCCCACATTTGGGAATGAACTTACCGAGCATAGGTTAATTTATAAGCCAGCGGTCGGTTCTGTCTATTTTATTTCTACATTCAACCTTGGGTTGAAACGACTCAAGTAATCTGAGATTTAATGTAAAACAGGTTGGGCTTGCAATAGATTTTTACAGGTCAACCGTTGCAAAAGCTGTGATGTCATTGCGAGCTGATGTCCTTGGATCTGTGAATTCTCTGCTCTTTGACTCCACCTATCAGCAGGAGGCAGGAGAAAGTTGAGTAGCAGCAATGCAGATGCATCCTCCTGACCAGCTCTCGCAGATGCTCTTGAAAGTCTCTCTAAACGCAGAAGATGAAAAGTAGAATATGAAAGGATCGAGACATGCGTTCAGCGTGCAGGTGAGCAGAGCATATGGCCTCCATTCAGTGCTGTAACCGCCAATAAACCCCTCCAGATGTGATACACTGAAAGGCATGAAACATCCGATGAAGACCAGAAGTGTCCCCAGCGCCATCCCGATGGATCTCATGCGCTTCTTGGAGTTGAGTTTTGGGTAGATTGGTGAGGATATGGATGCACCTGAAGCAGAGCAGAAGCAGCAGATGGGGACGGGAATGCAAAAGTACACAACAAAAAGTTGCAGCCGAACCGGCACAAGGATCTTCAGCTGTTCCTCGCTGAATTCATCATAACAGCTGTTCCTCTTGGACGGCTCGGTGAAGTTTGGGTTTGAATGATGGTGGTATTGCATGACATAGACGATACTGCACTGTGCCATGGACACCAACCAGAAAAACACGACGGCTATCAGAGCGTTTCTGGGGTTACATTTTAACTTGTATTTGATGGGGAAGGCCACACCCAGATACCTCTCCACACTGATGGCCGTCAGATGGAAGGTGCTGTTGCAGATGATGGCATAGAAGATCATACCCGACAGCGGACAGAGGAAGTACGGCAGGGTCCACTTCATGTTTGCCGCCTCCACCATACGAAACGGCAGGAAGCAGAGAAAGACCAGATCAGAGATGGTTAAGCTGAGGAGCAGGACATCTGTGGGAGTGGATCTCCGGCGAATCTTCTTGCAGAAGGTGTAAAACGCCAAGATGTTGGCAGGAACACCTGTGATGAGAGTGAATCCATACACTGCCAGCACAAGTTTACTGAGATTTACCGTCCACACCATTGCAACGGATTATCCAGAGAATTCTCTGCTGAAAAACAATGCCAGTGTTTTATTGTGAGTCTCCTTTTGACTTTCTTATCGATCTCATAACCTTTAGAGACGCAGTAGCTACGATTACAAGCAACCAAATAATCTGGCTAGGGGGGATGAGGGCATGCACTTTTCAGCAATAAAATAATGTTGAAATATTTCATTGTATTAAACATCTAAAGAACTCTCAAACCAGACTTCACACCCTCATCCAGAGATGAAGTGTAACTTCAAGTGTGCACTTGGGCAGAAGCTGTTTAAATATGATGGGGAATTCATTAGATAATACGACAAATACATATTTATAGAGTTTAGTTTAAGTGTTGTGAGTATCAACCTCCTATCTTACTGGAAAGAAGGTAAATGCAACCGTGCCTTAAGTCTTCAAATCTAACCACAAGCACTTCCCAGAAAATACGCCTCAAACACTTTAGTTAGCATGACAAAACCAAAGTGACTGACAGACAGCGGTTTTGATCATGTAGTTAGTGTGTGAGGCTGCTGTGTGATTTCTCAGGACTAGAGATATTCTATGTGGGTTATAAAAGTACCCATCACTTAACTGCAGTGAGTGTAAAAAAAAGCTGCATTCAAAATGCCATTGCGACACTTACAAATAATTGCTGCTCCTTGATGAAAGCTTTTAAAGTGACGGTTCAACCAAAAATCTTTTTTTACTTACTCTCGTTTCATTCCAAAACTATACGACTTTCTATTTTCTGCAGATCACAAAAGAAGACATTCTGAAGACCAAACAACACTGCCCCCCATTGTTTGAACACAAAACCACTTAGACATTTCTCAAAATATCATGATGACATGAGGGGGGAATGAATAATGACAGAAGTTACTAGAGCAATAGATACTCAGACATCCAGAGTTCCCCTCATTTTCGGTTGCAGTGTTCCACTGTCTGTTCACAGAAAAGCACCAAACACTTTTATACAAAGCGAGATGACAGGAAATGAGCTTCACACGTCTTGTAGTAACCCTCAACATCTAAATAACAGTAGGCTTTAGAAAACTAGGATGTTGAGTAGGTAACAACATTAACAAGCAATCAAATAACTATTTGACTATTTGAATTTTAATAACGACATTAACAAGCAATTAAATAACTTTTTTATTAATTGATTATTTTAATTTTAATAACGACATTAACAAGAAATTTAATAACTTTTTATTAATCGATTATTTTAATTTTATTAACGATATTAACAAGTAATTAAAAAACTTTTTTATTAATCGATTATTTGAATTTTAATAACGACATTAACAAGAAATTTAATAACTTTTTATTAATCGATTATTTGAATTTTATTAACGATATTAACAAGTAATTAAAAAACTTTTTTATTAATCGATTATTTGAATTTTAATAATGACAATAACAAGCAATTAAAAAAATGTTTTATTAATCGATTATTTGAATTTTAATAACGACATTAACAAGAAATTTAATAACTTTTTATTAATCGATTATTTGAATTTTATTAACGATATTAACAAGTAATTAAAAAACTTTTTTATTAATCGATTATTTGAATTTTAATAATGACAATAACAAGCAATTAAAAAAATGTTTTATTAATCGATTATTTGAATTAAAGGTTAAAACAACCCAGTTTTGGGGGCTGAAACAACCCTGCATATGTTAATTTTCAACTCAACGGTTGGATTTATCCCGTTTTGACCCAATGCTGGGTTTAAAATAATCCAGTGAGTTTAGAGCATTCAATGTTAAAAATTCAAACGAAGCAGTCTTTCTTTTCTGCCGTCTAATTGTAATAGATTGTCAAGTTATATCTGAACAGTCTTACGTAAATAATAAATACTGTGTATAAGGTAAACTGGAGTCCTCAATTGAATCATCACAAAACATAAAAAACAAGAGACAAACGAAGTTACTTCATACCTTTAATGAATCAGTCCAACACTACAGACTCCGATGTGATACCACAGATATTAACAGCTCAAATGACGTCACTGTCACACATGACAATAAAATCAGGAAAGAAGCTGCACTTTTTTCATGTGTTCAACAATCAAGTTCCCGGCAGAAGGTCAACGTTTATTTTCAATCCTCTATATAAAGGTTTAAGTGTGAAGATACTGATTTAGCCCATTTCTTTCACAACACATATTTTTTTAAAGCGGCTTTCCAGAAAACATTCTGACAATGTTGGGGTTGAGAGGGTGAGTTTGTCTCACTTTATAACATGGCCATTTCCGACACAATCATTTATTGGTGGATTGTTTGGATGATCATAGTTGTACCACAATATCATGGTTAAACTATAGTTTAATAAGTAAAACCATGACTCATTTCTGTAAGGGTCTGTTACCGCAAAAGCATGCATGACAGTGTTTGTGGAAGTGTATATTCTGCAATTCTGTTTCTCAGTGGGCGAACGTCTTGAGACGACTTTATGTTGGTGTTTCATGCTGTCAATACTGATGCGGTTGTGCAAAACCTACACCACTAGAGCACCTTACAACTGCAATGCCTATTTTCTTTCAATGTGTAAAAGCTTGTGCGAGTTGTAATGCCATTATAAGGAACCAAATGTATTTGCATAAAAAATACTATAGACAATAAAACAAAGTATGCTGTGTTCAGTCAGGCACGCCGAATGTATGTATAGACTGACGAAAGGAAGACAGACACCCTACAAAAATGAACCATGGGTTTACTACAGTGTTTCAGTTACCCGTGAATTTTTCAGTAAAACTGTAATCAAAAACATGATCCCTACACTTTTACTATAATAAAACTGGTTAACGGGATAGTTCACCCAAGAATGAAAATTCTGTCCTCATTTACTCACCGTCTGATTGTTTCAAATCAGCAAACGGCGGATGAGATCCGTTTGGTTACTGACATTCTTACAAATAACTTCATTTGTGTTCGGCAGAACAAAGACATTTCTACAGATTTAGAACAACCAAAATGATGACAGAATTTTCATTTTTAGGTGAACTTTAATTTTCATAAAGGACAGTAGACTGTACCATATTGCAGGACATGTGTCTTCAATGGTTTTTGTCACCTGCTGATTGGTGGACTTCGGATAGATCGTCTTGTTGACCCACACATATCTCCCATTTTGTAAAATGGTATCTCCTTCGGCAAAGAAGTTAAAACATGAGAACAAAGTTGTCAGCTGCCGTAGTGTTTTAAAAGGGAGGGGTGCATGGCCTGAGCCAGTGGTTGCACTTTGCAACCTCACCACTAGGTACCTCCAAATTTCATATATTTAATGGTGTATTTTGGTGTCAGTTGCATGGCATTACGAAAAATGATTTCAGTTTAACGTTTGGAAAGCTTGCATTCAAGTGTATTTTTAAAATTGTATTGTTTTTCCCCAGAATGCTAGCGGGGTGGTGGAGGAAATCTATTCTTTGTAAAGCAGCTATAGAACAATATGTATTGTGAAAAGCGCTATACAAATACTGTAAATAAAAACTGAAACAGTGGAGTCGTTCCAGTGCTAACAAAAGTGACTGTAAGTGCAATGTAAAGTTGTGCCAACTTATATTTCTATAGATTTCTGATATGACCTTCAAAAAAAACACACCATAAGCTGTGGTTATACCTTCATCTCAAATCGCCACGACTCTCGGGACGACTCAAATAAAATATGGCACAGCTTACCCCATTCTCCCTAACCAAACCATTCCACAGAGCATATGTTTGTCATCATTTTACACATTAAACTAGGCCTGTCAACAACATATTTTACTTGGTCATTAGCGGTTTCCACATCATTAACGTACAATATAAAAGAGCTTAATGAATTACACGTCCATGAGGTGGGTCTCCTTCATACTCAGATGCACAATCCATCCACAAACGCACCGTAGTGAATCGATCTAATTGAGCAGCGTTACACGAAGCATCTGTGAGCAGAGAACTGAATAAACGCGGACTGTCAGTCCATTATTTATCATTTAGTAGCTCAGCTCGGCCACGCTTTCCTGTCTGCGAAAAACACATTGTTTTCACATTTCAGACGGCCGAGTGCAAGAAACGCTGCCGTGCAGAATTGTTCTGATGGATGAGATTTCCCTGTGCGTACGTGACACGGCGGTGTGAGACAGAGAGATCAGTCTTATCAATAACGTGCTCTCGGAAAAACAAAACGTTTTGTGCAGCAGAATAAAGGCACGGCCGGAGGAAAGGCAGAACATGTGTTTCATCCCAACAGAGACACTTTTGTAAGGAAACTTCTTTTTCTGCAGTGCAAACGGTGTTGAGTTTTGTGTTTTCTCAGCGTCTGGGTCTCCCTCGGTGGACCTGAGAGAAAGAAAATGGAGAAAAGAACAAACAAATGCATCATTTGGTGTAAAATCATGTCTGAAGGCCCTTTTCTATGGCTTGCATCAGCACCGCTCCACACGCTGGACTCTAAAGCATCGGCTGCAGCGTTACGCAACGTTTGCTGTTGTGCGCCAAACATCACTGAAGAATTTGTTTCATGCATGCAATAGATGCAAGATTGCATGCAATTCAATCTAATTGCTTTGCATGGTGTCTTTGTAATGACTGTATACAAAAACGCTTGCGTAGCGCATCAAAACGCATTTCTGCATTGCTTTTCAAGTGGAGGTCAACTTGCATTAAGTGTTGAGTTGAACCCTTGATGTGAATCATGTAAAAGGACCTTAACATATAAGCCATTACACATAAGTTCTGGGCTATAACATGCATACAAAAACAAAACTGATATACACAGCGTTTACTGTCATCAGAAATGTCTGATTGGGTGATTCTCACCAAACCCCTGAAACATCATGGCAGTAAAGATTTGAATAAATAAAAAAACATACAATTATGTAACAAAAAATATATCATAATAAAGAGAATTGTGTTCTCTACCTTGGACAAAACATAATTTTGACATGGGAATGAATTATTTATGTATTTTCTTGCTTTTTCTGCTGAAATTCTCATAACTTATATTGTGAAAAAAACTATTGGATGTTCTCAAATTACAAAAAATGAGCAGAATATTCATGTATCATTAAAATGAAGAAATAGTGGAAGAAAGAAGTGTTCAGGACTGATATTCTCATCCTCCGTAACGTTTTTTAAAGACTGTTTAAACACACAAAGATATTTACATTAAGTTTGATTTTATGAGAAGAATCACATCTACTAGTACCTTTAAATGGCTAACAAGTTAGCAAATTACTTTATATTTTTCTAGTTAAAAAACGTAATATTCTCTTGTCACGCTGTGTACACGACTTTACGAGGTAGATTTCCACATTTAAAGAAATTTTACACGTTTAATATTCTATTAGATATATATTTAATTAATGTCTAATTATGTACGATAAATAAAAACTTTCTTGGGCATCGTGGCTTTGTTTAGCAAAACATGCTATGAGATTGACAGTTTTAAACGGTTACGGTAATGAGAATTTTTAAGGCATTTTTTTGTAAAAAGAAAGGTTTCATGTCAGTAAAGGTTTCGAAATGAATGCCTTCAAACACGTCATATCTTGTTATTTAATATAAAGGCAAAATCATGCTTGACATCTTAAAACCAAGATTTCGTGAGAATCCCCCGATTACTAACTCAGTTAAGTTTCATGAATGCGCATCATATTGAGAAAAACTGCACTAATAACATGCATTATGATTCCACGTATTACCATATCTTCTTAATTTTTTATAATTACATCTCTTTACTACAGATACTATTGCCTAAATGTATTAAAGCGGCTTTGCAACAAGGAACAATTGTGAAGAACACTAAACAAATAAATACAACTGAATAAAAATGTGCATCTCACCTGTCTGACATGCGCTGGGTGTCCATGCACGGGTTGAATCCACGGCACTCGTGGAGGGCTCGTGTGCCACATTTGAGCACGCCTGTGCGTGTCTGGCGATCTGTGTCTTTGCGCTGCGAGAACGGGCATCACATGCACGGGCTGGAGGTTGCGCGTCTGCTGCACGCGTTCCTGTGGAAGCGTCTGGAACTGGGCCGGCTGCAGCACCGGAGGTGGAGTGGGTGCTCTCTGACCTGATTTGTTGCGCTGTTGGGTGGGTTGAGAAGGAGCTCCGGGATTCTGCAGGACGACTTGAGTCTGCTGCATTGGGTTGGTGAAAGGATTATCCGTCTGGACGGTGTGCAGCCGGAGGGCTTCCTGAGTAAGAGGAACGGACGTGTGATCCGGTCTGGCACCCGTTTGGGTCTGTGGATGGGTTTGGTGCGTCTCGATGCGGGAAGGTACGGTCGTTGCTTGAGGTAGATGTGTTTGCGGGACAGTCTGACCCTGAGGGATTTGGGACCACGCCACTGCATGTCTCGGTGCGGTTTGGTTTTGAGATGGAGCTTGTGGTCGTGTGAGCATATTTGGGTCAGTACGAGAGCGGTTCGCTGCCACGCTTTGAGCAACTGATCTCTGGAGGTCTCTTCCATGGGTGGCAAAAGCATCCTGATTCGACCCAACCGCATGTTCTGTCGCTCTATGCACCCGAGCAGGTCGATCCCTTCGTGCATCACGTGGGGATCCGGGCCGGCGCTCGGAGGGTCCACTACTATCCGAGCCGTGTTCTCGGCGGTTAGGGTAAGCTGGTGTTCCCTGCAAGTGGTCCCATGGCATCTGTACAGGTGTAGAACGTCGGGGTTGCTCTTCTGTTGATGATCCCGAGCTGTCAGGACGACGGTTGGTGCTCCCTCTATTTCTAGCGTGCGAGTAGCTGGTCTGAATGAGTTCACTGGGTTGATGAGATCCACTCGGATTCTCCAAACTCTGAGAAGAAATCGTCTGGTTGCCGTTAGCATGTTGACGTGGTAGCGTGCTTTCCCTCCGATCGGCGTGACTCGGCTGGCTTGCTTCTGGAGGGTACGTGTTCAGATTGACGTGCACTGTGTGAGGCCGAGCGCTGTTGTGTTGGTCAGTATTTGGCGCGGTGTTGAGGTTTACGTGTACTGTAGGAACAGGTGCACCGGGTTGAGCGTTCCCCGTTTGAATCAGGATGTTGGGATTGTGTTGGCCCGTCCCTGTGAATGACCTGGAGTTCGGATGGACGTTGTTTGGATACGAGTTGGTGTTTAGTTGGCCATTGTGCTGGAACACATCGGTGCTCAGATGTCCATTGTGCTGGAGTGGGTTATTTTGTGTCATCGCGTGGATGTTACCGTCAGTGTTAATAGGAAGTGTAGTTAAGTTCTGTGTGCGCAAGTTGTGTAACGCTGGATCAAGTTTTCATTGACAAGAGATCTGTTAGTAATGCCGGCAGTCTGTGGAGCAGTGACCTGTGAGAGGAGATATTTCTGTTAAATGAAAGCGGTGGCATTTGATGCTCTTTTTGTTTGGCCATAAAGTTTCCCACGCAACACATCAATAAACTTGTTTCAATCCTTCTGCTCACACATCTGTCTGACAAGAGCCAGAACTGTTTAAAAAGTGCCATTATTGTAAAATTTTGTAACCAGGTTAATGTTGGAGTTACTGAGTTCGATTCATTACCAGAAATGTTTTAAAAAATATAGACCATTTTAGAAGACATCCAGAAGCTCTTCCCGTTTCATTTTTAATACATTTATTTATTTTTTCACATGTATACTCAAGTGTTCAAGATATTTGTTTTGGTTTGTGTAGTGTTAAGAACTGAAACAGGAAGTTGCGTTGTTTACATCTTGTGGTCTTTAATTATTCTACATTACACAGAGCACAATATTAGACATAGATCTCAGTTTGTGTCTTACCGTGTGGCCGTTCCTCTGGTTTGTTTTCTGAAGTTCAGCCGTGTCTTTGATTCTTTTATCAACTGCAGTTACAAACACACACACACACACACACACATCAATCTTTGCCCTTCAGCATCATAACACAAAACAACATGCAGAAGCCTGTAGGAGGGTTCGTGAAGCATGACGTACCCTTTCTCTGTCGCAGAAGCAGAATAATGACAAGGATAATTATGATGAGTGCGACAAAACAGGCAACAACGATCCCTGCGACGGCCCCCACACTCAGACAGGTGCCTGCGGAAGGGCGAGAGACGGGTGGATGAGTTATAACAGAAAACAGGCGGGAAATTTTAGACATTTTATGCAGAGATTGAGAGCACGTGCAAAACTGTTTTTTATACAGTTGATGTGTTTTCCATTCATATTACCTAAAAGATAAATAACAATGCTCGGGTGTTCTGGGTGTGTGCAAGCAAACGTATGTGAAATTTCATTTTAGCACGTTTCACAACTGATGCTTGGACATAAAAGAAGGCAGAACATACAGGGAAACCAAAAACAGTACACAAAACATCAATTATGGAGCCAGAACTGCGTCCAGCGAAAGCAAAAAGTCAGTGTAGGCGGAAGAAAATGATGACTCCTTCCATCGCGTTGACGCGTGCATCCATCAGTCGGTGTTTGATTACTCCCTCACCGCTGGAGAATATGAACGTCAGAACGACAAACGAATGAACCGCCACTTTAATCAGTCACACAAGTGCCACCGAGCGCCATTAACTCACCCACAATGACCACGTCCATCTGCTGCTTCGATTCCACCCCCGTGATGTCGTTCCGAGCTGTGCAGACGTAACGGCCGCTCTGACTGGTGGAGAAGATCTGCAGACTCAGCGCGCCGCTGCCCGACTGACCGGCGGTCACCGGCTGACCGTTGAGTTCCCATGAGAATGACGCTGGAGGTAGAGATGCAGATGCGCAGGTGAGACGGAAGGTCTGGCCCGTCGTGGCATCTCCTCCACCGACACATTCAGATGAGGTCTTTGTCAGCTGCGGGGCGTCTGGACCATCTGGGGACGAGTGGGCATCACGGATTATAAATCTCACGTCATGACAAGTCATTAGAAAGGCTTGTAATTCTGTGTGACACCATCACGTATCAATCTTATTTCAATGCATGAATGTGGATTGTCACAGCTGAACAATCGCAATCAAGTATTCCACAGCGCAGGAAAAAGTGAAATCAGATTGAAAACTATGTTGTGAAATGTAAAGTTATTGTGATATATTACTAATGCAGGGATGGTTTGTGTTGGTGGCATACATGATTCACTTCTGTGATGTTAATAATGATCATTCTTGTGACTCACAGTACACACTGAGGTTGGCTTTGGTCGTGCGGGCGCTGACAGGATTGCTGACGGTGCATGTGTATTCTCCTGCATCATCTCTCCTGGCTGGGTTGATGACCAGAGATCCAGCACTGATGGTGATGCGGGTGTCAGGGGACAGAGCGACTCCTTCTTTACCCCAAACCACAGTGGGCTCTGTGCCCGCGGACCAGCTGCACCGCAACGACACGTTCCTGCCTTCCAGAGGCAGCCCGGGCAGAGACAAACTCACTACATTTACAGCATCTGATGAGCGAAAACCAGACAAACCGAAATGCGTCACTCATGCGATCGATTACTCAAATAGTGAAAGAAAGGGACAGTTCACCCCCCAAAAAAAGTCTGTCGTGATTTATTCGCCCTTATGTCAGTCAACACTTGTGTGTTGATTTTGTGTCATTGTGTCTCACCAAACACCTTGAGCTGCACGGAGCGTGTGCCGATGCCCCTTGCTAGTTGTAGTTTACAGAATCACGGAGTTGACAGTTAGTGATCTTAAACTGAGTGGCGGTGACAGAGATTCTGCCCTGGTACTCGGGGACTGCTACTAAAAGCGGCAGTTGGTTCACCCACAACGCCAGCGTGCCAACTCCTGCAGCGCCCCATGTGATTAGGGACGCATCAGAGATGGTCTTCACCGTGAACGTCACATCGTTCCCCGACGCCACCTGCACTGATGTTCTGTCAATCTGTACTGGAACCGGATCAAGACAAACAGCGACCAAAGGCAGACCTGACGGAATCAGAAATGAGTGAGAAGAGCCTCAGTAGCCCTGAGACAATCTGGACACCTAAATCACAATCTCTTTTGTAAATGCATACGTTAAAAATCTCATATAAAAATACTGCATCACACCAGTGCCATGTATGTAAATGTATTATGTTTAATGAACATTTTTGTGTCTCATTTAAAACAAGCTTCTTTAGAAATATTATGTGTTTGTGCAAGTCTGAGATTTCTTTTTAATTGAATACAGGACACGTGGTACATTCATTCATTTATATGTTTGGCCAAGTGAGCAAATACATTCATTCAGTTAATCGCATTTATGTCTATTAAATTCAATTCAAATAGTGTTTCCATAAATCGTTACACACATACTTTCACTAGTGCTTTGGATTAAATACATTTTAGAATAACAGTATAAGAAAAAAAATCACAATTAAAGAAAACCTAAATCATATAAAACGGGTAAATGATAAAACACACAGAATATACAGGGTAATATAGCAGAATATTATATCAGTATATGTATGGGAAGATTTGGTAATGCAATCTCAAGAATGAACATATAAAGGAATAAATGTACGACACAGGTGAATGAACAGGTGTGGTGTGGTGTGGCATGAAAGGATGACGCATGGGAAACTTTATGTATAAATATTGTATATTTCTCTCACCTGTCAATGAGAAAACAACAAAAGCATGCAGCAGGATTTTCATGTCAGTCTGGTGGACCTGACCACAAACATACGTTAACTTAAAGACGTTTCACTCCAACATATTACATGTATGTCATCGATTACATAAACGGGTCATACTGAAATACAAAATCAATGTACTGTAGAAACCAGCGCGCGCTCGAAACAGAGATCAGTCATATAGCTATACACTTACTTAGCAGACCTCTTTACTTCTCATTTTCAAACCTCCATAAGTGCCTTGAATTCCGTGTTTGGTTTCGGGTACAGGAAGGTTCGAAACTCAGACGTGTTTACTTCCCGAATAACCTGCTCTCAGTTGTTTACTTTATTGCCTACACGTGCTCTCGGAATTGTCGGAACCGTGAGTTTCCCAGTGGGAAGTTGGGAAATAACTGTGAGGACCGAGTGGCGGATGGGAAGCATGAGCTCGGAATCATCAGAAGTGGGAGTTATCAAGTTTCCGAGAGCACGTTAACGCAGCATTGCACACAGTTGTGTCCCTAAAGTAACGAGAAAATGACCCTTAATGTAGATAATAAATAATTATAAATACGACCATCGCGTCTCGAACGCTACCGTTTGCAAATCACATCCGAGCTGTTCGTGTGGACCTCGCGAGACTACACGTAACCATCTTCGGTGTCGTATCTTGTTTGACAAATAAAATTTGGAAAATTTCACATCTAACCGTTTTCATTTTGGCTTTAGCCTTGACGCAGCGCAGAGCTTCTAGTCTCGCGAGAGCGATTCAAACGCACTGCTTACCAATTTCTCTCGCGGTACTTTGGTGTCATATGACGCGTGAAGTCAACACACCTGTCTCGTGCTAAAACACACCCGTATTGCCCCGCACCCGCCCGCCTCCGGTTGAATCTCATCATCATGCGATGAGAAGAATTATCGTCACAGCAAAACGCGGGATTTATGCTTCGAAAAACAAGGTAATTATCATATACCATTACGAACGGGATCAAAACAAACGTGCATCTCACCGGATTTACCATAGAAGAAAAGTGAATTATCCACGAACAACAGGTTATGGTAGTAATCATTCAATAAAGGTTTTTTGCTGTTGTCTGTATTAATCTTTATATATTGTCAGGTGTCATGGGTTTATGGAAGCTGGTCTGGATTCTGTTTGTTTGTTTGATTTCTCAGAGTGAGTCTGATGTCATGTATGATGTCAATAGTTCTCAATAAAACCCTGTACTGCAACCCATTAGTACACTTCACCAATAATAACCAACCAGCTGTGTATTAAATATGAATTATGTGCCATCAGTGCCGGGGTTTGGTCGTGGAGCGGTGTCTGTCCACTTCAAGACTGGACGTCAGCTGCATGTGGCTGTGGGTCAGACTCTGGTTCTGGAGGCTGAATTTAAGAAAAACCAAGAGGACAAGATTGACATGGTGACGTGGGAGCGGGAGAGAGGAACTGACAACGTGAGGATTTCACAGAACGACCGAATATCTCTGGACAAGGAGGATTCACTCCTGCACATCCAGCATGTAAGACCAGAGGATTTTGGGACCTATAAGGTCACCCTCACCGACAGCAATGGTCAACAGGAGCATGCCTCCATAGAAGTCAAAAAGATGGGTAACTAGTAACTTCACACTTAACCTACAGTATGCAAATGTTATCGTCTGACTCTCCTAGCAGCTGTTTGACATATTTTCTTCACAAGGTCATCAGAACTCAATAGAAACAGATAACTGGATGAGCAGGTCTTGTTTGTTTCTTTTATCTCAGACGAGCCTCCGAAAGCATCTATTGCGAGTGTTTTGGAATGTTTTGTGGAGGCCATCGGCGTGACACAGTGGGACAGCCCTCAGTTCACATGGGTGGTGGATGATGTCGTGGTAACCGATCAAATGGCGCTGATGGATGATGGGAAAAGACTCAACATCTCCGAAGTTAAAGGACGAAACTACACGTGTGTCATCAGCAGCAGTTTGGGAATATCTGCAACACATTATCAGACAGCGACAGTCCCAGGTTAAGAACATGTTTCCTTTTCTTATGAGGTGCTGTATGTACGTCCCAATATCCCAAAAACTACATTTACACTTTTGCATTTGAATATTTCTTCATATCTACAACTTGCACTGTTGCAAAGCAGTTTCACATACATAAGACACAGACGTAAGATCATTACTAATCAGAGGTGTACATTTTATACATCATCGAATCCATGATGTTTAAAGTGATACTTCACCCAAGGAGGAAAATTCTGTCATCATTGACTCGCCTTCGAGTTGATCCAAATCTGCATAAATGTCTTTGTTCTGATGAACACGGAGAAAGATATTTGGAAGAATGCTTATAACTAGACAGATTTTGCCCCACATCGACTCAATGTGAACACAAAAGAAGATATTTTGAAGAATGTAGGACAGAAAACAGTTCTGGGGCACTTTTGACTACCGTTGTATTTTTTTTCCTACTATGAGAGTCAATGAAGGGCAAAATCTGCCTGGTTATAAGTGTTCTTCCAAATATCTTCCTCTGTGATTGTCAGAACAAAGACATTTATGCAGATTTGAAACAACTCGAAGGTGAGTCAATGATGACAGAATTTTCCTTTTATGGTGAAATATCCTTTTACGCTGTTGCTCTACCAATTTAAAGTCTTAATAGAACAATATAAACAGTTTGCATAAAGAAAGTAAAGCCCATTTCATTTCAAGTGTGACATGTATGACAATTCACAAAACACACATCTGTGTACAGTGTATTGTTGTTATTTATTTGTTCATTCAGGCCTTATTCACACTGATCAGATAAACACCACAAACATTTTAATGAAGAGCTAATGACTCCATTGTAGCAGGTTTCATATTTGAACAAGCAAAATGAAATATAATAGAATACAAAAGTGTGTGTCTGGGAGGTATTTTTAGCCTGTTGAATTGGTCTGAATGTGTTAGATGCATGTGAATCATTGGATTATTAGAAACAAGCAATAATAAAGCCTCTAAACACGTCACTGAATTCATGCGAATTAGTCACTTATATTATGAAATAGGTGCAGAACGTTGTGAGTTTGTGTATGTTGACTGTATTTGTTTATGTGCATTTGATCTTCATCAGAATCTCAGCCCTGTTCTAAATACGGAGGACTGATTGTTGGACTTTTCTTTGCTCTCGTTGTTTGTGTGGTTGGGTAAGATGTTATTTCTGTCCTCTTTGAGCCTTTTATATATCTGATATTATTGAGCATCATTTTTAATGGGCTTTTATTTGGCTGTTAATCTTCCATTGGAGTACAAACTAAATATGCTTCCGTGTATATTCATCTAGCGAAATGAGGTGACTTGATTTCTTGCATGAAAGGTTTTCACTTGAATCCGCAACAGTGGTTGTTTTGTTCGAAAGATGTTTTTTTCCTCAAAAGTTTCTTTTTGGGAAAATATAAAATATTGTTAGGATTGAAGAACATCACGCTTGTTTACACACCACACCGTGTATGTTTACTTATGTCTTTTCACACAAACGTTTTCTTTCAGAGGGTTCTTCATCTGGAAGTCCTACGAAACCAGAAGACAGAGAGTTCCTGTAGTTGACCCAAATAACCAATAATTGATTTCTTGTTTATACTTTTGTTGTTCAAATGGTTACTTCAGTTTGTTAAGCTATCTTTTCTCTACAGTGATTCTTCACAGCACTAAATTGTACATATATTTTTTCTCTTAATCTGATATATCCTGTAGAGTAACAGAAACCACTAAAGTCTACCTCGTTTTGTGTCTACACACGTGTTTACAAAGAATAAAAATCTGAAACTGACACTGAGTGTGTGTCACTTATGGTGGATGGGTGGGAGGGGGTTACTTTGGAAACATTCTACAGGAAAGGGAAAAAAGGAAATTGCCGCTTGAAAACAAGGAGACGCCTAAAGCCCTTTGACTTAGTGAAGCGGATGAGAACAAACCCGAAGCCGTCCACACAACGTGAACCGTTCCAGCGGGATTTATCTGGAACAGAAGATGTTTCAGCACAGGCACACGAGGAGGTGAGTCAAATTTAACTGCTGGGACTCAAACGGACTGTGGGTAATCTACACGCAGGTGACATGGAACCACAACAACGCCGCTTTTATTGGACTTTCCTACTTTATCATGTCTGCCGTGAGTTATTCAAATATTTTATTTGTCTAGTTTCAATCTTTCTACTTCTTTAAACAACAAACATCCATTTCCATATCCCGTCTCTTAAAGGGATAGTTCACCCAAAAATAAAAACGATGTCATTTATTCATGCTCGTGTGATTGAAAACACGTATGTCGCTTTTTGGTATGTGAAACACAAAGGAAGATATTTTGAGAAACGTCTCGGGTTTTGTGTTCATACAACGGAAGTCAATGGGGTTCAGTGTTGTTCGATGATCGACATTCTTCGAAATATCTTCTTTTGTGTTCTGCAGAAGAAAGAAAGTCATACAAGTTTAAAATGACATGAGGATGAGTAAATGATGAACAAAAATCATTTTTGGGTGATCTGATCCTTTAATAAATCAATCACAGCATGTTTATGAAAGGTCGATCAAATCATTTTGTTTGTTCAGCAGTGTTGTGGAGCTGCCAGGGTTTGTCCGTACACTTTAAAACCCAACAGGCGTTATGTGTCATCAAGGGTCAGAGTTTCAACCTGAGGGCACAGATTGACCTGCTAGACGGTGAAAGTCTTACCAGGGTGACATGGGACCACGAAGCAAAGAACTCTGGGAAGAATCTTACAGTGGCCGAGTTTCCTCGTAGAACATCTGATGAGAAGGTGACTTTAGAGGAACAAGGAGCCGTGCTGAAGATCAGAGGTTATCGACCTGCGGACAGCGGCGTATATACCATCACAGTTATAGACCAGGCCGGACAGAGACGCTCAGCGCAGCAGACGGTCCGAGAGTATCGTAAGACGAACTAAATCTTCATCACATTATAGCGACACAGTGCTAACGTTAAACAACATGAAACACACTTTCTGTTTGGCTTGCTGACTGAAGACAAGCGTGCGCTCGGTGACATGCAAATGAAATGAAGCAAAAACATTCTGTTGATGTCGTGCAGGAAGTGTAGATTGCATTTCAGTCTTCTTTACCCATATGCAGTGTACTCATTTAACGTCTGTTTCATGTGTGTAGTGGCAGTGAACCATGTGTCCGTGATGGTGAATGTGTCACACTCCGTTCTACACTGTATGGAGGCCTGGGGGTCCGAGCCCACCTTCACCTGGCTGCATGAGAAAGTGGTGGTGACGGAGGAGGTGGGCCGCGTGTCTGCGGACGGAAGGTCTCTGCACGTCTCCGGCACGTTCTGTGGACACTTCACCTGTGTAGTGAGCAACAAACTGGGCTACAGCTCGGCCACCTACGCGGCGGGTACGACACAACCCTGACCAATCACACAAACTACTGTAGACTTTATACTTAAAGTAGGTGTCAGGGACTAGAGTCAAACATTCTGATGGCGTGAGTATGATGCCATGTTTTGCATGCACTGCAGGTAAAGATAACATACTTTGCATGGTTGTCGCCCTTTGCAAGGCGTCGCCCTCCATCTGCTCGCCTCATGCATAATTTACACACACCACTTTGGTTTTATAATAATAATGATGTTGTTTTAGAATATATTTACTGAAATAAATGAGTGGATTCTTACGTCTTACTGTTTTACAAAACAGACGTTTATTTAAGTGTGCTATTGGTATACTTTTAAATAAAATGTAGGCTGAAAGTATATTTATTTTTATGTACTTCTCAGAAATGTAAGTCATGTATTTATAACTGCTTAAGTGTCCTTTTAAGTGCAAGTATATCGAATTGTTAGTTCAAGTTTATATCATATAAATAGTTATATAACTACAACTATATGATGTAACAGTAAGTTCACATAAAGGGATAGTTCACCCAAAAATTCAAATTCTATCAATATTTACTCACCCTCCAAACCTGTATAAATTTCAAAGGAAGATATTTGGAAGAATGTCAGTAACTGAAGAGATCTCATCCCCCATTTACTGCCATACTAGAGGAAATAATTCCTTTGTTCCAAACCTGTATAAATGTTTTTTTCCGCTAAACACAATCTGTTAAAAATGGGTGAGTAAAGGCAAAAGTATAGTTCGGTCGCCACGTGTCGCCCACATGGCGTAATTTTTGTCGTCAGGAGGGTCTATTTCTTGAAACCGCGCGGACAGAACGCACACAACAGCACATGCGTGACAAAATGTTGAATAAGCCGAGTCCACTCGGTGACATACTGCACATGTGTCGAACTCGTCTTTCCGCGCTTATCCGCGATTGAGTATTCTCAAGAAGCTGTGCGGAACCTTTGTGCCTGACGCTGAAACTCAAGAATACCCAGAGCTTAAACGAAAACAGAATTTTCATTTTTGGGTGAACTATCTATTTAAAGTGAAGTGTTTTTCTTAAATGTGGGCCAATTTAGTCCCAAGTGGTGTTGAAATAGTACACTTACAAGTCGACTACTGTACTAATAAATTGATGTTAGATACTACATAAAGTACACTAAACACACTAGAACTGTACTCAAAAACAAATTGTATACTTCACAATAGTTTTATTAAATATGTTTAAGGACAAGGCTACGACAGTATTGTATTTGGGTAAAAGCTCATTTATTCTCATGATTAGTCTTCATTAAGGCTCAGGACGTAAAGCAGCCGTTGATGGGTGTGTTGTGAGATGTTTGCTGCCAGTTGCACTGATGTGAGATCTGTGTTTCAGAGGCGTGTGAGCAGGACGACGGACACACAACTGCTGTCGTTGTGTGTTTCCTACTGCTGCTGGCGATCATAGCTGCGTGTCTGGCCTTTATGCTGTGGAGGTACACTACAGTTACACATTCAGTATTTTCAACCCGTTTGTTTGTTTTTTATAGCAGAAGGTGTGTCGAGTTTCTCTTGTAATGTACAGTACGCTACAAATGCTGTCACTCAACACATCAGAGTTAACAATTCATAATCTCTTTTCAAAGCTTTTTGACATTCTGTCTCTGGTGATTCATTAGCAAAAGAGCTTGTTCGCATGCCAGAGATTCTGTGTGCGTGGATGTGATGTCATCAGTCATCATACTTCTTTTAAACTAAAATATAATAAAGTATACTTTCGGTCTACTTTCTATGTACTTCTAAGGAATAGCATACTTGACATAGTGACTGTAACTATATCTCTGAAAGGAGGTGAACTTAAAAGTATGAAGGATTTTTCGTGTACTTGGCTTGAGTAAAACATCCTTGATTCCAAGCATACTTATTTTGGGTAAGGTCATTTTCCCATGTCCTTGATCAAAACTCATCCAGTCAGAATTTGAAATCGAGTACATTTCTTGTACGTTTCATTGAAGTTTCCTTTGATTTGGTTTTATTTTCTGCATGCAGAAGGCGTCAGAGGAACAGAAGAGAGCGTTTGTGGGAGTCGTATGAAAACACACTGTGAGCGCGCTGGTCAGGACTCACTGACCACAGGAAGTGATGTCACACCACAGGGACCAACTTACTCTTTTTTGGACACTGTGACATTAAAACGACTGGAAACTGAAGAAAGCTCATCGATTATCAGTCGCTTCAAAGTTTTGAAAAACAATTCCTGTTTTTTATTTGGTCATTGCATTGCGTTTTCATATTATTAGACTTTTTATTGCATTTTTCTTTGTATTAATCCGAGCAGCATTTTTATTTAACCGTAGCAGACTAATATCAAAACACTTGACTTTGATTTCCCAATTGTCAAATGCATTTTTGTGGATGTTAGAATAAAACCCATATTCCCTTTATACACCGTAGTTTGAAGTTTTCTCCATTTTGTACCATACGCTTCCAAGCGTGATGGCTTCTTTCATGCTGTATATCTTAATATCTTTATGTCGACTGGACGTGCGGTAAGTTCTAAACAGTCCCAGTGAAGCATTCATTTAGATCTTGATATTCTTTCAGAGAGAAAAAACCCAAACACTGCTTTAAGTTTGCATTCAACCAATTAGACAAAACAATGACAGCGTTCTCCACGCGTGACTCCGTCAGTACATCAATCAGCTGTTTTTATGAGCAACGAGATCAAATTTTGGTGGCGGCATCTCGCGGGATTCACAGCTGATGTCCGCCGGCTCTGTGGGTCAAATTTAACCAGCAAACTCAAACAGACAGCAGGTGACACCATTGCGTCGCACATCACGAGAAACAGGCCTTCCACTTATTTCATCACTTCGACGTGATTTTAATTTCTTGTATGTTCTGGTTCTATGTGTGGGATACGTGTCATCGCTATTGCAAAATAAATCCAGACGAAATTTCAGGTCGGTTTGAAAAGCAAAGCTTTTTATTGCAAGTATTAGTGAAAGATACACTCCAAACTGAAGCAAAGCAACACTAAAAGGCCATTGATCTACAAAGAGAGTATTACAAAACAAAAGAAAGACATTTCAAGGTAAAAGAAAGATCCCTTGGTACATCAGAGAGAGAGAAGAGAGGACAAAGCCATAGAGCTCCTGGTGTTACGAGAGGAGATATTGAGAATCGATGCGGTGGGATGGAACACGCCATCCCGACTCGACGGAAAGGAACGACTGTACTTTGGCTCTTTCGTATGCATCAAAAGACAGCGACAATCACGCGATGCAAGTGTTCGTACCAAGAGACACCGCACAGAAAATGAAAGTAGGGGTGAGCACTGAAATTCAGAACGGACAGACTTTCCATTCGTCTTCATTGAATGGTTCACAGTCCATTTTTTTTGGAATGCTGGAGCTTGACGTTTCAGTAAACCGTTTTGTAAACATTTTGAGGAATCGACGTGCATTCTGTCACCAGCGTGGCTGGAGCTCGATGCCTCTGTCCTTCTAGGAAATGCTGACACGAGACGCAGACCGAGGTCTCGTGCGTTCAGACGTCTGCTCTTGTTAAACTGGGAGCGACGCTGGTGTCGAGGGTCACGGACTCGTCGCACAGTTAGTGGTTAAAACAACTAAAGAACCGAGATGCCATAAGAGAGTTAGTATGCTACGCGAGGCGTTTGACAGACATCTTGGGCCACGTCTGAAAGTAAAAGTGTACAGTTAAGGCTGAGGCTCATTATATATCAACTGTATATTTATACGTGTATATCTGAGTGGAATGGGACCCCTCGCTTCAAAAGACTCTGGCACGAGGACAAATAAAACCCAAGCAAACGACGAAAGACAAATAACACCTGCTCCATTAAAGCACCAGACGCATCGAAACATCTTTCCTATTCACCCACAAGCCAGGGAAACTTGTATGGCTGAGAGTTTAGCAGCTCCGGATAACAAAAAACAACAACATCAATCAGCTTTCTCTTTCAAATAACCGAGTCAGTGTGGTTCTACGTCCCTAAAGAGATGAGATGCACGAGCGGGATGCGACGAGCCTCTCTGCTGGAAAGATGAGTTTTGGATGCGGGGTCGACACACGTCGGCTAAAGAGGAAGTGATGTCAAACACATCGACCTCCTCCCCGGGCACCCTCGCTGCCCGCTCTGCTTGTGCTTGTGTGTGTGAGAGAGGAAGTCAAAGGTTGGGAGGCGGGCGTCCCACCCCTAACGCCCCCCCAACATGCCGCATGAAGCACTCCCTCAATAAATACACCGTTAAATATTTCCCATATATATTTCCAATATATTAAAAGAAATAAACATTTAAATATGACAATAAAATAAAAGTTGGCTCAATAACGAAGAAAACGACACGTGTTATGATTTAAAAACTATATTTTTCTTACAACTAGACTTCTTTAAAAGTGTTAAAGATATTGTCAGGCATTAGTCAAGCATTATACTGTCATCAAAGTTATATCTGGGTTCATCTAAACACGTCCGGCTCATGTTTTCATTCTATTTTCCAGGTACGAAGTCCGTTTTTAAGACTTTGCATCGTGGCATTTTCATGACAATTAAGCGGTGTTTTTTTTTCCCGTATTGGAGTGATTCTAGTCTGACCCAAAGCCTTAAGTAAAAACGGAAATTGCAATGATCTTTCAAATCAGCACAAATCTTAAGAGAGACAAAAAAATGCTGCTTAATTGTCACGCAAACAAACGTCCCACTGCAAAGTCCTTAAAATCTCCTTGGTGATTGAATAGTGTGTAAAATATGAGCGGGTGTTTGTGACATTCACCCATCTGCAGCTTCTTTCACTCTTAACATTTGCAGCATACCAAGGTAAGTGAGGTCTGTCATCGAGGCCCATTCCCCTGGACCAACGGGCACCCACGAGACAAACGAAAACATATACTGTGTGCATCTCACATGGGGCAACACGCAGAGATCCATAGGCCACTAAAAACAAAAACCTCTTTTATAGAGGCGTAGTGAGACACCCGTGTGAACCTGCAACAGCAAAGATTTCAAGCACGAGAGACCATCTTTCACTGGAGTACGACACAAAGGGCTTTAAGGGTTTAAAGTAGAAAAGCAAAGCACGCTGACTTTGTTTTTCGTTCGGATGGCAGTCTGTAAAGTGCTTTGCTAGGCTGTCAAAGGTCAGGCTCTGTCGTGTCCGTTCTGGCCCTGAACGCCTCCGTTGGTCCGGACCTCTAATACAGTATGATAGAGAGCTCAACCCTTCGCTCATATACTTGGCATATATCGTCACGCTAATATATCGTCTCGCTATCAAAGTCCAAAGGTGTTGTGTGTTTGCATGTGCGCACCTTCATCAAGGTAAGACTAATATACTCTTTAGTTTCTGATACATCAGCACCATCGAGAAGAAAGGCACTTTCTATGAACTTTGAACGTCGTGTTCGACCCTAAAAGAAGACCCTCCCTAAATCATGGACGAAGACGAGGAGAAAACGGAGCATCTGGTTTGGAAGTGTCCTTACGCGTTCAGGTTTCTACACGTAAAGACCCACATTCACCAAGATAACGGAAGCTACTACAGGCAACACGTTCAAGCAAACGCTACGATCTTTCCATAAACACGATACCACGCGTTCACCGCCACCACAGTTTCTTTTACAACATCCGTCCAAACCTTTCCAAACAGTTCGAGCGGAAATAAAAAGCACTGTCATTAACTCGCCCTCATGTCGGTTCGGATTCTATTCCTTGCGTTCAAGAAATGTGCGGTTTGACTGCAAAAAGAAGATATGGAAGTCTTCTGACCGATGACAGTTTGATGGAGTTCATTTGAGAAAATTGTAATTCATGGTCACAAATTAAAATATCTTAAACGCACGTCGTGACAGATTTTACATCAGTGCCATTCGATGCGTGTCGTCACATACTCAAACTTAATATGACCCGATCTGTCATGTGTAAAACACACATGACATATCGTGTGTATATATATATATATATATATATATATATATAGCCTGGAAGACTAAAACATCACTCATGTTTGTAATGACATTAGGGCAAGATTAAAAGCATTTTATTCTCGGCCAAACAAGACATATTTAGGCAAGTATTAGTAATATAAAGATTTACATGAAAATATAACTAGACAATGGTGACGGTAATTTGGCATTCCCACACAAACGATTTTACTTCCAACCTTGTTTTCTGTGAGGCTCTGAAGCACCAGTAGTGGTTTTATGACGGAAGGTCAAATGAAACGGCACAATGTCAGTAGCTGAATCTTTGCGGATGCCTGTAGAATTGCTGAAACCTCTCCTAACCTCGTGCCGGAGCACAAACATTCACCTCGCTTTGTAAAAACCCTTTACACCCCCCTCATTCAAATCCTTCCAGAACTCGTTTCAATCTCAAAAATGTAATTGCATAATCGAAAAACTATGACTAGACCTCGTGTTTGGACTAAAATTGTTATTGATAAGATTTGAAGCGATTCGTTTCTAGTGCTCTGTGCGTTTATCCGTAATCTCATTCTGACTGGCCATAGTGTTGTACCGTTCGATGCATTAAAACAAAACACAAATAAACAAACAAACAAAGAAAAATAAACAACAAATGTCTGTCCTGACGAGAGAGAGAAAAAAAACACACGACCAGCACCGTCATAACACATGATCCCATCTTACGAATGAAGTCTCTAGCCGATTTCTGATAGCACCGTACATCACGCAATGTTTAGTGCAGAAAGCCATCCGAAAGCACACAGGCGGACGTGCTTCAGACGGGGCGCTGAGAGAGAGATTAAGGCACCCACGCTCACTGACACGCTCTTCAAGTAAGACACTATACTGACCTCTAGTGGCCCTTCAGTGAATAACAGGCACCCACAAACGTGAGCCCGGAGCGGGCCATCGGTCTCTCGTGCGCTGGCCGACTGAAGCATGGAGTCCGCCGGTCGACTTTAACATGTACAAATAGCAGCGTAATCCTTTGAACAGGCAGGGCAGTGACGACTGAGACGCTGAACAAAAACATAAGTAAAGTGTACAACTGGACCGGCACGATCCCGCCGCATCTTAAGAAATCTTTTAAGGCCATACAGTCGAATGTGATCGCAACTGTGCCCCTGCTTGGACTTAATGAGGCCTTATTATTTCCCACTTTTGACATTTGATCGACCAACCCCAACAGCAACCGTTTACGAAAGCAGGCACTTATTAACACGCCATGAAACGCCACGAGTAAAATCAAACGTGCCACATCTCTGACAACCTTTAAAAAAAAGCATTGAGCACAATGGCCATTCCTCGCTCGCTCCTGCCGTAACGTTTTCTTCTAATCGCACACAAAGCATGAGCACAGGAGGTAATGTCATCCGGCGAACGGATTATTGCACTAAACTACTGTACGATAGCAACATCTGAACGTGGACTGAGCGGAGAGAAAGGAGCAGCGGACAGGACACATCTGCGTTTCGTCAACACAAATACTGGAGGGAATTTGGGCGCTTCCAAAATGAAAAAGAACACAATTGAAAGTATACATTAAAACACATGATCACTTTGCGTTGGCGTAAGTAAAAGCTCACAGACGGTGTTTGGAGCCGCCCCAGGTAGAGCATCAAATTTGCGTTAAAATGAAATGTCCGGCAGGGACTTCACGTCCGGCGATGGCACTTCTCTCACTATAAAAGCTTGATTTTCTCTTTTCGTATGCTAACGCACAACTGGTTCTTCACAACTGACACTTATACACTTAGTTAAGTCACCATTGGCTACAAAAATAATTGAGATCGGGAGAGGAGTACATCCATGTGATCCGTCTTCCTCTCGGTCATGCTCGGTCTGAACTCGTCCTCGGAGAAGGGCGGGACAACGGGGGTAAGTGCCGTTAGAAAACCTTGAGGTACTAGACGTGACAGGCAGGGGAAGTGAATAAACGTAGAGGACACAGAAGAGCTTCCCTTTTGGTTGTCGTCGAAGATTTGGAGGGGATGTGACAGAACGGCCTCGTTTGGCTGGTTTAATATTGCATAATAGTGCAGAGGTCCACATGTGGAATAAAGCGTGGGCCCTGTCTTCCTGCTGCACAGTGTCAGGTCCACATTTACTGGGCGGGGTGGGCCGGGCTTCCGTCTCAGGACGCACGGACTCGCAGGAGTCAATGGTGTGTATGTGGTCGACGGATGGGTGCGTGACTACTTGAAGACGGGCTGAATCTGAGCTGGTTTAGGCAAAGTACATGGTCCTCAGGGTGTCGTGGTGAATCTGCACAGCTTTAGCCAGCGCCTGTGGATCCCGGCCGTTGCTTTGCCCGGAGACGTGGCTGCCCTCCGCGCTGAAAACAAACCGGATGACATGTCATCAACCAAATATTAACAATCTTGTTTTTAGCTTCATCAAATGACGCGCGAGCACACACACCTGTCGTGTTCTTTGTCCACAAGGTGGTAGCGGGCACGGAAGGCCACCAGATGGGCGTAGTAGGCTGGCGCAGGGATGGAGACGGAGCGGGTACAGCGCACATACGTGTGGCACAACTGGTAAGTGAGCAGCTGGAACTCATCCGCAGTGAAGCAGTTGTCATCCCACAGGACGTGGTAGTGAGACGGTCGGCTCGTGCCCTGAAAACAGTTCAAAGGCAGCTGACAGACGTGCACATCACACCGACACAAACTCTGCCTGTCATCAAATCGCCAGGGCTGTTTCTAAGTGAATCTCACAAAAACGCATATTTTCAAATATCGTCACTGTCCTTCCAAAACCTTGCATGTCCAAAGTCACTGTTTTTCAGGAAATGAAAAAAACTCTGCATTTTAAATGACTGAATACAAGCACTTCTTTATACGGTTTATTGGTTAGATATTTACAAAACCCAGAGACACACATGAAGGGTGACTAATAATGATTCATGGCAAAAGAATAAAAATCACGAAATATGGAGATATGAGGTTTCAAAAGGACAGCAGCGATCTTCCCATCAGTGATCATTGAACTACTGTATTTGTATTTTTTATTTCACATTTTTTCTAAATGCCAAATTTCAGATGCAATGCTTCTATACAGTATTACATTATACAATATTTTTTTATATCAGAATAAAATGAAAGCAGTACAACAAATATGTATAAACATCATATTGTTTTATTGAAGGTTTCAATGATTTTTTATTTCTAGTAATGCAGATCTTTGCAGTTGATATTTATTATTTTTCTATTTTAGGGTAAAAATGACCTCAATGTTTTTCGTGAGGTTCACCTTCTGCTCTGTGAATGTTCCAGATTACTGCTAAAACTTTTTGAAAAAGGTTTTGTCGAATAAGAAGCTGATTCTACGACCCCTAAAGCCATTCAACACAGAACAGCAGAAAACCGGGCAGCTTTAAAAGAAAATGGAGGGGGATTTTATCCGGTTGTGTGTTAGATTGTACCTGTATTCCAGCATGACTGCAGAGGTAAAAGTCAAACTCGTAGGGGTGCGTGATATCTGTATCTACTGTCGTACCAGCGGGAATGTTTCCACTACGACCCACCTGTGCAGAAAATAAAAAGACCTTAGAGAACATATTCACTACCGACATGAAACTCAAAACAAATGTGCAGCCTTCGGATTAAATAGAGCTTTGACAGCTTTTCATCATAAATGCTTTAGACTTCGTCCACACATGCCGGTTCATTATTCTCATTTATTTATGTGTCAATGTGGCCGATTATGTTTTCAAATTACTGATTAAAAAGTTCTGTTTTTTAACACTTTTACATGAATACAGAAAGAAAGATGTCTTTTTATGTTTCCTGAAGCTTTCATTTGCTCTCAGTCCTTTAATCTCTTTGTAACATCTTATTTTGTATAATCAAGGGGTTTTATACGGAAGCCGTAAAGTTCCAAACGAAACAACAAATAGCTAAATAAATAACAAATCTAAAAACAAAATAGCAAAACATAAAACACAACAACAATTCGGGAAACAAAATAAGTCAGAAAACACAACGACAAATCAGTCAAAGGTTATTTGATTCAGAGCACTGACCCTTTCATTGCGGTCGGCACAGAACAGGCGTGTGTGGTGGCGTTTCTGCACCACTATGTATGTGATGCCAGGCTGGTACTCTTTCTCCAGACTGATACAGGCCTCTCTGATGGCCAACAGCTCATAGTACAACACCTGTGAACACAAACACCCTCATATATAAATGATTCACATTATTACTCTCTCAGAAAATATCTCGGCCTTCTAATACAAAAACGATGAAAAGTTTTGTAAAAAACCATCAGTGTACACAATACAAAATTCTGTCTTGACTGCTTTTATAAAAGCCCATTATAAATCATATGGTGACCTTCCGAACGCTAAATCAGAAGAACGGACGAGTCGTGCAGGTAGTGCTGTGCCGCACCTGTCTGAACTGCCCCTCGGACACGCCGTCCCTGTAGAAGATGATTCTTGTGGGTTTGTAGCGGGTGGACTTGTAAAACTGGATCAGCAACTCTCGCACCATAGATGCCAGGTCCTGAATGACTTCCTGTCTGGGTCGCTGGACACGCACTGTGGCACAGTATCTGCTCGGGTGGGCGTCCATACTGCCCACCACCTACAGACAGAAAGCATAAAGCAAATTCAGGATGTCTTTTCAGCCATAGGTGGGCAGGGCGGCTAAACAAACTCACCCAAAAAAATCATATATACAAAATACAGCAGCAACAGTCTTAAATGAAAATACACACAAATTATTGTTCCATTCAAAAGTTTCTATATTTACTGCAACGCCACTAACAAATCAAGATCGACTCGAGGAAAGAACGAAGAAGGACTGACCGCCGCGATGGAGGGCTTCTTCCCGTCTCCTGCAGGCGGATGAGTGACGTCCGCCCCTAAAAAGATGACGGGCTGCTGGAACACTGACGGCCTGAAGAGACATCACACACACAAGAAGAGTTGATTTTAAAACGACAAAGCTGTTTTTATTCACTCATACGCTGTTCCGATCTTTCCGTTTCTCACCGTTGATGTGGCACCAGGATGTTGTTGATGCCGCCGAGCTTGACGTTGATCTTGAGGCAGAGGTTGGAGAGCGTCTGAGGAGACGTTTTCACCACGTTCTTCACCTGCACACACTGAGTGGCCATTCCCAGAAGAGTGTCTCCAACACGCTTCACCTCAGCTGCACACACAACAGAGAGAAATCAACATCTGACAGGCTTCATTCACACAAACACGAGTGTGACGTCACACGCTCTCACCATAGACGGGTGTTTTTCCCGGCAGGATGACGATGATGAGCTGAAGTCCAGAGTACGTGTTCTTCAGGTGTCTGAACATGGGCTCCACGCTGTCTGCTCCCTGCGCATACTTACAGAAACACGGCTGACCCTGGATGGGCATCCCGGCATCCTTTGAGATCTTACGCAGCTGGTCTGTGAAACCCCTGAAAAAAGACACCAAGACCAGACATTTTTACCTATACTCATGATATACTGCATTCATGATTTGTTGGCGATATAAAATGAAGCAATGTTTTGTCATTACATCGTAGTCCCCAATTGCAATAAAAGGGACTTCTATTTTAGAATGAGTTTTGTGTCTGTCGGTGGAGACGGGCAGAGGCTTACTTGAGAATCTCTTCTCTACACTGTCTCTGCGTGGCGAAGCAAGCGATGGCCCACATCTTGATCTCCACACCCGTGTGGAACTGTTTTCCTCTCATGTCCCACACACCATGACTGGGTGTAGCCACGGTGCGGTTCTGTAACAACAGGGTACGGTTCATCTGCTGCACGGGACGTGTGTAAACACAACACGCATGCGTACACAAAGCAGAACTCATTGCTAGACTGAAAGTCGAACTTTACAAGAACCATTAAAAACACTGTATATATATATATATATATATATATATATATATATATGCAATTACATAAAAACATGTACAAATGTAAACGACTATTAGACAACATCAAAATGCATTCAACTGAATAGAAGAATATTTAAAAGATTACACATTCGATATTTATTTTAAAGTGACTATAAAACAGCTCTAGAAAAACACACATTATTTTGGTAGTAACACACACGCGCACACACACGCCACAATGGCCGCAGTGGCAGTTAGGGGACGTTAGTTTCTCAAGTAGTGGGACCATTCAAACGGACAGACACACAGAGATGTGGGTGATTGAAAAGAAGGGTACCATAAAGTGCTCTGTGCTCACCCTGCCCCCGTACTGCAACATGGGTGCGGGTAACACGCGCCCGGTCACGTGAGCCATCTCGTCTCGCACTTTAAACTGGAACTCCTGCACAAACGGGTCTGCTTCATAGTTAGCGCTGCGCACCTGCAAACAAACAGAGCCGCGCGGTCTACATGAGCACATCTGCTTGGTGACACTAAATATCACACAATGACGTAAAAAAAGCCAAGATGTTACACTTAAAGTCAACCGTTTCAAAATAGATTTTTGCTTTTTCTGAAAATAACATGAGCTCATACTGGCTCGTGCAAAGCATACAATCAACATTCTCAGCTGGCTAATTCACATCGGCAATAATGGATTACACTTCAGCCTACACTAACCAGTGAACTGTAATCCACTATTCTGAGCGCGAACAGGCGGGCTGTTTGCCAGAAGTGCTTCACTAAACCTCCGCTCAGATGCTGCCACACTCCTAAGTATAAAAATACTCTCACCGCGTTATTTTTAGCTTAGTCTCAAAGCCAGTCTTGTCTTTGTTGAACATTTCAGCGCTCATGTCAGTAGTGTTCCACCTACGCTGCTCCTCAACTCTGTGAGATTTTCACATCTAAATGAAAACCCAGTCGGCCGCTTGGATTCAAAGAGCAGCGGCGCTTCAGTCGCACGTTATCAGCCGAGTACTCACATCTGACAGACTGTAAATCTGTAGAGAGTGAGGTAAAGAGTTCACTGCGTTCCTCTCCAATGCAGCTAATCAGCTGACAGTAAAGTTAGCGCTCTGATGTCTGGGCTAATAGAGGTCAGCGTTTCAAACTCAATCCATTCAGATCGACCACATGGACAGCAGGAAGTGTTTAATAACACGCATAGCTGACAGATGCGTATGTGAGCCTCGGTTGTAACAAGGTGAATGTGAATTAAATTCCACAGTGTAACGTCTTATTATGAGTTTTAAAATGGCAATTAATGCACACCTTTCTATATTAAAACTCTATTCGGTTTAATTTGGAGAAACAATTGCCTATAATTGTTAAAAAAGAACGACAATACTGCAGGTATATAAAGGCACCAACACTCACCAGTCTGCTGATCTCCTCCTGTCTGTCGGGAGCTGAACGTGCCGTGGCTTTGATCATGGTGGAGGTTTGATTATCTGTCAGTTTCTTGATACAACGTTGCCCCGCTACAATATTGCAGACCTGCACAAACATCGGCGTGTAAGAGATGAGAATCTCACCCGTGTTTACTGTGAAAGTGTGAATGACAGGACTCACCTCCAGAGGCAGGTATGTGTGTTTCTGCTCCTGGCCCACCTGTAGACAGGGCAGATGAGGGTATTTCAGCTGCAGGCTGTATTTTTCTCTGAAATACTGGGCTACGGTTCGTTCTACAGTTTGACCATTCTCCAGCTGCAAGGGAAACCTGCACAGAATTCAGAGTGTTATTCGCCTAAACCAACACTAGAGGGCACTAGAGAGAAGAATGGCTTCTTTGAGTCTGGGACCAAGGAATTTGGGAATTGTTCACAAAGGCAAATTAGCATATTTGATTTACTATTTCTAGCATATAGCATGTGTACAAAGTAGTCTTCTGTGTTCTTTGAGTATCTGCTACATTTTGCCAAAATGAACAGTATACAGGGCACACTGCATGAAATACTGTCTCCCAGAATTCAATGCATTGACAAATGAACTCTTGCTGCAATTTATGACACTTATAATCTCAAGCTATTTTTACACATTTTCACTAAACCAGATATGTAATTACCCAAAACTCATCTTGAATCAATGTGACATTGTGATTAATAACATCTCGTCACGCTTCACCTCCTTCAACTGTTTGACTCACGTTTGATGGCTGGCAGGCCGGCGGGTCACATTACAGACTCGGTACTTCCTCCGCATGGTTCCGCAGTGTGTCACCTCCACCTTCAGTCCTGCACATTAACCACACCATCAGACAGCCATAACCACACACACCCACACAGGAACAAACACACGTATACACACACCTACACAGGAACACACACACAGGAACACACAACAGGAACACACACAAGTACACACCCACACAGGGACACGCACGCACCTACACATACAGAGTACACAAACAAGTACACACACACAAGTACACACACAAGTACACCAAAAGGCAGTCACAGACACAGAAAGACATTCAAAACATAGAAAAACACAAAACTACAGTCACACACACCCACAAACAGTCACAGTAACAGAATGTCAAACCTTTGATTTCTTTGGTGAATTTGACTCTGTGGGAGTCTGTGAGTGGCCGAGGCTGCTCGTCAATATTGTGAATGTCCAAAACTTCACACATGAACTGAATAACTGGCTGTGCTTTGTAGAAAGCTGTGGCTGAAACTGCAAGACAGAAGAGAGTCAAACTGATCAAACGTGGCTAAAACTTTATGACAAGAGAACATATCATGAGAAATGAATTTAATTCAGAGATTTCAGTTAGCATCACTCATTGTAAAAACAAATCCGCTGCGGGAAAAGTTAGGAGACCATTCCAAAAGATCATTTCATATCATCACTTTTAGATGTTTTGTGTTCATTCCAGTCCAGTGTTTGTTCATTTTCAATCAAACAAACCTCAGGAGTGACAATGTCATCCAACAGCAATGTGAAAGCATTACAAGACACTGAAATAAACATCCAGGTTATCACATTTTTCTAAATACATGTACAAATGTGACTGCTGCATCTTTGCAGTATTTGAGGTCTGGAAAAATACAGTGCATCTCGTTTCTCCAGATTTCGTGTTCTGCAAATAGAAAATATATTTTTATTTGAAATTTGGGAGAAATACTCTTAGTAGTCCACAGAATGAAACAAAAATAATCACTTTACATAAACACATACCTAGAAGTAGTACATTTTAAAACAGAAAAACTGACTCTGTGGTCTCTTAATTTTTTCCACAGCTGTATATTGACATATAGACCAAAATATGTATATATCTGTATGTCAGAAATAATAAATATACTAAAAGATATACTAAATAATAAGCTGCTAAAGTAAAACGTATGGTTTCTTTTAATGTATGTGTTCACAAACACTTCACAACAAATGTTGGTGTGAACTCAAAGCCGGTCGGACTGCTAATTCATGTATTTTATACGTTCGCGCTCTTTCTGAGCCCATACGCTCCATTATCTCTTTGACAATAAGCAAGTGAAAGGAGAGACTTTCAGACGGTTAGACTTTTCCCTTTCCTTTGATACAGAAGGGGCGGAGCAGACAATGCAGCCAATTGACTTGTGGGAGTTTGAGAGAGCGGGAAAACCAACCAGACAGAGGGACACTGAAATCACTCACTAAGAGAGCGACTGCTCTTCATCCCCTAGGCAACAGTGTGAAATGTTCTCATACTGCTTGAAATTAGTTTTATTAACCAACATAAATGATGTATGAATCAAGTACTTTTTTCTTTCACATTTTTTACATTAGTAAAGAAAAAAACATAACACAACATGTTTTATGTCATAGTTTTCATGACCCCATTATACATTTTTGTAATAATGGGGAAAATTGTAGGTGTGTTGGCAATGCATGCTGACTTCTTTATTTTTGGCACCAATTACAAAACGCCAAGGAATGATCAATTATTAAGAATTTATTTCTATTAACAATTATTAATCAATTGTTTGATTAATAAAATATGTACTTTTCGGCCTAGGACACGGGTCTGTTTTGCTCATCTCTGAGAAAAACTGAATCTTGGATCTACAAGCCAGTACTGAAATCGAAACTCAAACTAGAGCCCCACCATCGATGTTGAGCATCATCTTCCACATGGCTGGTCGAACAGACTGATGAAAGCCAAACCACACTTCTCTACCCCCACCCAGAGGATGGTCATAGCCCTCTGGGGCGGAAAAGAAGGAACGGCCCACTGGTGTGTACCTGAGAGAAACAGAAGAACAATGATTCAGGCAAAATGCGGTTTAATGCTTTCACTAGGGCTGAACTACAATCTTCACATGCACATTATCTTTGTTTTAAAAATCTAAAATATCAAAGTGATTTCAATTAATTACGTTTCCAAAAAAGGTGTAATGTTGGGAATTCTGTTTGTTGTTTAATGAGCCGGTCAAGTGGTCTGCGTGTGAGATATCTGGACACATAATAGCTGCACCTGCACTCACTTCATGGAGGGAAGGTGGCGGAGGACAACGTCCACGGCGTGAACAGGGTTGGTGCTGATTGGCTTGTCTAGCTCCAGGGGCTCAGCCATACTGCGACCCGTCAGTACCTCGTGCAACAAGTGCCAACTCACCAGGGACACAAACTTAATCATCACCTTAAAGGGTCGGTCTTTGCCCCCCTCCCCTGGCAGTGTGACATCCAGATCCACCTGCAGACACATAACAAAAACACATATAGTTTAACAGAGAGGCGGCGTTGGATAAAAGAAACACGACAGTTTTAATTATTAACTTCTTCATGATCACGCATCTTTAGATAACTAAGTGTTGTAACAGATTCAATGTTTCCGTGTGTCTCTCACCCCTGCGGGCGCCACGGGCAGTGGGTTTGCTGTGTAGAGACTTCTTTTTCCATCATAAACTGGTCTTCGATCCCCAAAGATGGTGACCTTAAAGTGCTGCACCATGGAGTCCACGACCTCCCTGCGAAGATAACTCTCATCAGAAGAAAGCCTACAAGAGTCACTTACGAGGTTCAGATTATGAACAGCCTACCTGTTCACACGCCGAGGACACTTCTCGGGTTTGATGTCCACCTCGTAGAGGTAGACGTCCATCTTCGGGATCTCCACCTGGAAGCAGTTGGCCAGAAGCTTGATGGGCTTCCCCATGGTGCCATAGCCGGGCCTCCGAGGCACTGAGAACAGGGGCTGGGCCCCAACGTCTCCTGAAGTCACAGAGAAAACGAGACAAAACGTTAGACTCGCGATTTATATCATGATATCAAAACATGCAAATGATGACAACCTTCTTGCATGAGAATAACATGTTTGTCCATCGACACATTTTGTATTGATATCCCCACGGGCGGGTGTTCTGGTCGAAAACCAGTGAGAGTGGGACAAGTGTAAATGACAGTGACAGAGGTGAAACTAATCCTCTCAACAGACGGACAGCTGCTTTTAAGAAAGATGCCTACAGTCATCGCTGATAATGACTCACTGACAATCAGATGCACCTGCAACACAAGCGTGTTTGTTTTCCTTCCACACAAAACCTCTAAACCTGGCCCTCTGTGGAGGAGGACGATGAAAAAAAACGATAAAAAATAAATAAACTGAATTAATGAGAGCTCCATGAACCGACTGTTGCCACCCTCAGACACGCAGTGTTTTATTTACATCCACGAACATCGGGTTCTGTTGAACTGAACATCGTGAATGTGAATCACAGTTATTGACCGCTGGTTCAGTGTCCTAGACATCTCTCACCTCACAGCCAAAGGTTTGATTAGTCGTCTCTTTTCTGTTTGGTACAAAAAGTCCAGGCTCACAGCACACTTCTGAGATCCGCTGAGAGTGACTCATTTTGGTTTGACTCATAATCTTTACTGAAGAGGCCACACTCTGTCTAAAATGCCAAATAGACCAAACAGTGTTAGAAAGACAACCAGAGAAACAAGAAATCACTCAAAGAAACCACGCGCTGGCGCTAAATTGTCCCTTTAGCTGTGATGTAACAGTTGGGATCCCATCACAACCTTACAATCTTGGATTCAACATACTCGTCTATCATTTTAACTTTAACTTTATTTAAAAGGGTCATATGACACAGCTCGAACGAATATTGTCGATTGTTTTAGATGTAATGCAATGTGTAAACACGTTACAAACCTCATCTCTCTGAAAAGCGAGGTGTGCTATGATTGGCCAGTTCACCAGTGTGTAGTGATTGGTGGAATACTGCAAGCGTGTGACGGAAATGTAACGCCTCTTACCATATTTGGAACATCAGGTTCCTCTTCAATTGTACTGACAGGTACGCCACCTTACTTGCATATACATTTGGGCGGTCTGAGTAAAATCAGACCACCAACTGACGTAGATTTGTGGGGGTGTGGTTACACGAGGCGTTTCAGGCAGGTCTGGGTGAGCATTCGCTTTTAGGTAGAATACATCTTTTGTTCCAACACTTAAATTTTTGCAATTTTACGTGTCTAATACATGCATGGGCAACTTATAACACACCAAAGACACAGAATATGACCCCTTTAAAATAATGTTAAATCGACATTAAAGAACAACCCAAAACCCCAAAGGAAGATCAACCCAGTCGTTACCATGGTAACAGCCAGGAAATTAAGCAAAAATCTCAAAGCATCTACTCACGGCCATCATGCATTGCAAAAACGCTACTGAACAAGTCTTTCTCTTTTCACAAACAATGTTTTTAATTGTTCATCTCTGAAAATCATACAGTTAATTAAATCTGCTCTCTCAGGAATCCGACCTCCCTTGTTTTCAGCTTTTGGGCTTCCTACAGCAGACACGGGGCTCTTCGAAAGGACCCCAGCCATTCACAAGTCGCTAGACACACAGGAGGGTCTGAAACTCCAGACGTCGCTCCGCTAGCACAAACCTTTGTCATGGAAATCGCGCCGCCTCAAGGAGACTGATAGCGATTAGATGTTACGCTGAACACAGACACTCCGACATGTACGCATGACATTTAGATTCAGAGCCAGGCTTAGGGGAGTGAAAAGGATGCTGGGATTTTCTGACTTACGTTTGGAGAGGGCGTTTGTGGAGGCATTGAAGCTGGAGGGCGGTGCTTTTCAACCTCCACGCATTCAACCACACACTGTACTCTACAAATGAGTCATTTAGACCACACGCTTCCTTGACTCTGGTCTCAGGGCAGAGCTTCTGTTCCAATCGCTGCCCACTCCAAATCACTAGTGCACGACTCTCTCTCTCTCTCTCTCTCACAGACACACAGCATCACGTCTCTTAAGAGGGAACGCAGCCAAGCACCAAGGCCACTCGGAATAACGGAGAGAGAAAACAAGAATGAAGTGCGCACGGATCATGAAAAGGAATGAGAAATCGTCATTCGAGTAAGCTTCTATTTCTGCTGGAGGTCACACTTTGTGAGATCAAATAAAGTGAAAAAAAAATTTGGAGAGTTCTCATAAAGTCTTTATAATAATGGAAAAATATGCTGACGCATAGCTCAAATTATTTTTTTTGTGATATAACAGGATGCCATATAGACCCTAAACCAAAACTCTTTCCTTACACAACATTTGAGTTTTTTCTTTATAATCTACATTCTTCTATTGTCTTGTGTGCTGTTGTATGAAAGCGGTATCACAATCTTTGCTATATTATAGCTGTAAAATGAGTACGCTGTGACCGACTGCCAAAGGAATCTGTGCTAAGAAACGACCATAACACACTTAAAGGAATACTTCACAAAAATGTTTAATTCTGTCATCATTTATTCACCCTTAGATTGTTACAAATCTGTATAAATGTTTTTGTTATGCTAAACACACAGGAAGAAATTTGGAATTTGCAATTTTGGGTGAAGTATCACTTTAACAGCGGACTGTCAGACCTCTGCTCATTATGTTTTGAAGACAAGGGAGTATCGGAAATGACTCCGTAATTTCAACGTCCTGTCATTAAAATGCCCTGTAAAAATGAGGACAGAGACAGTCTGCTTCTGTGATGGCAAAATTAGAGGAGCTTCATTCCTCTCATTTGTCAGTACATCTTCAAATCAGACAGAAAAACGACCTAACATACCAGCTCAAAACCCCAGAACGATATAAAAAGGGAGAAAGCTCTCCTCTCCGGACTGCTGGCAAACACCTTGTCCTCAGGTGACCCGTAAACAGGCAGCAATATGAAAGGCTCGAAGTGACCGTGACTGCAGTCTGACATTCACAGAGATGACGCTATCAGAACGCAGCCGGTAATTTTAGGTGGATCAAAACAAAACCAAAAAATGAAGGTAATACACAATTTTCTGGATTCCATGGGGAAAGAGTGATTAACAATAATTCATCATTGAGCTGAGAGGCAGTGCTGCTGCTGCCGCCCTCTGAATCATTACCGCAGGAACTCATTCACACCGTGGCCATGTTTGCACAATAACACCATGCCTACACTGGAAGCGGCTGACGTTGTTTCGCGTCAGCTTGTCCTCGTCTAGACTGAAAGCATTGAAGCTGCATGTCATATTAGAATGCTTACTGTCGACCAATCAGCTGTGAGATCAGATTAAACAAAATACAATTTAAAAGCACTATCCCTTGAACTAAAATTGATAATGCGTGTGTTGTTTCGGAATATCAAAAAATATATAAAAGTTAGTTAGAATTAGAAATGAAGAGTTTGGTCCCAAATTTCTTCAAAAATCATGTTTTTTTATTGTGCATTTCAATTAATATCGATCAAACTGCAGTTGGTTTGTTTTGATTTAAGCCATAATAACGCAAAATATACAGCTAACTAACACAATAAAACATGATAACATAATAAAAAACTTGATTTTTGAAAAAAAAATTAAAACAGTTCTCATTTCGGAAACAAACTCTTCATCAGATTCAACAGTACAGCTCACTCACAATTCAACACAAACCTCGGTTTTCATCCTCAGTGTTCAGTTCGGTTCGGTTCTGATGGCTTGGCACATTAAAGTGTTTTATATTGTTCTTTGCTTATGTAACCGGAACAGTAAAAAGTTAAAAAACTATTTTACTGAAATTCTGCTTATTTAACTTAACTAATTTTATTATCTTTAAGCAAAAATCAACTTGTACAAATTCCTGGCTCGCAGCAGTTTTTGGTTTAAACACGGAAATAATTTAAAGGTAAAACCGGAAAACCTTAATTCACTTACACGTATTGAACCGCGGAGGTCGTACCGAACGGTTCAATATTATATTGAGTTTTCTGGCATCCCTACTCTTCATATACATTACAGTATATACTGTAAAGCATTTATGCATATCGCCTCTGAAACCTCGTATCTCCATATTTTGTGATTTTCATTTTTTGCCATAAATCATTCTTACTAGTCACCCTTTGTGTTTGTCACTGGGTTGTGCAAATATATCCAACAAATCAAAATGATTCAAAAATGCTTGTCAACTTTGTACTTTTTAAATAGATAGCTATATACTGTGTTATTAGTGTTTTTCCATTTGCTAAAAAACAGCAAATTTGGACATACGAGGTTTCAGAAGAATATACATCAACGATATAAAGGTTATCAGTACTGGCCTCAAATATACTAAACTGCGCAGCCTTAAGTACCAAGTATACCGACCAAAGACTACGACAACAAAACCGTAAACGGGACGATAATGTAGTTCAAAACCAGCCTGAGCAAAAGATGCCTGGAGAATTCACAACCAACTAACTGCTGACCAGCCAATCTGGTCTTTTCTACATATTCACCGATAAATGCGCTACTGTATTCCAGGCTGTCTAACTCTCCCTAGCGAACTACAGCAAACACACACACGCACACAATACAGCTGTTGTGAGTCTAATCCACAGAGGCCTGGGCTGTGGGAACAGGACGAGTGCTCAGCGGACAGGACACAATGGCATCAGTCACGGCACAGGGTTCAGACGATGAGTGACAGAACCGTGATGGGAAGTTGAAGCGTGTGCGACTTCGCATGTGTTCAGTTGGCAAACCGACTAGCACGGCACCACCAAACAGCACTTATCAGAAAATACGGTAATCCGGAGATCAGGACACAGGGTTCAAGCAATGGCATCATAATTGTGCATTCTGCAGGGCTACAAGGGCTAGGGGGAATATATAGATTTTTATTTAAGCCTTCGATAATGTTTAATATTCAATATTTATACCGCCTCTGCAACTGGCTTTAATGGTGATTTTTTCAATCAGTGGAGAATATTCACCAACCAATCAAAGCAGGGTTGGGGGGCTGGAATTTGGCAGGGGAAACAGCATGAACCCCTGACCACACCAGCAGTGTAGCTGCATGAATACCATCCATTTTGGGTTAAAATTCCACCTCAAATGAATGAAACACTTTGTGGCAAATGGGTCCATATGCAAGCAGCAAAGTGAAAAAAAGAACCCGACGCAAAATGGTCAATAAATATCAAGAAAGAACACTATTGCCTAGTCTAGGTCAATGCCTGAGTCTCTTACCTTCAAATATCTGCGTCTGGGTTCTCTTCCTGTATAAATTCCCCTCACAGAGCCCCTCTGCCATCCCCCAACTAACTTTCAAAGAAAAAAGGCCCTAAAAGCAATAGAGGGCCTCATGTAGACAGAGAGATTGCTAAGCCCACGTATGTAACAGCCATGAAAACATTCCCCAGGCTGACAAGCCACTACGGAGGGCTTTCCTTATCCACCTTGTTTTACTTTATTTATGGCCTGCGCACTTTTAAGCAACCTTTCCTGTTGGCTTTGTCGAAGTTTGTAAAAAAAGCATGAGATTCTTGATGGGTCATGGTGAGTAGACAACGGTCTGAATATTCACAATGTATTTGTCGCTGATGTGTAATTTTTCACATTGGCATATCAGTGCATCTCAATGAAAAAACATGAAAAACGTGCCTTGAATATGTAATTTTTTTACAAGTTTGTCTTGTAGTGTTTGTATTAAACGTTCTAACTTGATGACTATAACCGGTGAAACGATGGTTCTATAAAAAAAAATGTTGGTTTCACAGCCAAATCCTAGCATAGGCAGACAGACCTAGAAGCTTTACGGCGAAAAATACGATCAATCAGACAGCAATCATGACAAGACAAAATAGACCACCAAGGGGGTCCCCAACAAAGTTTCATTTTTCATGAAAAGCAGTGACACCCCTATCCACAACACCAGTTTAAAGGAAACTGCTCTCTCCATAGAAACCACGCAAAACCATGTCGTCTGCTTACGGTCGACGGGTGGGGCAAAAGAGGGTATTGTGGTAACCTCACAAGATGAGATTAAGAGTGCAGGAAGGACGTGCCTCCTGCTTTCATTTTGCCTTCAACCAAGAGCTGCGATTAAAAGTCATGCAGCACACAGCAACGGGGCAAAGTGTTAACAACTGAAAGTGCTGTAAATAGATAACTGCGCCTTAAGGCTCCTGAAAGTTCCAAAAACAGTTTACGCAACCTGTGTGGGGAAAATGACATAATTTTGGCCCGTACCCACCCACCTGTAGCAACATCTCATAGCGAAACATCAGGGCTCGCCCCTCTTTGGTGGTGACCCTTGATGGTTGAGCAACAGGAAACATTTGGTATTATTAAATATTTATAACCATGCCATATTTAGCATTTAGAAAGATAGCCTGATAAAGTTTAAAGTGGATTTAGAAAAGCTATAAGGGACATTGCAAGGCACGGGAGAGAGCGGAGAGACGAAGAGTGGGACAGACAGACAGACACATTCTGGTTCTACACTCGAAAAAAGACTTGAGACTTGAAAAACCCGAACTAGAATTGAAGAACCAATGAGTATATTCTGAGGGGAAATCCAATTCACAAGCAAACATTTCTTCATAAAGCCCCTATCGGATGGGGGTATTTCAGGTGACACAATTATGAGACCCCCCACAGCCCATGTAGACCCCTTAGTCAAACAAAGAAAACCATGTTGTTTTCAAAAAAGTAACAATGAAACATCAGAGAGGAGAGAAATAATCCTGATAAAATCTGGAATAGACAGTGTTACTGACTTCTACAAATAATGAACTCCTGACCTTAAGGTCAGTATGGCTACGTGAGGTCACTAACCTTTTCCCCGACATTGCCTCTTGACCTGATTTTAACCCACTTTTAGCACATACTATTTAGCCCCCCTCCATATGACTAGTGCCTCTTGAAACCAAAATGACTCATAACTTAAAAACCACAGAATTTAGTCACAGTCTTTAAAATGCCCATCATGAGGAACAATGACATAATTGCACTCATCTGAAGCACAATACAAGAAAACATAAATGAAAATACTAGCGCTGAAATACTAGCGTAAACACTTGCTATTACGCATTAAAGAAACAAATGCCTGTAAAAAGAAGCTGATTCTCCAACAAGTGTCTGTATGGATCAGGAGACATTTGGTGAGTCAAACAAGTGACCTCAGAAAATGAACCTATGAACATTACTTTAACAAGACAGCACAGCAGGATTCTGATTTTGAATTTTACATCACATTTCAAGTCATTACTGAATGAGGATTTTCCAAAAACATTAACATTGAGAACCTTGTTTTGAAGAATCATTAAGACAAATCAACTGTATTTTTACTCAATTGGATTCAATATATTTTTTGTATATTATTATTACTACTTAACATATTGCTGTCATTGATTTTTCAATTATTTTTTTCATCTCCATGACTTTTCAAGTGTGTAAAACTATAGCTTGACATTTTTATGACCACAGGAAGCTGACACAGTAACACATTTCAAATGACTCACGAAAACTGAGTCATTTGAAAAGCTGTGAAATAAAAACATTGAACTTTACACAAATACTAAATCTACTTTCTAGTTGTCATCATGATGTAACGTGTTCATACTACAAGTAATAAACTATACGTGTGTTTAATATGCCAAGACACACACATGCACTAGAAATTAACATTTGCTTACAAACGTGTTATCCATTTTTTATTTTTTATTATACATTACGTTATTATCCAACCGTTTTAAATATACCCATCAGAATCTCACTGACACCTGCACAACAATGACGATGCTCTGAACTTCAGGATGCAGGGATACATACAGCACACTTCAAGCCTTAAAATACTTTGCTTACCAACCAAAATCGAAGTTCCCTTCCATGCCAAAGCCCTAGAAAGGACATGACAGACAGCTGCACGTGAGAAATTCAACATCATACACACCTGTAGTGCCGATTTCCATTCATGAGGTCTCTGTCCGGTTCCGTCCCCGGCCCGCAGTAGACGAACTTCAGACAGTCGGACGGAGACTAAGTCCCCACGGCCGCCCGAACCGGTTGTGACAACCGGACCAAGGGTCTCCTCGCGGGTTGTTGGTTCGAATCCCTTCCAAAAACGGCTTCCTAAAAGCTCCAATATCAAAAGGGGCCCTTCGGACCTCAAGGGTAAGTTTCGCGTCCCTCCCTCCCCAGTATGGATCCCTATCTGGTCCGGATTTTAGGTTCGACTGACAGATTGACGTGACGGCCAGCCTAGCCTGCCAGCTAAAGCGAGAAGTTCCCAGTCAACCTCCACGAAACAGCCCCGAATCGCTGTTTCTGTGACGGCGACGCCTTCTCAAACGCGTCTCTGGAAAAACCGTGGCGGTTTGTTGAAATGTTATATCGTTATAACGTCGGAAAAGTGCACTAACGCCGCCTTCGCTCTTCGACACACAGCTAACGCTAGCCTGCTACCGCTAGTGATCGGGCTAACCAGCTAAGCTACATTCCCCGTCTGAGAGGAATTCAAATCCCATAAAAACGTCGTCTTCTCTCAACGTCCCCGACCCCTGATACATCCGTCTCTGAAGCTGGTGGCTGTTCTAACTCGCTAGCTTGTGGCGAGTTGAAATGAGTTGGAGTTCAACTCTGTCTTGGGGTTTTCTGACAGCCAGAGACTCGCTCGAGCTAAATATGGAGCGTCTGATCCTCCGCGAGCGCTACGCAACGACCTGCCGCCAGTCCCGCGAGCTGATTGGTTACCAGGGGATGCGCGAGGCAGCGTTGAGGGCGGGGCGTGGGGAAGCGGTCGATCATCATTATCATCACTTATTGACTTTCATACGACGCATTTCATCCTGAAGGCTTTTAACAGTATCAAAATATTTAACAGTATCTTTCAAAGTAACCGTGATTGTTTTGCAGTTAAAGTATAGAAACCATGTTTTTATTACATTCAATTATTTGTTATTTTGTAGTTTAGTATTATTACTACGGTTTATTATAATAAAAGTCTACCAACCATGATTTTAAAATAGAGTATAGTAACTATGGTTTTATTATAGTAAACCTTGTTTTTGGAAGATTGAAAACAATTTCTAATACCGTAGTTGCACAAACTACAAGGCTATTTCTTTTGTGACATTTACATTTAGTCATTTAGCAGACGCTTTTCTCCAAAATACCTTGTACAAAGTACATATAATAGTACTATACATTTGTCTACTCTTCAATAATGAAAAATGATGCAAATGATTTTAGACTTTTTCTTGCTGAACATCTTGTTTTACGTCAAAAAGTAAATAAATCGCAAAGAACACTACACGTTGTCTGTAAGTAATAGCAATGAATGCGGAGGTCAGGATATATTCCGCAACTGACTGCAAAAACTCGCTCTTTTCCATCTCTTCAATAATGAAATGCAGCAAATAACCATTCAAAACACAATATTCAATACAAAACAACTTTTATTTTCTTTAAAAAATAACCGTTCTGAACATAGTCCTCTCACTATTATTACATACCGAGCCAAAATGACTTGCTTACGTCACCGTTCACTGAATCTACTGGGAAGTGCTATGACAGGACTGTTCTTAATCAGTGGCATAATATTGCTTTAAAAGTGAGGTTAGGTAAACTCGCCAGTCACCCCGTCAATCACCTCCGTGTTGTTCTTCACCCACGAGGTGCCCGTGGCTTCTGAGAGTCAAGTACTGCATTTGAATATTTAGTCTAGGAAAGACCAGATTGAGTTCATACACTGGGGCGTCAATAAAAACCACATCGCTGGGCTGGTAAAACCTTATATATAAAAGCACGTCTTTGTATACATCTCATAAACATGATTTAAAATAAAACATGGTAGACCGTTACATCCTTATTTTGGATTTCAACAGTCCATTTTTAGGCTTTGAGGCTGATTTGAGGCTCGACCGATAACGGTGCCTGGTGAAGATCCATGGCCCTTCTCGTAGCTGAATCGTGTTCAAAGGTTTCTTTAACCAAACAGTTCACCCAAAAATGGCAATTCAGTCACCGTTTACACACTCTTGCGTCATCTCAAACTTCTTGTGTGAAGCATAATAAAAAAAAAAGTACATTTTCGGGTGAACCTTCCATTCAAAGCAAATGAGAAAGTATGGCATCAGATATTAAGTGCACTACTACAAGGCTCCAGTTACAACACAAGTTCAGTTTAAACATGCATTTCATACATCCAATATATGACATGGTTACATGGCACAATGTTCCCGTCAACCCGTGGACTATTACCTGCATGCCCACCATACACTCACGGCAACGACGGACATCAGGCGAAGGTAAAAGGTGCAATAAAACTGGCGTTAAAAGTGTGAGTGTGTGTGTACAAGGTGCTTGTGAGTCATGTAGGGGATGTGGCAGTGTTACCGGCGGCACCTTTAAAATAACACAGGGTGAAAGCGTGGGGCGATGTGGGATGTCGGTGGCCTCTGTGTGAGGGAGGATAGTGGGTTGCTATATACAAACAGGTATTACTGCAAAGTTGGATTTCTGCGTAGATACAAATGGAAAGCACGGATTGTGCGTCTCAACCTCTGAAATGTGCCGCGGGTCGTTTTGCTTACAGAGGTCAGTGGAAGAAATGTCTTAAAGGAACAGTTCCCCCAAAACTCTTAATGTCATCATCAGCATGGTGTTATTCCAAACCCGTATTATTTTGCCATGTTGTGAAAACAATTCTGTTTTGCATACAACAAACGGATGGAGCTTAATAACGTCAGCCTTTAATGACAAAAGCATCATATAAGCCGTCATGCAGAATTAGAAATAAACTACATGTGCCTTGTCTTCTAAAAACTTGGGTGTTTTTGAATGCATGTCTACATTGCAAAAATCTTACTTCCACCTAAGTGGACAAAGTCAACTTTATTAAGAATGTCACGACACGGGTGAATATGGGGCGCCACTGAACACAACCCACATTCGTTGTATGGAAAACAGGACCTTGAATATGTTCTGGTGAAACAAATTAATGCGGACTTGGAACAACTTGAGAGTGACTAAATGAAGACAAAATATTCATTTTTGGCTCACCGATTCCTTCAGGTGGAGGAGGAGTTACGTGCGCCAGAACGTTCATGACGAAACGAGCAACAAACTCTGTTCAAGGAGCACGGCTGAATCACATGCAGAACAAAAATGCATGTTAAAGGGACAGTTTATTCACCCTCATGTCATTTAAGACCTGTATGTGACTCTTTCTTCCGTGGAACACAAAAGAAGATATTTTGAGAATGTATCTGTGGTTTTGTGTCAATGAGGTTCGATATAGAAAGTCAGAAATGCAAAGTCGCAAGTCATACAGGTTTAGAACGGCATGAGGGTGAATAAACGATAAAAGAATCTTTGGGTGAACTATCCCTTTAAAAGACAAGAGAGTTGGCATTGCATTCGGCTGGTGCATAATGCTGGTTTCGGTGTAATGCTGATGCGAGTACAGTTAACGCACTCTGTGGTCCATCTATGCTCATTCAGCCGCTCTTAACTAAAGAGGAAAATCTAAATACGTTTGGCTACACCCGTGACACCACCGCGAAACGCTGGAGAGACACCTGCTACAGTCCATCAGACTATAAATGCTGCGCTCGTGGTGTCTTTCAACTACAACTAAGTGCTAATGTACCATGTATTTCACAAAAACTGAATAATAATAAAAAACAAATAAAAGCTAAGACACAACAATAAAAAAATACCGTCGTTCAAAATGCAATAAGCAAAACATTTCCTCCACACCGGCCGGACGTACAGGTTAAGAGGCATCTTTGTGGTTGCTTACAAAACGACGTGTTTGTCTGCATTCCTTCCCTCCGTATTGCATACGAACGTACATGTGAGAGTGCGAAGGTAGTTTACAATAATACACAGTTAAATTAAAAAAAGAGCATAGGTCAGCCGGATTCAACAAAACTCAAAGTGTGAGACTCCTTATTCAGTTCTGTTCACGTTAGTGGGCTTCTTAGAGCTGCTAGCACCCAGTTTACTGGCTCGAGGGGTAGTGTGGTGACCCGGCGGGGTGTGGTACAGAAACCTCTCTGTCTCAGGCAAAGTACATGGTCCTCAGGGTGTCGTGGTGAATCTGAACAGCTTTGGCCAGCGCCTGTGGATCCCGGCCGTTGCTTTGCCCGGAGACGTGGCTGCCCTCTCCGCTACACAGGTTAGAAAAAGGTTGAAAACATGACAACAATCTTATGCTTTGCTTCTGTAAAGTGTCAAGATAAACATACTGCTATTAATAGTCCTATAGGCCTAGCCAGACAAACGCAAAGACACTGGGCTTCATTTATCAATCTTACGACAGGAGTCGTGAAACATTTGTGCGTCACCAGACCCGATGTACTGATGATCAAGTGTGGTGCCTAAATTTTACGACATGAAAAAAACGTATCACATCCAAGATAAGAATTGTGAAATTGACACTTTGACATTGAAAGTTCAACAAAACCATCTTAGGCTTTAGAATAAAATAAAATGAAGTCAGAAAAAAATGCAGTTTAGAGCGAGATCGCTGATTACTGAGGAAATCGATCTTGTGCCAAAACCTGTTAAAGTCGCAGTGAAATAAAAAATGACAATTAAAAATGTTTTCATGAAATATTGCAGCGTTTATTGTAAATAGTTTACCAATGTGGGTCGTTCTCTTTTTAAAAATTGTGTGCGCTCATAATCTTCAGTTAAAATCTGAAAACGCACTTCCTTTCTGTAGTGACTATCCACATCCAATGACGTATGTTAGACGGCTTGGGCGGAGCATCCGTTAACTCCTCCCCTTCTACTGTCAGTCTGCTGCCAGTTCCATTTCAAAATGCTACAGCTGTTTTTATACATCCAATCAAATCGCAGAGAAAGACGAAAGCCACGCCTACTGTTTGACTTTGATATAATGTCAATCAAATAAATGATATAAGAATTTAATAGAAGAAAGAAAGAGAATACTTTATTAAATGTAATGCCCACATTAAAATATACTATTAGCATACTATGGAAAAATCCTACTATTGTATTATTAAAACTTAATCAAGTACAATATTCACTACATTTTATCACATTAAAGTTAAAACTACAGAATAATGTGGTATGCATTAACAAAGTGTAGTAAATACTTCCATGTACTACAGTTTATATTGTAGAAAATACTAAAAGTATACTATAGTATTTTCTGTTTGTAAAACCCCCCCAAAAAATCATGTCAACTTTATATATGAAGAGTTTGGTTCCAAAGTGAAATAACTCTGTTTTAAAAAAATATATATATATCATGTTTTTTAGTATGTTATGTTTTTATTATGTTTTATTGTGTAAGTTAATTGTATTTTTTAAGTTATTATGGCTTAAATCAAAACAAACCAACTGCAGTTTGATTGATATTAATTGGAATGCACAATATAAAAACGTGATTTTTGACGTAACCAAAGTCATTTGGGTGGGGAAAATTGTATAATAATATCAAAGCTAAATAATAAAACACTTTAAAAGTATTTTTTGTTTAATATACACACAATGAAATAATATAAAACTCACCTGTCATGTTCCTTATCCAACCAGGTGATAGCGCGCTCTGAAGGCGACGAGTCGGGCGTAGTACGCCGGAGCTGGAATGGACACGGAGCGGGTGCAGCGCACGTATGTGTGACACAGCTGGTAGGTTAAAATCTGCAGCTCGTCAGCGGTGAAGCGATTGTCGTCCCACAGGACGTAGTAGTGAGATGGCCGGCTGGTGCCCTGAGACGAGACCGACAGCAGATCAGAGACAACTCAAGAAACGCTTGAGCGATGACGGTCAAAAGCGCAGAACACCCGCTCACCTGAATACCTGCATGACTGCACAGGTAAAAGTCAAACTCAAACGGATGAGTGATGCTGGTGTCCACTGTCGTCCCCGCTGGAATGTTCCCGCTCTTTCCAATCTGAGCAAAGACACAGATTTAACAATCAACTCCAGATACCGTGATAATATCGTTACAGACAAGTATTTTGATCATGATAGCCGTGAAGCGAAAATCTGATATCGTGACAGCCCTAATTGATGTTCTGGTGACAGTAGACATGTTGTTGTGTTCAGAACTCACTCTTTCTGACTTGTCGGCGCAGAAGAGACGCGTGTGGTGCCTTTTCTGTACCACAACGTAAGTGATGCCGGGCTGGTAGTCTTTCTCCAGTTTGATGCAGGCGTCTCTGATGGCCAACAGCTCATAATGTAGAATCTACACACACACACACACACACACACAAACGTTAATTCCTTATTAGTATTGATCTTAAGCCACAGCATCACACAACCACAACGTTGACCATCGACCACAAATACGTTATGTGTGTCAGCAACAAAACAGACAAATGTTGAAGGTGGACAGAGAGACAAACTAATGTTACTTCAATGATACTTTCTAGGATTTAAGAAATCCGATTTGATTTCTAATTTTATTACCCAGAGGAACCTTAAGTCATTACCTGTGGTAACTGTCCCTCTGGTACGCCGTCCCTGTAGAAGATGATTCTTGTGGGTTTGAAGCGGGTTGATTTGTAGAACTGGATGAGCAGCTCTCGCACCATGAACGAGAGGTCTTCAATGATCTCCTGTCTGGGTCTCTGGACTCGAACCGTAGCACAATATCTGCTGGGATGAGCATCCATACTGCCCACCACCTATAGAGACATCACAGCCGACGTAGAGTATATCCAAATCCAATATATACAATTCATCAATTTTACCCCAAAATATTTTTTTATAAATGACCCTGTTCAGTGGAACACAAAAGAAGATATTTTGAGAAATGTCTCAGAGGTTTTGTGTTCATACAATGCGAGTTCAACGTTGTTTGGTTATCAACATTCTTCAAAATATCTTCCTGTCAGAAATACAAGAATGACATTTGGATGAATAAATGATGAAAGAATTTGTATTTTTGTCTCATCTGTCCCTGCACACGGCAGAGCAAAATGTTACAAACTCTGCACCAGGGAAATGCAATAATAACACAAACCAGACGATCGGTATAAGAAAACTGACGCCCTCTAGTTGCAGAAAACCATCCGTTTTGTCTCTTATTCTCTGCCCACATCATGAGGCGGTTCTCAAACGGGTCCGTCTCCGTGACTCAGCTTTTGTCACCATCGCTTGGCAACCGCAGAAAGACTACGAGTTTACAAGTGGTTGCATACAGCAGGGTGTGTGGTGATGTCATTTCCTCCTCGACCGTGACTCATCGACGAGCCATTCTCACATCAAAGCCCCCTCGTCCGCCCCCTCCAGAACATCCAGCCCTCAGCTCCTGTTCTGTTCTTATGCAGTCAGGACCGTTACATGAACTCGGGCGGCTTTCACAACCCCGCATAACATCAGGGTGGTCATTACTTGTGTTACGTGTATAAACTACGTTCACTCTTTCTATACAAAACAACCGAAGTAATCTCAAGTAAAGATTGAACATTAAAACCGTGCACTGTTGTTTCTTTTTTCTTGAAGCTTGGATTTATCCGGAAATTACCTAAATGATGAAGTTAAATTTCTATTGAGCAGAACCACTAAAGTGGATTCAAAATGTTTTCATGTGTTAAGTAAAAAAATGAGAAAATCTGAATGGATATTTTTTCCAACGCTACTTGAACAGATGCAACGATATTTATTAATTTTCATTCTTATGCACCAATTTAATATACTGTAATAAGCCAACATTTTTATTTCTAAATATTAGGCATACATCACATTTTTGTCTTTATGTTCAAAGTGTGCTGTTAATGCTGCAGGTTTTGATTTAAAATATATGAAATATAATGTTTTTACTTACAATATAGTATAATACTTTAATAATATTATTTTTAAAGTAATATAATATATTGTATGTAAAACATTTTAAGGATTATAATGTAAGTTAAAAACATCATATTAAGTAAGAAAATCATGTAAACAAACAATAAAAATAAATGTATTAATGAATTAAAATAATATAAATGATTGATACAAAATTTAAATAAAACGTTGTTATTGTTTATTGAAATCGAGTAAAATAAATATTGGCCTAAAGATAATTGAAAAAACTTAAACTTGATTTGATTTAAATTTTTGATTTAGTTTAAGGCACTAAAATGATAATAATAAAAAAAAATATTAATCTTATATAGAAACAAACAAATAATAAAATTACAAAAGTATACAACGAAATTGCTAAAATTATTAATAAAACTACAATAAAACTAAAAACAAAACTATAAGAACTAAAAGTTCATAAAGCTTTGAAATATTAAATTCCATAAACACAGGACAATAAAGACACTCAAAGAAATGTAATGTCCAAATGAAAAGCTCAAAATGTTTGAAATACATCAACAGCAAAATCCTTATGAATGTGTGATATACAGTATATCGGCCAGCCCTACTTGGATCTAATAAAAATCTCATTCAAGTTAAAGTTGAAATGGAAAGTTAAAATGCTTACAGCTGTGATAGACGGTTTCTTTCCATCGCCAGCGGGTGGATGAGTAACATCTGCACCCAAAAAGATCACCGGCTGTTGGAACACAGCGGACCTGCGAGCGGCATCAGAAAGAAGTGTTAAAACTCATGACAGACGAATGTTTTCTCCACACATCCATGCACGGTTCACAGCAGTGACGTCTCACCGTTGATGTGGCACCAGGATGTTGTTGATGCCGCCGAGCTTGACGTTGATCTTGAGGCAGAGGTTGGAGAGCGTCTGAGGAGACGTTTTCACCACGTTCTTCACCTGCACACACTGAGTGGCCATTCCCAGAAGAGTGTCTCCAACACGCTTCACCTCAGCTGCACACACAACAGAGAGAAATCAACATCTGACAGGCTTCATTCACACAAACACGAGTGTGACGTCACACGCTCTCACCATAGACGGGTGTTTTTCCCGGCAGGATGACGATGATGAGCTGAAGTCCAGAGTACGTGTTCTTCAGGTGTCTGAACATGGGCTCCACGCTGTCTGCTCCCTGCGCATACTTACAGAAACACGGCTGACCCTGGATGGGCATCCCGGCATCCTTTGAGATCTTACGCAGCTGGTCTGTGAAGTTCCTGAGGAAGATACAGATCAGCATTTTTTAGGTGCTTGCGCTTCCTTTTTACATGGTCGTAGAGACGGATGAGACTCTTACTTTAACACTTCTTCCCGACACTGCTTCTGCGGGGCGAAGCAAGCGATGGCCCAAACTTTGATCTCGATGCCATTATAGAACTGTTTACCCCTCATATCCCAAACACCCTGATTGGGTGTCGCAATGGCACGATTCTGTTCCAAACAAACACAAGAAAGAGTTCAAAACGAGACCTCATAAACAGCAACACACAAGGATGCAAACCTGTAATATTGATATATATTTCTTAACACCATGTATTTGATAATTTTCAGCTTTTTATGTCGTTTTTTTTTTTTTTATTATACTGTCCCTACTGCTGAAATACATTTTCTGCAATGTTGTTTTGAAAAATTGTTGCACATTTATTAATAAGCACAAAATAGAACATTTAAAGATTGTTATTTTCATTTTAAATTATTTGTTAGAAGAACAAATATGAAAAACTTAAAAAATTAATCATTTGTTATTTGAGTTATTTAAAGTCCCAGTGAATTAAAGTTTTTTTTTCATTAAATATTGCACCGTTTATTGTGAATAGTTTATCAATGTGGGTCATTCTCTTTTTAAATTGTGTGCGCTCATAATCTTCAGTTAAAATCTGAAAACGCACTTCCTTCCTGTAGTGACTATCCAACTTAAATGATATATGTTAGACGGCTTGGGCGGAGCATCCGTTAACTCCTCCCCTTCAACTGTCAATCCGCTGCCAGTTCCATTTCAAAACGCAACGGCTGTTTTTATACATCCAATCAAATCGCACGAAGGACGAAAGCCACGCCTACTATTTTTCTCATTAGAAATTCCATTTCACTCAGAAATGCGTCAAAATACGGAAGTAAAAACGATCACAACTTCAGGTTCATGAGGACTTTAATATACAGCCGCAGAAAAAAATTTAACACCATTCCAAACTGTCATTTAATCGTCACATCTTTTCTGTTTTTTACCCGTTTCTCCAGTTTTCATTTTCTGCAAATAAATGCAGTATATTTTATTCAAAATTTGGGAGAAATATTCTCCGTAGTTCACAGAAGCCAACAAAAATGATCATGTTACCTAAACGCATACCTAGAAATAATAAATTCATTTTGAAATGGTCTCTCAATATTTACCGCGGTTATATATATTGGCGATTCGGTGTAGACGGCTCTGTAGATTATTATAAGAGCAGTACGAGAATCCAGTTGTGCGTCACACGTGTACAGCTGTAAAAATAACTTGTTTCTCACTTGTTTTCATGAGACGTTGCTTGATCTCGGCTGTGACAGAGAACAGGCACATGTAGACCTTGTGATTTTGTGAATGTGTGTAATGTGGTCAAGGCCATGAAGAAAAGACTGAAAGACAGCCGTCTCCATACGCTGATGTGATGTGTGTCTTACCCGACCGCCGTACTGCAGGATCGGAGCAGGAAGAACTCGTCCCGTCACCTCGGCCATGTCGTCCTTCACCTTAATCCCAAACTCTTGAATGTAGGGATCCAGATTGAAGTTTGCGTTCTTCATCTGGGTATAAAAACAGGAATAGAATTCATTCCTAAAACTGGCTCGGACCAGAAACGAATTTCAACCTCTTTCTTGGGCGTTGCAGCATATTTTTAAAGGAATCTTTTGCATGTTATGCACAGTTTACAGAACTAAACGCGACAGCAGATTCTATTTTAGATACATTTTTATTTCTGGTTAGGACTCGTGTTGAGGTCAAAATGATGGCCTGAAACTGGCTTTGACCCTTCTGGATTATGAAAAGTGGCCATTTCACACCAGAGTCATTTCAGAGGTTATATTACGAACACACAATTTGCACACAGTTTTGTGTGAAATGAAATGAAAACTTATTTATGTTAATCCACACAAAAAAAGGAATTCAAATATGAATATCTCAGATGAATCAATCGGTGTGTGTTTGCACTAACGTCTGAACACGAACCTCGACAATGTTCTTATTCTGGGAGGAACAACACGTTCAGATACGAGACCCAGGACTGAACATCTGAATCAGAAGCTCAGTGACTCATGATTCAATCTCAGCAGATACAACGGCTCAATGATCCTCATCAAATCATATCACCGGGGGAATAATGATGCTGGTCGGATATAAATAAGTTAAAAGAACCTCTCATGATCTCATCTTCAGTCATGGTTAAGACTGAGAGTAGTGATGGAGAGGCGCAAGATATCAGAAACAGAGAAAATAAATCCCTGACTAAACACCTCAGAGATGCTCAAACACACACCACAAACTGTACAGGGACACTACAAAATAGTGGAATGCAACAAAAAGTGTTCAGCAACTCGTCCTGCGTCCTAATTCACACGTTCTGTCCATCATAAATAGCATTCGAAATAATAAGCATGTCCAAATCTTAATGTTAAAATGAGTATCTTTAAGTACCCGGCTGGTGTTCTCGGTGAAAACTCAAGGCGCAGATTCACACACTTCCTAACGACTGATATAACCCACAATACCAAATTAATAAATTTAATTATAAAGTAAAGACGAAATCAATCATAATGACGAAAAGCTGAAATACCATTTTTTCCATAAAAAAAGTATACACTAGTATAGTATCAAAATTGGAGGTCAACACTCACCAGTCTGCTGATCTCCTCCTGTCTGTCGGGAGCTGAACGTGCCGTGGCTTTGATCATGGTGGAGGTTTGATTATCTGTCAGTTTCTTGATACAACGTTGCCCCGCTACAATATTGCAGACCTGCACAAACATCGGCGTGTAAGAGATGAGAATCTCACCCGTGTTTACTGTGAAAGTGTGAATGACAGGACTCACCTCCAGAGGCAGGTATGTGTGTTTCTGCTCCTGGCCCACCTGTAGACAGGGCAGATGAGGGTATTTCAGCTGCAGGTTGTATTTCTGTTTAAAGTATTGAGCCACCGTACATTCTACTGTCTGTCCGCTCTCCAGCTGAAGAGGAAACCTGGTGACAAGATGTGCAGAGGAAAAATTCAATTCTAATAGTGGTCCTAAAAAAACGATTCTAACATTCTTTCACACTAAAACCGACAGTAAAGAAAATATCAAACCCGGATTTACAATGTGAAATTTCGAATGCAACACTATGCACGCAACAAGCTAAAAACCCGTACGAAAATGAGACTTTGACTTCAAACGACCTCACCGAACGTTCCCGATCACGATACTCACGTTTGGTGACTAGCAGGGCGACGGGTGACGTTGCAGACGCGGTATTTTCTCTTCATCTGACCGCAGTGAGTAACCTCCACCTTCAGGCCTGTCAGCGTCCATCAACAGAACAACAAAACACAAGCAAACACGCCAATATGTCAGAACCTTTCAAACACGAGACATACAAGTACAAAAACATTAAAGAGTGGGTTTGTAACCCATTTAAAACAGCACGTGGTGCCTCTGATGTCACTGATACCTTGTTTGAGACCAGCAGATTAAACAGGTCGTAGAGCATGGGAAACATGGAAAATAAGTAAAAACAGGGAAATGTGTAACCGCCGTCAAGTACATCACAACAGTTATTATGAACTTCAGTGCATGACTTGAACGAAGCGCTTTACGGTTACTGACGGTACATTTCAACCCTGTCCTGACATAACATCAGTCAGAATCATTCCTCTTGCAATGCATGAAAACAGGTAAAAAGGATTATTTCAACTTATTTACAAAACAACACAGTTACATTCGCATGCATCTCTGTTTAGCAAATCACAATATCAAAATGACTCATCCGATTCCAAAGACAAAGACATAAAATGACAAAATCCGAGCAAGACGCTGAGCTCATCCAATGACCTCACCTGACCCAATTTAAGGAGGGGTGGTTCTGGGTGGTTGTTAGGCGGTTGCTTTGGTGCTTACTATTTGATATCAGCGATTAGTAATTGTGCTGCATTTATAAGCTTTCTGGTTCAGGCGAAACAACAGAGTGAGAGAGGAGAGAGGAGAGAGGAGAGAGGAGAGAGGAGAGGAGAGGAGAGGGAGGAGAGGAGAGGAGAGGAGAGGAGAGAAGAGAAGAGAAGAGAAGAGAAGAGAGAAGAGATAAGAGAATGAGAGAAGAGAAGAGAAGAGAGAAGAGAAGAGAAGAGAAGAGAAGAGAAGAGAAGAGAAGAGACCCACCTTTAATCTCCTTGGTAAAGCGGACTCTTTGTGAGTCAGTAAGAGTTTTGGGCTGTTCATCAATGTTACGGATGTCCAGAACCTCACACATGAACTCAATGACCGGCTGGGCTTTATAGAACGCCGTCGCAGATACTGGGAACAGTGAAAATAAAGAGTTCAAACTCAAGTACAAACGATTTCATGTCATCAAACATCGAACAATCAGCGTGAAGAAACTTAAAGGGATAGTTCACCCAAAAACGACCGTTTCCTCACCCTCAAGTTGTTTTAAATCTGTACAAATGTCTTTGTTCTGTTCAAGACATAGATATTTTGAAACATGTGGGAAACAAAACAGTTCTGGGGCACTATCGGCTACCACAGTAGTTTTGTTTCGTACTTTAGAAGTCTATGGTGCCCCAGAACTGTTATGTTGGGTTCACACCAAACGTGAACTAACGAGTTCAACGCTCTTTATCACTCGCGGGAATAGTTTGTTATTTTCACGTGAGTGACGCGACCTGACAAATATCTTCAACATTCGCGGAAGACGAGATTGAAGCGCATTCGTATGCTTCGTCTATACCGTCTTTGCATAAACGTTTTATTTAATTTACTCGCAAAACACTTAAAGGAGTAGTTCACTTTCTAAATAAATGTTCATGATAATTTACTCACCCCCATGTCTTCCAAGATGTTTATGTATTTGTTTCTTTAGCCGAAAAGAAGTCATTTTAAATTATGCATGACATAGACGGAAGTACCGAGTCAGTGTTTACAAGTTGAACGTGCAAGTTTTCAACATAATTACGTGAAGTCATGAACACGCATCGCAGAACAGCAAGGCGAGCATTTGTGTAAATAAAGCATATACATTAAAACATTTTTAGAAAATCGTATTCATCGTCTGGTATCGTTTAAAGGCTTCTGAAGCTGCACTGAAACTGTCATTTTGACCTTCAACTGTTTGGAGTCCATTGAAGTCCACTATATGGAGATAAATCCTGGAATGTTTTCCTCAAAAACCTTAATTTCTTTTCGACTAAAGAAACAAATCATAAACATCTTGGATGACATAATTATCATGAAAATTTATTTTGAAAGTGAACTACTCCTTTAATTTGCTTAGTCCGCGTTTAATGAGAACCCAGTGTTAGTTTACAAACGTTATTGCAAATATCTTCTATTGTTTGGAGTTTAACAATAAAATGTATACAGGTAAATGATGACAGAGTTTTTATTTTTTAATGCACTATCCCTTTAAAGGTTCATCTATGATGTCATCGATAAGTATTTCTAATGTTACGTTCAGTTACAGCTCACTCCAGTAACTCTCATAATAACATGAGTAAATGACGACAAAAGGATGACATCATACCATCAATGTTGAGCATCATCTTCCACATGGCTGGCCGGACAGACTGATGGAAGCCAAACCACACCTCTCTACCCCCACCCAGAGGATGATAGTATCCCTCCGGAGGTGAAAAGAAGGAACGGCCGACGGGAGTGTACCTGCAACACACCAAAGACATGATTTTTGCCTTTAACATAAAGAACCAGTCGCTGTATTAAGAAAAGCTTGTCTTACTGCTCCAGGATCTGTGTAAAATCGTGATATCATCGTCATCAATTTCAATGCTTTTTTAAGAAGTTTAGATTCATTTATTCAAGTTGTGTTTCTTGTGTATTCAAGCAGGGCTCCGTTAGATCTCTCCGGGACTCGTTACCTCATGGAGGCCAGATGTCTCATAGCCACGTCGAGGGCTTGGACAGAATCCAGAGGGACCTGCAGACGTCCACTGACCAGCGTCTCCTGTAGAAGCCTCCATGACACATTTGCCAACCACCGGATGGACACTTTAAAGATGCGGTCCTTCCCCTCCCCAGGAATGGTCACCTCAAAGTCAACCTGCAACATCACACAGTCTGAAATGAGACTTCCGCACAAGAGCTTTGTAAACATGGGTAAATAAAAACAATTCTATTTCCATGGTTTGCTTTTACATGCACCAAACGTAAGCAGCAACATTTATTGAGAAGTATGCCACGCGGACACATCTGAGTGATCTCTGAATGTCATTTCACAAACCTTCTCACTGCCTATAGGTAAAGCCAGGACAGTGTAGATGTTCTTCTTTCCATCATACACCGGCTTTCGGTCGCCAAAGAGCTGCGGTTTGAAATGTTGGACCATGTATTCCACAACCTCCCTGTGAGGATCAATGTTTGAGGTTTAGTCAAATCCTATGAAAATAAAGCGCCTGCGATACTAAAATTATTCTTACACATAAAGTGCCTGCAAGAAGAGATGAGCTGAACGACCAAAATCTGTCCACATGAGTCATTTTATATCACTTGGTAAAGGTGTTTTCGACTCCACAAATGAAAGTTATTTCAACTTATTTGACTTGATATGATGATATGCAACGACACGAAAAGTCATTGACACATCGCTTGTGTGTGGATTTCTCTAAGGTGGTATGAAAGCCACCTGAAATATATGTGGAACGTTGACGAATAAATATGCGACAATGTTTCTTTCTCTTTCTTCCAACAGGTATAACCTCTAAAAATGGTTGAAACTCTGTAATGTAGTATTTTCATATTATAGCTTCCTAAGATCTTGTTGATGTTTTTTCAATAAAAGTGTCTTCTTAATGTTAATGTAAGTGACCCGAGGAATGAACAATACTTTGAACATTTGTTTTGAGCCAGTGGACCCGTGAAGATGTGTTCTAGGTCACGCACGATTTCCGACCCATATTATATTCTAGGAAAATCATATTAGGGTTCCACTGATGACATTCGGGAAGCGGTTACCTGTTGACCCGCCGAGGACACTTATCAGGTTTGATATCCACTTCATAGTGGTAAACATCCATTTTTGGGATCTCCACCTCAAAGTAGTTGGCAAGCAGCTTGATGGGTTTGCCGACGGTGCCCACGCCCGGCCTGCGGGGAGCCTGGAACACCTGCTGCAGGGGTGGGGGGTACGGCCCCATGGGCACTGCGGACAGGGCATAGACAGAGAGAGAGAGAGAGTGAGCGAGCGAAAGAGTAAGAGAGAGAGAGAGGTCAGACGGCAGAGCAGACAGAGGCATTGATGATCAGGGGAAGGTTAGAGGAGCACAAGGGAGTTTGGGGGGAGTCGGTGGGATTATGTGCGTTGAGATCTGTTGACAGCAGTGTGTATGGACATGGGACAAAAGAGGAACAAAGACGATGGTGACCAGAATGGGAAGGGGGTGGGGGTGGCCACGAGAGGAAAAATGAAAGAATGTAGAGAGGGTGAGGAAAGAGTGTTCCCAAAACTATCAAATCAAAATAGTTAATAATCAATGAAACACTAAAATATAAACATTACAAGATAAAAGCAAAGCATTCATCCAACTAATCAATAAGAACATTTTCATTATAGACTTTTATTCATATTATTGATAAGTATTGATAAGATGTTTTTTTAACAATAATTTGAAATAAATGAAGCATTTTTTGACTTGTAATGACGTGTAAAGCCAATGTTCGTAAAATGCACCTGCATGTTTGTTTGTTCAATAATGTGTCTTTTATTAAACCCAAGTTCTCACTTTAGTTTCCACCAAGTTTTGGAGCAAATATGAAAAAAAGATTTGCATCGAAGCGCACATCAACTCCCGCTGGGAAACATGGATCAACAGGTTGTGCGTCTTCAACACAAGCCCGTGCCAACTCACGTGAGTTTTGTCATTAAAGCAAAAAACAGGACATAACCTATGAGAAAAGTTCATGGGTTTGATTCCCAGGAAAAAACATCTACTGATAAACTGTATAGCTTAAATAAAGTCATTTGGATAAAACACAACATGCCTGACTTAAGTTCTCATAGAGCAACAACAGCCTAGTTTTAAATACTTCTAAAATACTGTTTCAGATCAGATGCAGAGACAATAAGAAGTATTATCACTGTGGAGGTTTATTGCCTTTAAAGTGTAAACACTGTGCCTGTGATCAACACATCAGACCAGCCCTACACACCGATATTTTTTCAACCAATGGAATGAGCTTGGGGGTGGGACTATCAGTTTATTCAACCAATAGCAGCCATGGAGCGTGCTCAGGAAACCTGTTTGAATTATTTTCGCAATTTCATTAGTAACGCTAGCGGTGCAAAAACAAACAAATCACAACCTTCATCCAGAATTACACTTCCTTTACTTTTGCCTAACTAGCAGTTTTGTTGCACATTTCGGTTGCCAGTCGATGTAAAATTCATCCTAAATCAAAAGCAGTTGAGAAGCGGTGCGCTGATGCCCTTTACCCCTCTGCACATGAAGAACACTCCCTCCATCATAACAAAGACCCCAGCTGCCCTCCTTCTCAAAACGGGGGAGAGACGGAGCGAGCCCCCCACGCCTCCCACATCAGCACACACAAACACGGGGGCCCCAAAACATTCCCAGCCTCACCATAGCAACAGCACAGCAACATACATTGTCATGGAGATCAGGAGAGCCGGGGATACGTGGGGGTTTTGGGAAAGCTGGACTAATGTGCATGGACCTTGGCCTTATTCATCTTATAGTGCCAGCGAGTACCTCGGCATTAAACCGAGACAAGGTCATCAATCTTCTCATACATGGCCCACTTTATAGCTCGGGTATGATTTAAGGGCCGTAGGAGCTCCTGCGCGCAGTGTTCGTTGGTGAAAAAGTACACTGGAAGTCGCCAATAAGTCTTGTTCGATAAGAAACTCTCTGTACGGACGCTGCGGTGACGCTCGTGTCATCTCAAAGCAACACCAGAGATGGCTGGAAAAAAGAAGCCAGATCACAAGCACCCAGAAAACAAAAGTGACTCTCCATTACGGCCGGATGATATATTGCATGATTAGAATATAGTTTTACATATTGTAATGTGCTTTTGCTGAATAGGTTTGTTAAAAGTGTGACTTAATCCAAGTGTTGTGACTCGAGAATGAGGTGGAAGGAGGACAGATGTTTGACGTCCTTGAAATCAACTTAGTAGCAAAAATGTGTTATTTCTTAAGAACCGTTCAGAACTCTTGATGTTAGTGTCATGACTCAAAACTCTCGAAGGCATTTTGCAAAGATTTGCATAAATCTACTGTGCAAGCAATGACAGCTGATTGGACGAAAAAGTAACAAATTCAAATGAATATAAAACAAAATATTTAGATTATTTCTCTTCTCTGTAGTCACTGGACACGACGGGTTGAACCAAGATGACCTGCTTAAGAATGAAGGGTCAAGATCCACAGAGACGCCACCTGGCCAGTGCGAAGCCCCCTGTGACCCCCTCCTCTACCGCTCATTAATAAAGACTCCTCACTAGTGAGCCAAAGAACATTCAAATAGATGTTTACTTCAGAATTAGTAATGGAGTATGAGATCGGTGTCAATGTAGTGTGCACTATCAATCAGTTCTCATTAAGTAGATATCTAAACTGACGCAAGAAGACAATGCCCCTCAATTTGGCCAACACTCCTCTTATTTTAAATCTTGCGCTAAAAATCTTGGTGTTCTTGTCTATGGCAACTTTGGTTTTGAGAAACAAATTAGTGCGGTGGTCAAATCAAGCATCTTCCACTTACGCCGTCTATCAAAAATCAGACAACTTAACCTTAACCTCTGCAAAAGAAAACCAATATATCTCCATGAAGAAATCTCTTTTCACAGACCAAATAGGCCCCTGAGCTCTAGTAATCGTGGTTCCTAGATCAAGGTCAAATCGGAACAAATGACCAATGTCTGCTCCCTCCCTGCCAGTTTATAAAAAAACACCTGCTTAAAAAACACCCACCGTCTGTTGAATTTAACTAGCCGAGATAATCTGTATTTGTGATTTTGTGTTTTGTTGTATTGTGTTTCTAACTGTGTTGTTTATTTTTAGCTGTATTGTGCAGCACTTTGGATCCACTGAGTGTTGTGTGAAACTTAAGTGCTTTATAAATAAAGTAAGAAAGTAAAGTAAGAAGGAGGAACTACAACTTCTTTCAATTGTCTAAGAATGCATAGTCCGCATCTAATGTTAATACTCAAAATTAATATATCATCCGATTCAGCTGTCTGGTCACATATTTTTAATGCGACACATTGTTTACACTTTATAGAAACGTCATCCTACTTCTGACTGGAAAAAGCACACTCTCTCGTACTGCATTTCAAAGGCTGCACACATGGATGACGATTATGACCGCTTTGACAAAACCCAATTCTAGTGCTCCATAATCTATCTAGATTTTCTACTAAATTGGAAAGCCTGAAAAAGTTCCATATTGAATACGGTTGTGTTCAGAGTTTGGCCTCAGAGTTAATGAGAAAAAACGACTAAATTCGTTTTAGAATCATGATGCTTAGAAACACTTTGAATACATGGACCCATCCAACATAACGTTTTGTAAACAGAACAACATTCATTCTTTATATATTTAATGACTATAATTCAGACACCAGCTATTTATGAAAACAGACCAACCGAAATAGCAACAGCAGCTTCAATCCCTCTTAACGTCGATCATTAATCTGCTAAACAGTCGTGTGTGTTCCGTTATCATTTTATGTAGATGGAGGTTGGATTGGTAATATTGGACAGAGATCAATAAAGACCCCCGCGGGTCACTTTCTTCTCCTGCATCTGCCGAAGGCGGGATTCACACTCATGTCTTCCCACGACCCCTGACCTGACGTACTCCCTCATCTTCTGTCTCTAGCTTCTCTCACTTTGCGTGAATTGTGCGCAAATCTGTTTTTGGTAAATGTTACATTGTATCACGAGAGCGCGGGCTGCGATGTAACATTACAGCATGATACAGTGTTACGCATCAACGCCTACGTGTACGCAACGAAACGTTGTTTTATTTCAAAACCCTCGCGAGCAAAACAACTTGAAACATCAAAACCCACCAGCGCCAGATGGTCCCGGCTCCATCCCATCCACTTAGCCGCAAAGGGTTCACCACAGCCCGAACGTTCACTCGCCACGGCGCCCCGGCCCTGCAGGCTGACACCCTCTCCGACTTCCAGCCTCCTTCCCTGGGCGTGCGGGATCGTCTCCGCCGCCCCTGCTGGAGCCCCCCAGACCCGCAGGAGTTGGAGGGAGACAAAAGCTCCTTGGTTCCGATCCGTAAGACTCCCTGCGGTGACCCGCCTGCTCGGGGCTCGGTCAGTCCGTGGCTGGATGGCCCGGGTCGGTGTGGCTCGTCGAGCTGTTGGGCTTCGGGTGTTGTGGCACCTGCTCACCGTTCAAGCAGGACTCCCCAGCGGAACAAAAACGGTCGACCCGTCCGTCACCCCCTATAGACCGAGAGCCCTTTTTCTTCTTCTCCTCCTCCCACTGTTGAAATTCTTGACTGTTGGTGGTCTGTTTTGGTTCTCGCCCTCTACTGGGCGATTAAATAGCATGTTTATTCATTTAGACCAGGCACCATTTATTGAATGCTAAGCTAAAACACTACAGAATCTAATGTTTGAATTACAAATCTCATTAAGAACTATCAGCAGTTTACCATAACAAAATTACTTTATGTTGTGTGTTTTGGGTCTTGATGGTGTTATGAAATTGATACTTCACCCAAAAATGAAAACTCTGTCATGATTTACTCACCTCAATTGTTCCAAATCTGTATGCATTTCTGTGTTCTGATAAACACAGAGAAAGATATTTGGAAAAATGCTTATAACCAAACAGATTTTGCCTCCCATTGACTCCCATAGTATATACTTTATCATTTTTTTGTTCTGTTTAACACAAAATAAGACATTTTGAAGAATGTGACAGCAAACAGTTCTGGGGCTCAATGGGGGGCAAAATCTGTTTGGTTATAAGCATTCTTCCCAATATCTTTCTCTGTGTTCATCAGAACAAAGACATTTATACAGATTTTGAACAACTCGACGGTGAGTCAATGATGACAGAATTTTCCTTTTTGGGTGAAGTGTCACTTTAACTTCCATGTGTCACATAGACCCAGAGAGCATTATAGTTTCCAATAAAACCAAAACAATTCCCATTAAATAATCCATAATCCATTTCATTGTTTTATTATGCAGTATATAACACAATGCACAGTATTGTGCTCTGTACTAAAGAGGTAATAAGAGAAATTACACATGCACAGTACAAACCTGTATTTCTCAAGACCTAGAGCGACACTGAACATCAATTGATGACCCAACACAGTATCAAAACTTTTAATGAACAATGAAATATAAACTACTCTATAATTAAATATTATACAATATAAACTGTTAACATGACATATACAAATAATGCACTACTGAGTAGCACACTGGTTTTGATAAGGCATATGGCCTGTTATGTCAACCACAAGTCCACAAAATAAATGAGTAGTGTTTTTCCCTTTCACATGTTTCCCTGTCACAAAACAAGTCTAATTGTTTTGCTATACTTTGCATAATCATATATTACATAATGCAGCAATGGCAAAATTAGTTTTTAGTAGATATGCATAATAAATGTTCAGTCTGTTTATTCTGCACCCATGGATGTACTTTGCCAAAAAAAATATCTCTGTAGAATAAGTAAAATGATATGAAGTTCTCCATATTTTCCCATAATACAATCTAAAACCTATGTTAACAGATCAACAGATTGAGTATCATACAATAATAATTAAAAGCAGGCCCGGTTCCTGCCAGGTGCAGAAGGGTGGCTAGCAGATATTTTGGGTGGGCATTGCCACCACACATAGAGCCACATTTATAGACCAATTCAAAAGTATTTAAAAAAATTCTGATAAGAATGCATTTTGGTAAATTATAATTTTTTTATTTCTGTGAACTTCTGACAACATTTCTCCAGAATATCATATAAAAATGTTGTTTTTATTTGCATTTATTTGCAGAAAATTAACTGTGGAAAACAGGTCGCAACAACAAAAAAGATGATTTGCTTTTAACTGAAAAATCGCAAAAAAAACATATTCATATTTAGTTTTAAACAACACATAACTAATGTTTGTACGCGTATGAGAAAAAGTAAAAAATAATGTTTTATGAAATAACCCAGATTTTTTAAACGAGTTCATTACCATGCTCTCAGTCTTTTATATTGCTGTTGACTGTTACTCTTGAGGTTTGCTTTTGTTGGAATTCAACAAACACTGCAATATTTGACTGCAATACATGCAGGATTTAAATGATTTATGATGTTATATAAATATAAAAAACATGCATGCATTACAGAAGACGGCAAGATTAAAACAAAATCAATCATTGTTGATTATTGCAGTATTTAGTAGCCTAATTGTGAGCGTTTGATTTTATTGATGTTTATGTATTAATAAAGCGGTTATAAATAAGAAAGCGGGCTAAGAACATTTACCATCTCTGAACGATCTCTGACTTCTGTATAATTTCTTAAAAAAATCCCTTTTTAATGAATGAATCATGATTACACTGCACAAGGAACTTTACATCATATCTGCTGTAGTTTTGATGAGGTGCGTGAGCGCAGTGCTTCGGTACCACCTGCAGCATGAATCGGGGTGTTTGAGATGGAGGGAGATTTATTTCTGACTGCACACCTATCGCTAGACATACTGAGTGTATCAGGATCTTGCAATTGACCTATTCTTCCTGCTGATGCTTTAGTTTACGTCTTATTGCCTGTAAGCACTTTTGTCTCCTTAGAGTCTGGCTATTACGGTTCAGTAGCTAATAAAAACTTTTTAGCTTGATACTGTACACCTTGTCACACAGCAGCTTTTGAACATTGGTCTTTTTGTTTGTTATAACTAGTCAGAAATGACAAGGAGGCAGCTTCCCGCAATAGAAAGTCAAGTGAGAGGGTTGAATTGTTTTCATAGGGCGCGGCCTAAATGCACTCTGTTACAAACTAAAGCCGCTCTGTGAGTGAAGTTGCTTTTAGCCAATAGAAAATACTGCTATTTACTGAATATTTTTGTATTCTCATTGGGTGGTCAAGACAGACGTTTAGGTGGGCTCAGCCCACCCCTCCCCAACCCCTAAACCTAAGTTACCCCTCCCCCAACCCAATCACAACACCAGGGTAGCAAAATCTGATGGGTAACATAAATCAACAGAACACCGGCCCTGATTAAGTGTAGCTATAATGTGCATGGATCTTTATAGATTTCTTTATTTGTCATTTGTATTAAATCAATGAATATGAAGGAGTGTTTTTAGGCAAATATTTCATTGGCAAAAAGTTATAGATGAAACAATGGCGGCTTTGGATGAAATAATGGCGGCATTGGTCTTATATTGCATTACATTGGCCTTTCTAAGGCTGACGGACCATTGAAAAACACGTTGTTTCTTTCAACTCAAACAACATTCTTCTTGTTATCTGTTTTATTGTTGCTGTTCAGTCTATAAATACTTTTTTCTTGATAGTCTATAAACAGTGTAATTTACAGTGTTAATATTTGTAAATCGAAATAAAAAATCAAAGTTGAAAAAACATCCTTCTTGTTTTTGCTTTTACGGTAGTGATGGGCGCTTTCGAAACACTGCTTCATGAAGCTTCAAAACCCTTATGAATCAGAAAACGTATACGTGATTTACAAAAAGTAAATCATTAAAGGGATAGTTCCTCCAAAAAAAAAATTATATCTTACTCACGCTCGTGTAATTTCCTACCTGTATAAATTACTTTGTTCCGATGAACACAAAGAAAGATATTTGGAAGAATGTCAGTCATTTTCAGTTGCGGGACATCATTGACTGCCATAGGAAGAATTAGAGTCAAAGGTGCCCGAGAACTCTTGTTTTTCTAAAATCTTCAAAATATCTCATTATGTGTTCAACAGAACACCAAAAATACAATATTTTTCTCCTACTATGGTAGAGGATGATGTCCCAGAACTGAAAATGACTGACATTCTTCCAAATATCTTTCTTCGTGTTCATCGGAACAAAGTAATTTATACAGGTAGGAAATTACACGAGCGTGAGTAAGATAGAATTTTTTTTTTGGAGGAACTATCCCTTTAATGATTTACTTTTTGTAAATTCTTCCAAATATATTTCTCTGTGTTCATTGGAACAAAGACATTTATACAGGTTTGAAACAACCTGAGGGTGAGAAAATGATGACAGATTTTTCATTTATGGATGAACGATCCATTTAACTGTGATTGCTTTAATATTGCAAACGCGTATTTCCTTAAATGAAAAAGCCTAGTGAAACATAATTTCCCTTTCACACATAAGTGTGGTTTAAAACAAAATGTGAAACATCTTGTTGAGTTCTTACAATTAATATCTGAAAATAAATATAAAGCTAACTTTGTATAACACTGAAACATTTTAAAAATAATTTCATTGTCCTTTTCCAGATGTTTAACACTACCTTGTTTGTCTGCACAGCATTAATGACAAACAAGTTTGTTATTTAAAGGGGGAAGTTATGGTTAAGGGTGTTAATGCCCTGATGATAATAATTAAATACAACTAAAAACACAAAATACATGCACTAATATTTAATGGATTTCTACTTTATTTAGAAAACTTGCAATTTTCATAACTGTCATTGAGTTTGGCCTGAGATCTCTTTTACAACATTTACACCATTAGGTGGCGCCAGCATGTTAGGACCTGAATCCATTGGGAGGGTCTGTAATACTTTCAATTGGAGAACCCGTAACGGCTGACATAGAAAAGCTAACATCTGGTCTCCTGCGTGCCGCTGAAGCCAGGGGGTTAGCTTAGCCGTTACGCTATTTTGGCTAAACCTGCAGGCTTGCCTTCGAGTGGCTTTTGTTTCAAAGCTTGTGTCCGAAATAGCCCCCTATACCACAATATAGTGCACTATTTGAGGGGACATCATTGAGTGCACTCATTCAATTCCATGCTGTATCATAATAACGAGACGAGTGTACAACCGATGCACACTCTCGGCTAGCTGCTAGCCATCTATCGTGATGCTCGCGCTGAATGAATTCCCGCGTCTCGACAGAAGATGGCGCCAGCAGCATTTCCAGTGCACCGAGTGTCCGAATTTTGTCACGCTAAAAACAGTTGATTAATCTTTTTTTCATTGTATGGTTAGGTTTAGGGTTGTGGTAGGTGTTGGCGTTAGCTTATGTAATTTATTGTAATTATATGGCGAGGTTTTGAACCACTTCCGGCCGTAGACGCAACCCTTCCAGCAGCAATTTACGGTCGCGTTCATACCGCGTCACATCCGGTCAGGGGAAGAAGACGTCATCATACACAGGCTGTGAGTTGGAGCTTGATGATTTCTTAAAGATCTGCGAATGTACGGTTTGATTTCGATTTGTTTGAATAAAAGCCTCCTTTAATGCTTATAATAGTTACACGATCATTTAAGATCGGGGCGCGAGCACTTGTGTACGGTCACGTATAATAGAGATAATACTGTCATTCAGATATGAAATCAGATATTAATGTAAATATGTCATTTAAGAAGACAGCCGTGTGTTCTTTGTAGTGTGTCAAAAGGAGATAGATACAGCATACAGAGTAGCTCAAAAGAAAAAAAATCGCGCCAACACTAAAGAGGTGTGTCTACACTTAATGTGGTGTATTGATAAACTGTAGAAATGTATATCCTAGCATTTACCAGTAAGGTGGGCTAAAACAATATGGGGTGGTTTTGATAAAAAAAACTTACAATGACATATTGTACTCAACATGCAAACCTTAAATAAGAGGTGATCCACTTATACGGTGAAAAAAATACAGATATTGTAATCCTTACTCATAGTGACAGTAATTCTTTTCATTTTAACAGAAACAACACTCATGTCGTGGATTCGAGAGACGGAATTAAGTCTCATAGAAAGACTTACTGCAAACATCCTGAAGGTGAGGTTCATAGTATCACAGTAGCTCTGAACAGTGAAATATTCTTTCTCTACTGTGATGACTTCTGATAACTCTCTATTTAAGGCAGGACCCATGCCCAGACATGTGGCTTTTATCATGGATGGGAATCGACGTTATGCCCAAAAGAGGCACGTGGAGAGACAGGAGGGCCACACTCAAGGCTTTGACAAACTGGCGGAGGTGAATGCTAAGCCAATTTATTGTCTCCTGACCACGAGTCTTATAAATCATGTACACAAGTTTACACCACGTTGGTTGTATGTGTTGTTGACGCTTACAGACACTGCGCTGGTGTCTGAACCTGGGGATCCATGAAGTCACCGTATATGCGTTCAGCATTGAGAACTTCAAGCGATCTAAAGAAGAGGTGGATGGCCTGATAGAACTGGCCAGGCAGAAATTCAGCCGCCTGCTGATGGAACAGTAAGTTGATTCGAATGTTCATCTGTTATTTATAAGAAATATGGTTGGATATTAGAGGTCGCTTTGGATAAATAAATGTCACCTCACAAAACAAACCCAAAATCAACATCTTGATTGATTATGGAGAGCGAGGAACTGCTTAATTTTACTGATCTATTGTATCATACACCTGCTATAATAACAAAAAGCTATATTTCAACAGTCTGCATTTTAGTTTGTCTGTTGGATGAGCCGAGAAAAGGAAATGCATGCAGATGAGCATAATTAACCACGGCAATATAGAGGGCCGTGTAGATATTAGGTGTACTTGCTAACTATTATGAGTAGTCAGTCATACTTATAACACAGTCCCATGACTTCATAATGCCAGAGTCCTAATTGTGTATTTTAAAGGCAACAGGTGTGTAAATGTGTTGTTATTTTCAGTGAGAATCTTGAGAAGCACGGTGTGCGTGTCCGGGTGCTGGGCGATCTGACTCTTCTTCCCCTTGACCTGCAGCAGCTCATTGCCAACGCCGTGGTGTCCACCAAAGCCCACAACAAGTAACATCTGCATGCTGGTGTTTTCTTTTATATTTAGAATTATTTTTATAATCATATAATTTGAGCTATATTGTGCCAGGTGTCTCCAAAACATTCTCCTCTTGTTGCATATGCATAGTTGCATACTGTGTTTTTGTTTTTCAGAATGTTTTTGTATTTCATACAAAAGCACTGTTTTGCTATACACGTCAGTTGGACACTGTATCTTTATCGCTTCTCTAGTCGCATAAATGTAGTTTTAATTGAACTTTTATTTGTTCAGGCTCATACATTCTCAACTGCTGGTCTCTGCAGGTGTTTTCTCAATGTATGTTTTGCATACACCTCAAGACATGAAATCGCAAACGCAGTCAAGGAAATGGCCTGGGGAGTCGAGCAGGGTTTCATAAAATCCAGGTAAATGTCAAATTTATACAGATTTGTGCTTTTGACATAATTACAATATTGAAGACATATTTACGCAAACATTTAAAAGAAATGTATAAGGACACTCAAATGTGTGACCCTATTTTACAGAGATGTTTCCTTTCTGTTGCCTGTACATTTATTTATTGTTTGTTTGTGTCTGTGATTTGTCAGTGATGTGTCTGCTGTGCTGCTCAGTCAGTGTCTGTACAGCAGTAACTCTCCGAACCCTGATCTGCTCATACGTACATCTGGAGAAGTGCGCTTAAGTGACTTCCTGCTGTGGCAGGTAGTGAATACTCTTATTCTGAATTTTGAAAAGACCGGCAGACCGGTAGGGGTGAATAAGCAACGTAAACAGCTCAAGAAGCCTCTTCTTCTCTATACATACGCAGCTATAAAGTCAGACTCTTCTTCTCTATACATACGCAGCTATACAGACTCTTCTTCTCTATACAAGCTATAAAGTCAGACTCTTTCTATACATCTATACAGACTACGCAGCTATAACTTTCTGCACAGACTCTTCTTCTCTATACATACGCAGCTATAAAGTCAGACTCTATACATGCTGTCAGGCAGCTATAAAGTCAGACTCTTCTTCTCTATACATGCGCAGCTATAAAGTCAGGCTCTTCCTCTCTATACATAGCAGCAGCTAAAAGTCAGACTCTTCTTCTCTATACATCAGCTATAAAGTCAGCAGCTATAAAGTCAGACTCTTCTTCTCTATACATACGCAGCTATAAAGTCAGACTTCTTCTCTATACATGCGCAGCTATAAAGTCAGATAAGCTATAAAGTCAGACTCTTCTTCTCTATACATACGCAGCTATAAAGTCAGACTCTCTATACATTATAAGTCAGACTCTTCTTCTCTATACATACGCTATAAGTCAGACTCTTCTTCTCTATACATACGCAGCTATAAAGTCAGGCAGCTATAAAGTCAGAGCTACATATAAAGTCAGACTCTTCTTCTCTATAATACGCAGCTATAAAGTCAGACTCTTCTCTCCATACACAGACTCTTCTTCTCTATACATGCGCAGCTATAAGTCAGAGCAGCTATAAAGTCAGACTCTTCTTCTCTATACGCAGCTATAAAGTCAGACTCTTCTTCTCTATACATGCGCAGCTATAAAGTCAGACTCTTCTTCTCTATACATACGCAGCTATAAAGTCAGACTCTTCTTCTCTATACATACGCAGCTATAAAGTCAGAGCTATAAAGTCAGACTCTCTTCTCATACATACGCAGCTATAAAGTCAGGCAGCTATAAAGTCAGACTCTTCTTCTCTATACATACGCAGCTATAAAGTCAGACTCTTCTTCTCTATACATACGCAGCTATAAAGTCAGACTCTTCTTCTCTCGCAGCTATCACTCTATACATACGCAGCTATACTTATAAAGTCAGACTCTTCTTCTCTATACATACGCAGCAGAGTATAAAGTCAGACTCTTCTTCTCTATACATACGCAGCTATAAAGTCAGACTATACATAGCCAGAGCGCAGCTATAAAGTCAGACTCTTCTTCTCTATACATACGCAGCTATAAAGTCAGACTCTTCTTCTCTATACATACGCAGCTATAAAGTCAGACTCTTCTTCTCTATACATACGCAGCTATAAAGTCAGACTCTTCTTCTCTAGCAGCTATAAAGTCAGAGCAGCTATAAAGTCAGAGCAGGTCAGACTCTTCTATACATACGCAGCTATAAAGTCAGAGCAGCTATAAAGTCAGACTCGCAGCTATACTCTTCTTCTCTATACATACGCAGCTATAAAGTCAGACTCTTCCTCTCTATACATACACAAGCTTATAAAGTCAGTCGCGTCTGCTCTATTCTAACCTTGAAAAACCGGGAAACCGTCCAAATCCACAAAAATAGTCTGATACAGATTTTTGGCCAAACTGCCATTATTACCCTTTACTGTTAAAACGGAGGAAAAAAATGTGCATTGACATTAAAGTTGAAAATAAGATCAAACTTAACACGTGTATTATTTTTTATATTCACCTGCAGCTTTTGACTGTAATTTTTTATTTTATCTTCCTGTAACCTCCACAGACCTCATATTCGTGCCTAGTGTTCCAGTCTGTCCTGTGGCCAGAATATTCCTTCTGGAATCTGTGTGAAGCTATTTTGCAGTACCAGTTAAGCTATCGATCTCTCCAGGTATGTCATAACACTCTTATTTTCCGGTTTCTGCTTTTATAGTGACACACAGCTAGAATTACTTTCAGGCAAATGTTTCAGTAGCAGTTTTGTAACTATTTTTGCTAATTCATGTCCTAATGATTTAGGCTTCCGAGTTGCATTGTATTTTTCCAAATGATTCAGATGTTTATGACCAACGTTAAGACACAGGATATTGTATTGCAGCCTTTACCGTTGTTGCTTAATGCTCAAGTACATTTTGTGTAAATGTTTGTTAGAAATATTGCTTAATTGCTTTCCTAACACTACAATTATAACATCAATTAAATATATTTTTTATATACTTTAACATCATAACCTCCTTTTAAAGTTTATTAAAGCAATAGTTGTGTCTAATTGTTGCAGAAAGCTCAGGAGCTGCACAGAAAAGATGAAGTACGACAGCAGATGGAAGCCGACCGCACGTGTGTGGCTGAACTCCTGCAGCATCGTGGGAATGGAAAGCCTCTGGATGCCCAGAGTCAACAGACAGCGCTGCTAAACTACACTGCCAGACGAGAGGAGAGGGTGCAATGCTTTCTGGATGCCCTTCAGCACAAGAGAGACACTTTCTTCAGTGATTTAAGCAGCCAGACAGTCGTTGCTTAGACTTGAACATTTTGCATTTACAGATATGTAAATACTTGAGATCAGGAAGGAAGTTTCACCCCGTTTTATGGGGCAGAGATTATGTATGTTTGTCATTGAAATGACCCCTATAGACGTGGATTATCAATCTTTAAATAAATTCATTTTGATTTACTACAGGGCTTTCTTTTCGCAAACTAGAAATGCTGGAAATTACAATAGATGAGTCATTTTACTGTGGCTGCCAGTTTTGCATAGATGCACACAGGGTTTCTTTATGACTCACTGGTAGTTTGTGAACAAGAGATCGTCCTAGAGTAAGATCACGATAGTTTGCGAGAAAGATTTTGAGATTTGAGTAATTTTAGGTAGGTAAAAAAAACATAAAAACATGTTATGATTGTGTTTTCCGTGATCATAAGGATGAATTATTGGTCACTTTTAGCAATCAATGCCATTTCTTGAGAGAAAAGAAAGCATAAGAAAATAAATAAAATATATTTATCTTACAGTACTTTGAGCATGAGTTTGATCTGATTTTCTTGCATAATGCCAGTAAGATCATGGGTTTGATTTTCAGAAAATGCATTTATATAAAAAAACTACTGGCCTATGTATAAATGTAAATTGGGACACACATGACTGTATGTTCTTAAAAATTCTTAAATGCTTGTTTTGTAATTAATTATAAAATGTGCCTACAAGTGCATGCCTTTACAAAACTAAACTTTAATACTTTGTCTTAATAGATATGTTGGAGGAATAGTGAAGGGAAAGTATTCACAAAATGTCCAGCAAATAGAAACTCTTTCACCACCACTTCAAAAAGTAATCTAAGAATGTTCTCATGTGTTCAGAAACGTTTTATGCAAATTTACCGTGTGCGTAAGTTATTCTGCCGATGACTTTTCTATTGTTCTAAGTTACAGAAAAACAGACACGGTAACATTAAAGGACGTTTGACTGATGATCTGTATTAAAAAAAAGAAATTCCCGCTCTAAATCTCTTCTGGCCAACAGAGGGCGCTCCTGACCCGGACGAGTGCAGCATCTCTCTGCTCTCTGAAACCTGACCGGAGAATTTAGTCATTGTTGCTTTAAGAGATAAGCGACGCCCAGCGATACGTGATCGTTTTCGCAGCCAATCCCTGAGCCGAAAATGCAAAATCTGGTTTAAACCGGTTTCTTCTTTCTTAAATTTCAATATAAAAAACTTAAATAAAACATATAGAGCCGTTATTGTATTTTACGCGAACCGCGGCGAGGCGTGCACGACAGCGTTGCTCACCGGCGCATTATTTACACAAATATCCTCCACTTATTATTTTTTCGCGGATTTTTTTGCAGTCAAGATGCCCAAAAGAAAGGTAAGGATATATAGCATTATTTTAAAACATTTTTGGAAAATAGTTAGGATTTTTGCTATTTGTCTATGTAAACATGTATGTTTTTTTTTCTGTTTTCGTGGATGTGTTGTGGTTGTGTAGTTGTTCTGTAATGGCGGACAGTGGCTTTTACATACTGTCAGGCGATTTGTCAATCTTACCGCGTTGTGACGAAAACAAGACTAGAAAAAATGGCTTTCTGAAATAATGAAACGATGCAACGAGTTGCATTTGAAAACGCAAACATTGTAACCACACACGCAAACATTGTAACCAATACAACCGTGCTATTATTTTAGTATTATTGGGCTAAAACGGCGGTAAATCCTGTAAAATCAGTCTGGATCTCTAGCTTTGCAGGTCATACAGTGTCGTTAATGCTGGGTGAACTTTCGTAGTCGTAAAGCACGTTTAATACCAATATCACTGCAGTTATAACGCTGCAGATGTGTGCTAGTGTTCAAGATGTGAGAAAAGGCGCGTCACTATTTTAAGTCATTCGGTTTATCGTTTGACAAGATATCATATTAAAACAACAACAGTGTGAATTTTCGATGGCAAGTCGATATATTTTCATACACTTATACGCTTCTTTGCTCTGCTGAGACTAATGCTGTGTTGTGCAGTACGCCTAACATTAGTCGAAACGTCAAGCTGCCATCTTTACAGCACCTGTGTCTTCACTAGCAGAGGACGGCGCCTGACGAGTGAACAGCTTTTAAATGAGCTCTAACTTCGGTTTAACATGCTACGCTAATGTAAAATGCGCGTTTAAACGAGTCGCGACGATTTCTTGAGGAAAAACGAGAGAAGGTTGTGCTGTGGGCTGAACATCGCCATTCCTTTAAAAGGCGCGTAGTGATGGAGCCAAACAAAAGGAAGCGATGTTGCCCGCGCGCACTTACAGTCCCGATTTGAATTTGAATATGCGCGGGAACGCGGAGCAGAAACACTCGGCAGAGAAAAGCGCTCGTCCGTTATGAAAAACAGCCGCGGTTTATCCGCGCTGACGTCATGTCCTGTAACTGTCACGAGGAGCAATTTTTGTGTTTTTCGTTAATTTTGAAAATGCTCGTTTTTGACAAATCTTCTTTGATTCTTTTGCAGATTGACGGAGACAAGGCCGCCAAAGCCAAGGAGGAGGTTTGCATATTTACTACTACCACCGTTTATTTTTACTTGTATATTTATTTGCTTTTTCGTTGTACTTAACTCTATTTTTGTGTATTTATTGTGCATATATCATTAGTTCTTCGGTGTGTGTTAAATTCATATTATTGTGTTGCAGCCAACAAGACGCTCCGCAAGGCTGTCCGCTGTAAGTGTATAACTTGTTTGTTTTTTCCACATATATGGTTACTACAGTAAGACTTCATGTAAACACACTTTGAATATTGGCTATTTCATCTCCCTACATTTGTTCTCAGAAGCCAGCTTCTTCTAAGCCCGAACCAAAGCCCAAGAAAGCAGCCCCTAAGGTAACCATATAGGTTTATGTATTTTATTCTCAATAAATATTTTCAATATTTAGTCATTGCTTTGTGCATTGAAAGCATAATGCTTTGCCCACCTGTCAGTCAAAAGATCTATTCGTAACAAACTGCAAAAAGATTGAAAACATCAAATTCCATTTAAAACCGTCTGTTAATATGATTGTTGTGTGTATTATTGTCATTTTTGTTATACAGAAGGCGGCCAAGGGGAAGAAGGGCAACCCTTCTGAAAATGGGGATGCCAAGGCAGATCAGGTGGGATAAAAAATAGCTAAAAGTAAAGCAATTAAATCATTAGTCTAGTTCTTTACTGTAAAATGATGTTTTATATCTTCTACAAATTGCGTGAATGTAGCATCAAACTAAATAAACTTGACATCACTAAGTCTTATTTCTCACTTTCTTCTAGGCACAGAAGGTTGAAGCTTCTGCCGATGCCAAATGAAAAGCTAATGAGTGTCTGATCCTTCTATGTACTTGGTGACTGTACAGTTTGAAATAACTATTTTTTACCAAGTTTTATATTAAGAATAACATTTATAGTTGACTTGTTGACTTGCTTTTGATGTACTGATTGATTTGACCGGAGTTACTATATTTCATTCATATCCATTTGTATCCCATTTTTTAAAATCAAGCCGTCTTGCCGAAACAATTTGCCCTTGCTTAATCTGTTTTCAAAGAGGTGAATGCAAGTATATTGTTCTAAAGTTTGTGTATTTCTTTATCTTTCTTATTTTCTTTCTTAGTTTATCCTTGGATTTTAAACACCAAACCTTCTCAAAGGCAGCTTAAGAGTGTTTCTCAGATGTTTTCAGGAAGGCTTTTCACCATTTTGTTAGCATTTAATCTTACAAATACTGTTTTTTTTCTTCTCGTTTTTACATTATTTTTTAAAAAGTAGTTAGAAATGAAAGTGTCACAAAAAAATTGAATAATAGGGCAACAATGATGAATAAATTTGCAAAATGAACTTTTATTATCCTTACAGATGTGTGTTCTGAACTTGTCTTTTTTTTATTTTTATTAAGTTATGTTCTGAAAAGTGGAAGGATATTCAGTGACTCTGAAAAAAATGCTTTGTTTTAAATGGTTTTGAATAAAAAAAATGTCCTGAAAAAAACATTCTTGTTGTCGTCTGTGTGAAGTTCATGTCATATACAACTTTGATTACAAGCCTTACTATAAATAAATACAACTTAAGAAAAGTAAAGCTCTTAAGATATATTAAATGCATTTGACAGTGTATAAGGATCTTAGCATATGCTTTCTAACCAAATCAACTTGTAATAAAGTGAACATCCTAAGCTAGGAAGAAATAAGTGGTTGTGAATACACCATTTCAATCAGTACCTTACCTAATAAACGGAATTAGAGCTGTATTGTGGGGAGGGGTGTCAAACCTGTGACAAAAAAAAAATATATATATATGAAAAGCAGTGATAAACTCAATTAAATAAAGTTGTAGTAAACTGTCTTTTTAACAATGAAAGTCTTGTAGATTGAATAATTAAATAATTAAAATGCAATTCATTATGAGCTTGATTTACTTAAAGGAAATCAGTGTGTGCAGTTGCAGTTACGTGTGTTTCTCGCTAGATGTCAGTGTCGTATAATAAATCAGGCACGCAGCGCGACGTTGTAATACATGTAATGACCAGCAGGTGGTGCTACATGTTTAATTAAAACCACGTGCTTCATTTTCTGATTCATTTAGAAACGACATATGTAGACTTATACGGAAAAATATCAATAGAAGAAAAATGTCATTCTTCGAAACAATTAGTGGCTACTTTTTTACCGCTTAACTTTGTATGGATGCGAATTCTTTGCAAATGTGCCCATGTAAACTCCTATCGCTATAAACGCAAATGTATGCATATTTATTATAAAATAAATAAACACTTACCAAAGGAAACTTGTAGCAAAAAAATGTAAACATTTCTCAAAATTCCCTTCAAAACTGAAAAACATGCATTTCCTACGGAGAGCACAAACCCACTCTGCTCCCATTTAAACGTTTATGCAAATAAATAAACAACTCTTTTTCTCAGTTTAACTGTCTTTGACCTCACATGAGTCCTACAAACACGTCGATGTCCTCAGGCTACTTCTTGAAACCCAACGTCACAGGCCTACTGTTCACTTTGAGGAATCTACGCAAGGTTTTGCGCCAGGTGTCAACATTTTCATCGACCTCACGGTGTCGATTGACCTGCACAAGAGCTTGAAAGGAGACATTGGTTTGTTTACAGTGTAAACAGCTTTAAATCAGTAAAGAGAGCTTTTACTTTAGACATATCGGGCTGTTTCTCGGTCTTCGCGGCGTTTGTCTGAATTCAAGCCTTTGTTTGCAAATTCACTGATACAGATGATGAAACGGAAACGTAAAGTCAAATCTACCCGAGAATGACGCCATGTTGATAACACTGAGTAAATCATCATTCTTTATTGACCATCCGATTCAACTCCATCACGTATATACATTACTGGCAATATATAAGGTCCAGCTCAACTTTGACCCAAGCGCATGAAAACATATGATTGAAACAACAGCAAACGTGGAAGACGTGCACGTTCATGTTGTTGTGTTCCCCCAACCCAACATGCGCTCTCATCCGTCAAGTCAGGGTCTGCACGTCCACATGGTCTTAACGTGACTGGTTAGCCCCGCCCCCAATTGAAGCTATAGGCTGACGTTGGTTCATATATAGGGCTAATGTGTAGGAACAGCGTGTTCCTTTAGTTTTCTGGATCTTTCACCTCATCCCACTCAGCGGCCTGTCTCCAGGTAAGCAATACATACAAAAGTCATATTGCGCAAAAAGCAGCAGTGCAAAGTTGATAGTGTTGTAGATCCCCATTTGAATAAAGTTGAAACAGGATTTGTTTGGTTTGTCGTGTAGTGACACGCTCACTATAACACTCAAACAGCTGCTTTATATGTGGGATCAATGCTTGTTAAATGTGACGCTTTACCTTTGCGCCAGATGCAACAAACTTGCACGAAAAACACAATGAAGTGAATCAGTGTGTTGTCCAAGTCTTCCACTTTTTGGGTAAAAACCAAACGAACGTTTAATTCATTATTTGTGTATGTTGAAACGAAAACTTGCTTGCAAAGCACTTTTAAGTTCATGTTTCATTCATCGATGTGCAAGTTTAATGTGTCGTTTTTATTTTCAAACCTGAGAATTATTTTGTGCAACTGAGCATGAATACAATAGATATTGTGTAATGTTTGTTATGTAAATGTTAGGTAAACTTTAACATATATTAAAGTTAAACAAGAAACGATCAAAGTTGGCATTCTTGGCAGTGGAATAATGTGAGCTTAATGGACGGGTTGGTTGTGTAATTTAGAGGAACAAACATGTTTGTTCACTGTAGTGATGTAGTTGCGCACATGTTAGTGGTCTTCAGGTTATGAACTAGTTTAATTTTAATTTAGTGTTGTGAGCAGAAGGGGTGCCCATGTGCTTTGTTCCTTTCACAAGTACAAGCTTCTTTACATCACAATATCACATCAAACTGTAGTGTTAAAATCATACAAAAGTCCCCTTTTAACATTGAAAGTCAAATTTTCTGGCACCTTTTAAGAAACCAAATGGTCCCATTTTCTTGCATCTCATGCATTGTTAACTGTATTAACACCACTTCTCTTGTGTCATTCATAAAGTAACATAAATGTGTCAATCGGCTGAATATTCAAACTGGTGGTGAGAAGAACCCCATGCTGGTCACAAAATGGTCAAACCAAGACAGAGAACCATTTAGTATTTACATGCATTGCAAATGCACCTCCTGGGACGCTTTCTAGGGTAGAGACCCTCACTAATAGACTGTTTGGCATCACTTACAAAAATGGACTTTAAAAATTGTCTGCAGCCAATGGTAGATTGATGGGTCATGTCGGATGTCTCAAGACACAATGTTTAAACTATATATATATATATAATTTTGTATTTTAATTTTTAAAATATATATATATATACATATATATTAATTTTTTAAATAATATTTTTGGTGTACGGAGTTTATATATAATATATATATATACACTTGAGGGTGACGTTCGTGCTTTTGTCTTCTTTTTAAACTATAAATGATAAATATGTGGAACAGTGTGGTTTGCGTGATCAGATCTGTGATGTTCAGTTCTATGGCACACGGCGGGCCGGGCGAGCCCTACTGTAAGCATCTGAGGCACTGGCATTGTTTGAGAGCGGCGCCCCCCAGACTCGTCTCTTGTTTGGGGGGAGGGGGATTATCCAGTCAAAGGTTTTGCTAAAGGCGTGGATTGCGCCGTGATTGGCTACCAAAAAAATGTTTAGCTCGGGAAAATGCAGTATTACCAGAAGATGGGAGTTTTTTTTTGTAGGGGTTATGAATAATTCTCTCTTTTTTATATGAATGACAAATTATGATATTTTCCACTGTTTTAAAAGAAATGAATTGTATATATTGCATTATTGTGATACGAATTAAGAGACTTGAGACAAAAATGTGATGCTGCTAGTGAATCATTTTTGGGATTTGCTACTTTCTGCATCCTACATTATGTAGAAAATATCATTTTATTTATAATCCTTTTTTTATTATATGAAACCATGATCTTGATATCTTTAATATTGACAATGGAGTAAGGCGACGTCAGAAATGGAAATAGTAAATGAACTGATTCAAATCGAACTGGTGGTTTTTCATAATCAAATTTGGTCACTTTAGCCTGGATTTCGGAGTCACAAATGTCAATGATCCACAGTCTCCACTGGTGTCACCAGATTTAGGCGTTTGTGCTGCCACATTATTTAGTATCCAACGTGTGAATAATAGTTTGTTTATGGCGAGTGTCGGCATGACCTGCCTGAGGGTCTCATCATACTAACCCAACAATAAACCGCTGACGCCGAGGGTGGAATCTACAATTTGATGTTTGGTATTGGCTTCTTTTCATTCTGGTTATCTCCACGTGCTTGACAGAACAAGGCTTTGTGCTCATTTTTCGTAGTTTTAAAGAAACTGAAATCATTTTAGTGCGCTTGATCTTCTCTGTACATTCATAGTAACTTCTAGTCTAACAGAGCTGAAAAATAACTCCAACAGGTCCCTTGTTAGGAAGCACAGATTTAGGTCAGTCCTGTTCATGTCGACGACCTTAACGGTTACATCATACTTTGGAAAATCTGCCCTGATGCGTTCTGTAATTTCAGACCAGTGAAGCGAAATAGCCTTACATAACAAAACACACCACGCATGGCCATGTGGTCGGAAATATAGAAGCGAACTGATAGGTGAATGCGGTCACGTGCTGGACTGGCGTTGGGGTATCAGCGACCGATGTCACCCAACGGAAAAAGCACATCTCTTGATCTCTTGTTTCTGTTAAGTTGGTGAGAAAATAATGTCTGACAGGTTTCATCAGTGTTGATGTGGTTGGTGAAGCAGGCGTGCACATGTGCGAGCGAGATGAATTCTGACAGCTGTGCATGGTAAAGCGAAAGAGAGAAAGAGAATCCACCAATCTGGTAGCAAGATGACAGGTTGTATAATGGGGCGGAGCTCCAGAGAAACTTCCTCTAGTGTTTTCAGTCGCTGGCTGCAGATGATGTTCTTCCATCCGTTTAAGTCCAACTTCAACTGCTAGAACTGCATATTTGCATTGGGGAGGAACATCAGCGGATTTTGCTTCTGGGCAGTCAGGTTGGTAGAAGCAGACATGTGTCTATCGTTCTCTCCTCCTTCAGTTTTGACCCCTGTCCATTCCGTCCACTTCTGCTCGAGTCCTTCCTTTGTTTTGCTGTAAAAGATATTGTACATCTAGATGGATCTTTCTCAGTTTTTGTTATGTTGAGTTTGTCGGGGTCTTGTCTACTTTGAATCAAACCAACATGATGTGTTTTCAGACAGCAGATTACAGTCAGAGATCTTTATAAAGATGTAACCGGACCCATCCGGATATTTGTTTGGGATTGTTGCCTGCGGCTAGAAGTGTACCGACCGTCCTCATGCATTCTCTGGGTTCACTGTATGAAAAAGCCCAGTTTCTTTGCATGAAAGTTTTGTCGTTATTCTAATGCGCAGCTTTGCATTTTCACTTCTCACACACTGATGCTTTCATTATTGAACATTCTGGAAAATCTGCTTGGAAATCTGTGTTTTAATATATTTAATGCTCTCATCTTTTCTTATCTGCAGGTCTCGCATCCGTCAGGAGATTTTAGTTTAGTTGTTTGGTGTTCAAAGACGACAGCGATGATCATCAGACTTGGCAGACTGACTCCTGGATACTTCCGTCTTTTGCAGGTATATACACATCTCTTCAAATCTGTCAATTTGTGGATTACTTTTACGTGTCCCTGGCGTAATGCTTGAAGTAATACGGTGTTTAGTTTGGGAAGTGTGGATCCGCTCCGGCCGGACCCCAGCGGTCCCCAGAATTCCGGTCAGCTAAAAGTGTCTGAAGCCAAATGATATGAACAATGGGGGAAATACCAGCTCGATTCATCTCAAGCGCTGGATATAATTCTCACCACTTGCAATAAAAAAAACGGCATGAAAGCCACAGGGGACAATAGCAAGATTTTGTCCATCAAAATGAATAATTTTGGCATATGCTCAAGTTTGGAGAACCTGTTAAAAATAATGATGCCACCAACCAAAAAGCATTTATTAGTATTAGCGCAGTTGCTCTTCTAAGTTTTTCTAATAACAAGCTACTTCTTTCAACACAAGTGTAACGTGACAATGCCGCAGTTTGTAATGTCACGTTGCTTTGCACTCAGATTTTTATAGACGCTGAGATGATGCAAGAATCAAACACCGGGCGTAGTTTAGCTACGTTAAAATAAGAGCTTGGGACATGTTATAGTTTCAAAGTAACTTTGTTGTTCAAATTAAACTTGCCCTAAAGAGTTTAGACTAGAGAATCTCTCGTCTTAACCAGAATCTCTCGTCTTAACCAGCTTGCTATAATAAATCTGGTTAAAATCGCCGCCCTGTCATGGACATTTGCCAGCAGTTTAACGGGACGTTTTACTCGATCTGAATGGAATGGCCACATGCTGTTTAACAGATCGACCCCCAGGAGCCTTCGACCCGTGTAATTCTTTTGCCATTTCCCTCCGAACACCGTTGTCTGCTTAGATTACATAGAGAGAGAGTATTGTGCAGTCCTGCGGTTTAAAATGTTTTCTCTTATGCCACGATAAAGCAGAGACCACACTGTATTTATATTTTTAGTCATTATGAATTATATTGTTGATCATATTTAGAGCTTTTTTTCAGCTAGCATAAAAAACAACCAATCAAAATCCGCTTGCGTTTAAAGGGCACACGTATTTAAAAGGTAATAAAATAAAGCATAAGGGCCAATGCACATGGAGTTGAAATTTGCGTCCGAAATTGATGAACATTAAAAAATAAATACGACCTCACGTTGTGTCAATCACATTTACACACTTCCGCCGATATTTTTGTCTATCACAAAAAAATTGGGACAAAAAAATTGTAGCAAGCAATTTGAGAGGCGTTTTGACACTTCAGAGACGCCATACAAACGAGAGCCAAATATGAAAATTTCAGGGTGTAAGTGCAAAGACCTTTAGTGTTCTTTGGTGAGGCCGCCAATATAAGTATCAATCTTGTTTTTAAAAGGCTTTTAGGCCTGAATCACATTTTGGGTCTTTTCTGGGTGCATATTCCTTATTTTAAGTGTGCTCTATTTGCATTTTTGTGCATAGAATACTGCAAAGAAAACAAGTTAATATTCACTTTTAAGCAATACAACAGTCATATTTGTACAATTTTTTTTTTTTTGATAACCTGGATTTTTCTCACGGTTTTCATGAGTCTTGTCATGCTGTCAGTCTTTCACATTGCTATTGAGGTTTGATTTTGTTGAAATTCAACAGACACTAAAATGACCGCTATACGTATAGAAATGGGATTATTGTCTGTTGGCCTGATTATACTCCTTAAAAAAACCGTTCTGACCTTGTTTTGATGTTCTCTCTGCAGAGACAGGTAGCTGGTGAGGTGCAGGCCCCGACACGCGACCGCTCCACCAACCAAATCGCCATGATGCTGGCCATCATGGGTCTCAGCCTTTCCTACTACAGTGCCAAACAGATGACGGAGAAGGTTGGGCACGAGCCCGTGCCATGAAAACGCTCCTCGGTCGTTTGTTTGTTTCTGGAGAGGAAAGAAAGAAGCCAAACTGGAGGAGGTGAATTTGGAGCGGGTTCACCACGTCTCTGTCACACTACACCCGCTCTGTATCTATCAGAAACAGATTTCTGAGCATTTACTAACCACCAATCTGGGTCTGCTAGGGGTTCTGTCACTTTAGTTTAGCTCTCAGCGGGTTGAAACCTGCTTTATTTGGGTTTGTTGGTCTTTATATCTTGATATTTTACTTGGTACATGCATCAGAGAGTCGATCGATACTGCCGGAGATTTCTAGAGAAGATGTTGATCTCCTCCAGATGCACATCATAGAGAATACTGCTGCTACTGTGAGCCATAAAGCCTTCAAAGGGAGCGACCTCTGTATTTGAGATGTACCGATCAACTATTGACAGCAGAATGAGATTATTTTAGATTTATCCCTGAAAACTCGCACAGACCTGAGGACACGAAGGCAGCACCTCACTTGGCATCTCTGTGATGGACGAGGTGATATCAAGACCGATTACAATACTACACCGTGACCGCTTTGGGATCTCGCTTAAAGGGACTTTTTATTCTAACTAAACACAAGATTTCATATCATGTTTGATTGTCTTGATCTGTGGATAATCCAGCAGTTCCTGTTAGACGTTTAAAGTTCACTTTGTGTATTTGTGCAATTGCATGCAATCCATGACATTATTTCTAATAGTTTTTTAATGTAATACTGTGATTTATGATGAATGTTTGTTATGTTTTTAAGAATCGATGAACAAATAAAGCTGTGAACTTTCTGAACAATATCAACGTTATGGCCTGCAAGTCTTTTCTCAGAGAAAAAAAAACGTATTGCTCTTAAGTTGTGCTCTAATATTTCTCATAAAATTATTTTCAAATAATATATAATATAATTCTCACAAAACCGATTTTATAATCACATTCTTCTAAACATCTGTTCTGTATTCTACCCTCTTTTGTTTCTATCTCGGAAATTCTGCTCTGATAGATTATTAAAGAATTTTGTGTCCGCAGAAGCATGCGGTGGAACAGGAAGTGGTCATAGCCTCGAGCAACTGCTTCCTCTGTCAGAACACGGTATTTGTCTACCAGCCTGCTTCTGATGTTCAGCTTAGTGTCTGACTTTCTCAAAGGAACAGTTCATCCCAAAATATAAATCCAGTCATTTATTCTCTCTTATGTGCAATTCTGCATATGACTCTTTCTTCAGTGGAACACAAAAGAAGATATTTTGAGAAATGTCTCTGTGGATTTGTGTTCATACAATGGAAGTCAATGAGGTTCAGTGTCGTTTGGTTATCCACGTTCTCCAAAATATCTTGTGTTCTGCGGAAGAGAGAAACTCGCACAGGTTCGGCACGACATGAGTAAATGATAAAATAATTTTCATACCAGGGTAAACTTTTCCTTTTAACCAAACCTATAACATACGAACTTGTCGCAGACTTGTCCTGCTAAGTAATTTAGGCCTAAAACATCGCAATACAAAACATGAGTTCAGACACGTTGCTTTCCGTGTTCGCATGGATGCTCAGGGCAGATGTGATGTCCTGTGACAGGACTAGGCCGCACACGTGTTGTTCCGCTCGCCACCTCTGGCTCCTCCCCCTCAGCTCTGATCACTGGGCAAATGTGCCCGAAAATACTGCTGGTGCACTTTGGCACGCAAGCTAAGGACACAAACCCAAATGCCGCCGCCCTATTGGCCGTCCGGTGATGCGTCATGATGTCGTTGCTGTTTTGAGCTGCTGAAACAAAAGGATGGGGATCACGTTGGCGACAGAGCTATACACATGGTTGCTTGTGCTTTAAAAACACACCCAAAAAGCCTGTTAATACAAAGAAGAGACGGATACAAAAACTGGACCTTTATATGAGCTAAAAGTTGCTTTAATTTGATTTAAAATATAAAAAATATGATGAAAGCTTTGAGATATTTGAATGCCGTGAGACTGATGCTGTCAAGATTTCAGTTTGGATAAAAGCATCGGCTAAATGTTTGTAAATGTGTTGACTTGTTGTTGTTTCTCGTGCATTTTTTGTTTGTTTGTTTAAATCACGTGTTTCGTTTTCTTTACCTCACACTGTGCTGTGTGTCCTACATCTCAGTTGCTCTACTGGAGGGTCTCGACCCAAAAATGGGACAGCAGTGATATAACCATCGACAGCAAAAGATTTGGAGTCTACGATCTTACATTCATATGACCTTATTGTGAACATTAACTGTCTCACAACGACAACAACAATGACCAACGGAGTTGATGCATACAACTGAACTGAACCCTCCATTGGGTTATGTGAGCTCTCAGTGGTAAATTCTCTGAGCAGTAACACTTTCTGTGCATAGTTACCCTGTAAAACTTTGCTGTTATTTCGCAGCAGGTTTGACAGTAATTTACTGTAGATTTAATGTACAATTTAGTTTTAAGCATGAACTAACCAAGTTTATATATTTGTATATATTTTAAGAAAAAAATGCTTAGGAACAATATCATTTTTTACAGTGTTGCTGTGCTAATGCTCACACCCGATCTGTTCTGTAAACCCGGCGGTGGAAGTAGGCCACAGTGTTCCTCACTGATCTGTCATCCGTGTAATTTCATACTTTCTTTCTCTTTCATCAGAGATTAACACGTGTCTATCTGACAGCTCTTGTAGGAAATGTTATTCATTTCTTTTCATAAACCTTTAATTGTGGATTTTATCTTCATTATGGCCCCGTTTCATAGACAAGGCTTAGTTTAAACCAGGACTATGCCTTAGTTAAATTAGGATATTTAAGTCGCTTTTCGATAAATGCGACTTGGTCATTGTTTTGATTTGACCCAAATATCACATTTTATTTATTATTTAGTTTTATATTTAATTTATTATTTAATGTTATTTAATTTTATATTTTATTATTTTATATGTTATATCGTTTTATATTGTATTATTTTGTATTTTGTTATATATATATTTTTTTATTAGTATAGTATAGTATAGTATGGTTTTGGTTTAGTTAGTTTAGTTTAGTTTAGTTTAGTTTAGTTTAGTTTAGTTTAGTTTAGTTTAGTTTAGTTTAGTTTAGTTTAGTTTAGTTTACTTCATGCACAGAGCAGGTCTGGTATTCAGCCAACAGACACACAGAGCAACATTCCTGCCAACATGCAAAGCCATTATCCGCTTTGTTTTGGAAAGAGTATAAATAACTTTTTGGCCCATGTTGCAAAATAGAGAAACTGAAATGATGACTTAAGAAAAAAGAGAACAAAGATCACAAAGTAATCCTTTAAGATCTTTCCAAATCTGGGGCCGGATTCACGAAACTGTTCTCAAGACGAAATAAAGATCGTTCTTCAGATAAATGATAGGAAGATCATAGGAATGTTCCTTCATAAGAAGTTCTCAAATATTTTTTCAAGAATATCTTCCTTATTTCATAGAAATAAAATGATGCATGCTTAAGAAAAACATTTAAGATATTTTTTTCGGGAATAAAAACATCCCTATCTTTTTTCTTAAATGACAGTTTAAGAAAAAATATGGCAGTTAAGACGAATCTTTTTCTTAAGAATGTTTTGTGAATCCGACAACTGAATCTTAATTTAATCTCACTCAAAGATTATTGTGATCTCAATCCATTGATGCAGTAACCGAAGAGTGCACCAACCACAACTGTGTTGGTTCGGTTATGTGTTCATAACATCAGAACATCAGAACATGACATCAGCAACACAAAACATGTGAACAAAGAGATGAATGCTTTCCACAAGTTTTTAAAATCTTAAGATTCTGCTCATAAGTATAGATTTTTGATACTAAGTAAATCAGTTTGTGAGTAAAGACTTGAAGGATGTGGTTTATGAATGAATATTCATAAGGAGCAAACATGCTTTTTTTTTTATTAACAGTTAGTCGGAGTACAACACAACACAATAAAACAGAACACACGTGTCTCGAGACACTGACATATTTATAACACGCTCGTGGCATCTGAACTCATGTGTTTCATGTTTGAACAGTGATTTATGATGAAGTTTTCACTTTAAAGTCGACAGCACTTCAACTATATTGAAGTATTTCATTCAGGTCCGGTTTGTAACTGTATGTTTGAAGAGTAAACGTATGAAGTGGATCTATCACACATCAGATTTGAGGCTGTTTAAGATTTGTTCAAAACAAACACGACACGTTAGAGACCCAACCCGTCTTCCTTTATGCCACATTAAAGACAATACTCGCTTTGTTAGTCCTTTTGACCATCCAAAAACCCCAAAGATACAGACATGGTCACCCAAAGTCAAAATTGAGAATGTCCCCATAACGCGCCCTGCCGACTGAAGAGCAAATAACACATCCGGATTTATGACTGTTACATAACTGAAGCTTATGAGGGATATTTAAGAGGATTTATCACCGCCAAGAGGACAGTTTTATCGCTGAGAGGTTTCTCTTTCACACCTCAGGAGATTTGAGGAAGTTCTCTGTTGTTCTATTAAGTATCAACTTAGATGTTTCTCCTAAAATAAAGAAATAAAAGGCAAAACACATTTTAAAGTCCTAACAACAATGTAGAAAGGAAAACACAAAACAACCTCTTTCAATGAACTTGAAAATACAGTTGTTGTGTAGCCGTGTTTTCTTCGAAGGGTTTTTCCTGGCAGCCTCACAAGAACTGCTATTAAATTATTAAGCTGTGACATGTGTAGACCACACCCCCGAACAATTCATCAAGAATGCATTGACTGACATGTGACCGCTAGATTCTTTTTTGGACGCCACATGCTGGAAGACATCTGAGTTCAGGTGAAACATGTAGGCATGGCATGCACCGACTGAGCCGAAACTGCCATTGGCACAAGATGACGGCCAAATGTATTTCATTCAACGCCACGCGCCTCATGAGGGTGTCACTTCTACTTTCGGTCAACACGTGTCACAGATGTTGATCTGAAATGGAATGAATTTATGTGCGCTTGCAGCTGACAGCAGCTAAATGTGGCATGTGTGTGTTGATGGGGGTCAAGTGACACAAAATGCATTAATCTGTCCTGGATTGTAATGTTATCATTTTTATACGAATTCATGATCAATTCTCCGTTGTACAGAGTGTACATGTATGACAGCACATATTTATTAAGGCATTGAGAACCACTGGAGTAAATCGGTTCACTAACTTTTGCTTAAACATCAAAGAACAGCTGTATTTAACAAACAGAGGTTTTCACTTTACTGCAGCGGCTCTTGTCAAAGCGACAATTGTTCCTTCGATCAATGATAAATAAACAATCGTTCATACAACTATGCTAAAATTGCACATAGGCTGAGATGTATTCCCTATTTATCAATCATATATCAAACATTTGAGCCTATACATTAATTTAAATTTCGTGTTTTAAATGCAGAGTTTTCTGTCGTGTCACGTACCACCGGGGTCTCTTCAACCCTCTTTAGTATTGAAACCCCAGTGAAACACTAGAGGACATTCCTGTGGCAGACCGAGTCTCAAACTGTGTTCATTTATTTGATTCTATTTATTTTGTGCTAATGTAGATGTGCACAAAGTGCTGCAAATAATATAAGAATAAATGTGTGTGTGTGTGTGTTTGGTTTTCTTCAATGTGCAAAGAAAGCAATACCTGTAGATGTTGACCTTGTGGGGACATTTTTAGGTCCACATGAGGGAAAACAGCTTATAAATCATACAGAATGGTATTTAGTGAAAATGAAAAAAATGTAGAAAGGTTTGTGTGATTATTAGGTTAAGGCGTTGGGTTTGGGGAAAGAATATATCATAAGCCTGATATAAAATCAATGGAAGTCTGTGGAATGTCCAAGCAGAATGTGTGTGTATGTCGTGTGTGTGTGCGTGTGTGTTTGAGAGAGGACACACAGGGTTTCCAGCACATTATGCGCTGGAGGCATTTGATTGAGAAGTGAGTTGAAACATGCAGGGAAACCTGAAGAGTGACTGATCTGAAGCCAGTCCGGACCAGTTATCGTGAGAACCAGAGAGAGGAGGGTGGAGGGAGGGAATGCAAACACAAACAGGAGAAAAAATCCTGACTCGACATTCCTTAACAAGACCACAAACAAAACGTTTTCTGAACTCACAACCTAATGACATAAACTGTGTTCCAAAGTATGTGGTACGGACATAACAGACACTTTCATTCAAAGTGACTTACAGGTGAAAATGAATACGCTGAATGTAATGTATGTCTGTTCTCTGGGAATCAAACGTGTGACCTTTACGCGCCCAAAACAACTGGAAATGTAGTTGAACATTTAAGACATAAAAAAAAAGAAACAAGTTTGGAAAAATGTTTCTTAGCTGGGATATCCGTTAGCTAGAGGATTAAAATCACCATGGGCAAACAACATAGTTCTCTGCCTTCCAAGAGAACTTTTGCCAAATTTAAAGGGCAGCCATCATAAAAAAGACAACCCCAGAAAACAATCCATCCCCGTGAGAAGCGCTGAAAAAATGCTGAAATTCACTCTCCGGGAGCAAACGGCAGCGGTATTGGTGGCAGACTGGCAGTATGGCGAGACATTTGAGAAATGCTCTTGTATAGATTAAGGGGGCTGCGTGAGTTATGTAGGGTATGACGTGTCACAGTGACGAAGGTCTCTTACGCTGAGACTCAAAAAACAGAATTTGACATGATATTGAGATCTTTAATAATATTGTCTTTTAATATCTGAGCTCCGTTTGACACGTTGTTGACAACAAAACTCAAACACATTTGTCAGATTTCTGACTCTCAGGAGAAAAATCTGAGACGCAGATGAGATTTAAGCAGAAGTTCTCTCTGTTTAATCTCGTCTTGGAGAAATATTAAAGAGATCTCGCGATTGTTATCTAAGCAACATCGCCCAAGAAAGAAAAGTGTTTATGGCATTGAGATGGTCAACAAGTGTGATGTCATTGTCATTGACAGGGTGTTGTGATGTGAGGTTCATCTTGGCTCTCGGTGAGAATATCTTGTTTTGTGTGTCACATGAGCAGCCCTGCAGATTTACTGTTGAGATTCATGCAGCAGGTTTGGAATCGTGCACCTCTGTCTTCCAGAACCCATCTTATGGTATTACTGCGGTAAGTATGTGTGAGTCCTGGACACCGGTTCAGAAGTTTTGGGGGAGGTGAAGGTAACTGAGGTTAAAGGTCAAACTCGCAATAGACTCTACTGTATATCCAAACATGTACTGTATGCTGATGTATGTCATGTACCGGCTCTTTTTGCTCTCGTCTATATTTACCCACATGTCTTTTACATAACACCTTTACATACGCTTATCTACACCTATAGGATTTCTGTTTAGCTTCCCTGTGGCTCAGTGGTTAGAGCATGGCACTAGTGATGCCAAGGTCATGGGGTTCGATCCTGGGGATTGCACATAGTCAGAAACAAATGAATAAAACAATGTGGCTTTGGATAAAAGCATCTGCCAAATGCATAAATGGAAATGATCAACAAACCCTCAAAGCAGAAATCTTGTCTTCAAATCAAGAAATCATCGGGATGTATTTTAAAACAAGCAATAAACTATTAGTGTCTTGGTTTACTTAGAGAAAATTGTCTTATTAGGAAAACTGTTCCTATACCTTTAGAGGTTTATTGCTTTCATTAATAGAAATATGATCAATAAAAATAAAAGTAAAATGTACTAACCCTCTTGTCATTCCAAACCTTTATGAATTTCCTTTTTCACTTTTCTGTCATTTGCCTTTATGCATTTGGTGCATTAAATCTATACATTGTGATCAGTCACTGGGAATCAAACCCATGGATTTTGTGAGCTCATGGATTTTGTGAGCTCAAAGAACATGAGAGGAACCATATAAAACGAATATGGCGCTGAATACTGTGTGGAAATACTACTGTGACAGAAAAGCTGTCAAGATCTTTTGCATATCTTTTGTTGGCTTCTTCTGGTTCATGACATGAATGTTCTAAACGTAATAAATAAAAAATGAGAAATGAGAAATGTTAAATCAGACGTCAGGGAAGGTCGCAGTGTTTGGATTCTTGTGGGTCATATTGTTTTGAAAGATCTATTTACAGAGAGAACACCCTGTGCTGCCAACAGCATCGTGCAACATGTGTATATATACGTACATACCAGTATCAACAGCATAAACTCTACACCGCACGATCACAGCGATGCACAGCACTCATATATCACTCACATACACACAGAATGACTGACATAACACACACAGACAATTATAAACTGATAACACAGATGTGCCTGTGAAAAGAGTTTTAACAGTGTTTGGAAAACATGTGTTTTAGTTAGCAGACATTAAACAAATCTGACAGTTTTCCAGTGAGTTGTTGCACCTAAAGTGTTCAAGGGCTCAGCTGTGAACATTTTGAATTGTTTACAATTGATGTATTATTTCTTGATAGGATCCGGTTTGAAGGATGCAGATGTGCTGTTGAGTTGTCTGCACAAAAAGCAAACGCATTACAAAAGTCAAGGAAGTATAACAAATGATCTAGAGAACTCCAAACATCTCAGTAATGTTCCTGATCTGCAAGCTCGAATAGAACTAAACATCAAACGAATAAAAGAAACGTCACAGCAAAATATTTCCTTTTACAAGGCTGTTTAATGAAAACAAGGTCAACATTTTGATGTGTGTCACATGATAGTATTTGCATATCCGTTGTAATATTTATTTGTATGTTCTTATAGGTTCAAGTGTGGTTAAACTTTATGATGTAGAAAACAGAAAAGCCAATAATCTTCAACTTCTCAGCATATTGAGGGGCAGAAGCAGGCCACAAAGAAACACAACTATTAATCTGCTGTTACAGCCCTTCTACATATATATATTTGCATAAACATGGATTTATATACATCCTATTTACATATGGATACATTATATACATCCATATTATAATTTTTTGTATAGCAATTCTGCGTATCTTTTGCATATTGGTGTTTGTACGTCATTATATGTTGTCCCTTTGTATACCTTCAAGCATAGCTTTACTCTTTGATGTAGAATTTTGACCAAATGTTACATGCTCTCTCATTTGTAAGTCGCTTTGAATAAATAAATGTATCTGCTAAATGAGTAATGTAAATGGCATAGTTGCAGTAAGAGCAGAAGTGCAGGGCTTTAAGGAAAGGACAGAGATATACATGCAGACAAAGACAATCTGTATAATGTGACAGCAGGGTTCAGTTTCAGGAGAACATTGTGTTCTGTACATTTTGTTCCTGCTCGTACAGAAAATCGCGCAGCGAGATGGACGCGCGTCTTTAAAAAGCGCTCTGTCGCCACCTGCCGGTGAACACGCGAACGTGTCGCTCTGAGGTTGGGTGCAAAATGGATTTAGTCAAACTCAAATCAAACTTAAAACGCATGGATTTTAACAAAGGTCAAATAACATATATATTTATATATATACATTTTAAAGTTTTAAAAAGCTTGTTTCCTTCATCACAACCTGTCTGAATGACAAGACGGCATGGTTCAGTAAACGTAATAGTTCACACAGATAAATTTGCTCCGAATGTATTTATTTTGATTTAAACTGAAACCTTTGATTGTACAGGAGATTTAGTGGGTTTGATCTAAAATTATCATTCGAGATTGGACCCGACTGAAACATTCACATTTGTTAAATCACAAACAAAATTCATACTTGAATTAAAAGGCTAAAGTAGTTTGCATTAATTCAATTAAGTAGTCACAGACGATTCTTGATTCGCCAAATGTATCTCACACTCACACTTGCAGCTGTCGGGAATAGGCTAACATGTGTTGAAAACTAAATGATTTGTCATGCAATAAAGCGACAAGGGCTTTAAAGTATCAGTGTGAAGAGCTCATGGAGAACAGAAGCAAATGCTGTTGGTGGGATTGTGTCTGATGGAGAACAGAAATGGGTGATCAGCATTGAAGAATTGTATTCTTAACATCATGACAGAACCAGTTGCCTGCTGCTTCTGTACCTTCTTCATTGACTTCAACAAAAGATTTATGGATCACTTTAAAGCTAAAATACACTACAGGACATTTGCTCAGATTTTCAGTCTGGACTTGTTGCAGAAAGTCTGTGCCAGTCTGCAGATTTGATCAGTTACTGTGTTTCATCTCTGAAATTTCAAAAAGTCTGCAAGTGTAGGGTGTCTAGTTAAAAAAAACTGGTAGGATTTCTCTCCATAGAGACGATTGGATAGACTCAACATACACGAGTCTTCTGGTTTGTTCAAGTCACTCATGAGCTGTTTAAGCTGGAATGATGATCCTCCTGCTGATGATAAGACTTCATCACCATCATCAAATCACATTGAGATCCATAAAAATCTACGACAGCCAGACAAATCATTTTGAAGATGACTATTACATAAAACACCAAACACAGTTTTTGGTATAGAACTCGTGAAGTTAATATATTGTGTAAGGACCTGGACAGATATCTTGGACCGCTGCCCAAGCTTCCAGCTTCAGGTTTGATAAGTGTGTTCAGACACAGAACCTGATGAGAGAATGAATAAATCAATCCAACTTCACTGTTGTAATAATTCAAACGTCTATTGTGAATACATCACTAATAATCCCTTTATACAAGCTTTAAGTAATGACAGCTTTAAGCTAATGACTAATGATGTCAAGCCTTTTCTTTACACTCAACAACAAAAAAGTTCAATTGAACTTTTTTTGTTATTGAATGTATAACGTTATAATCTTCCCATAATACTCAAAGTTTAAGATTGGATTTCTCTTATATCACGAGTTCTTCGTGGTAGAGCAACAGTCTAGACTCTGAATCATAACACATCCAGCGTGTGACATGTCAGTCAGTCACACCCCCGTGTGGTGAGGTTTCTCACAGCGATGCACCAGGTCATACAAATCTGAATACACACACAAACAGACAGACTTCTACCATTCCATCACGTTCTTTCCATTTCTCCTCGTTCTCAACGTGACGTCTGACCTGTAACATCTGAGCTTGTGTGTTTGCCAGAGCAGAAGAGATGCTGAGAGGAGAGTAGAAGACATTTGCTCTCGTGTTCGTCTCACTGATCTTCTTGAACAGATTGAGAGAGAATTGTGTGTTTGCTGCTGACAAAGACTCCATTTGCACAACCTGAGCAACAAAGAAGAACCAGTCAATGAGAGGTCAAAATAGATTCAAGGGTGTTTAAAAATGACATTGCAAAACTTGTATTTGGAAATGTGGCTAAACTGAATTTGAATCAATAAATGTGCAATATCTATGCTGAAGAGAGTCTCAACTGCATCAAGAGTAACAGAGAAATGAAATAAAATCATTGGAATCACCTGGAATATTCAGCAGTATTGATGATGTGTCCTGGTTGTCATTCTTATAAAAAACGTCGGACACCCAACAGTATCTTTATAAGGCCATCCAGTTTCCATATAATCTTATTCGATTATGGCATAAAACAGCATAGTTGATCTGGGAACATTTCAAATAGACTTCACATGAAAAATAATAAATTATTCATCTGTGTAAAAAATAACCTTGTCCTTATCGTTGAACAAGTATAAAAAACAAAACAAATGAAAAGATGTGAGTTCTCTTGGGTGTAGCTGCGTGGTTCACATATATATGTGTGCAGTCATAAAGTTGTCACCACCGCGACTTGCAGCAAATATCTGTCATCAATGTGTTGCAATGTGTTCAGTTTGTGCAAATACAGTTTCATGTGGAAGCCAAAAAGTTCAACACAGTAGCAAAACTCCACAACGTTTTATGAAAAGAGGTGTGCGGACTCTTCTGCTTACTAAACCATCTATGAATAGCACAGTTGACTGTGTTTGCCATGTTTGACCTTTGGACCTAACGATGACAAATATGTGTAAACCCATAGAAAAAAATGACAAAGTTTCATGATGGAAGCACTCTGTTTGTAGATTCTGCAGAAAAGATGCACATGAGAACTAAAATAACTTTATAAATGATCAATAAAATATTGATTTTCAATAGTTTGACATTATAGCTAGAACATAGAAGACTTCTGGTTTGTGAATCATGAGGATTCTTCTCCTAATTGTCAAGATGTTGTGAATAATGTTTTTTAAAATATAGATTTAAAGGGATCCCCGACTTGGAAGACTTGTATGCATTAATAGGTTGTAATGGCCTTACACTACATTAGAAATGCATCAATTAGTTCATTTCTTGAAAGAAAATGGCCAGATTGTGCTCTTTTTTATCAAATGGTTTAATCCAATCATCATAAAGGATCATTATTAATATGTATAACAGAAAAGATGGGAGCAATGTAAAAAACATGTGACAAACTGAAACACTGGATTGGCCTATTCTTGACTTACTTCGTCAAACGATTCTACTGTTCCTATAGAAAATAAAATCTACATATCAAAACATCATCTGTAAACGAGTTTGAGTCAGAGATATGGAAGTTTTCTTAATGAACGGTTGGGTTTGTTTATATTTCACCCAACCAGCATTTGTTCTGGATAAAAAGCACCATAACATTTACATGTCTCAACTGATTTCAATTGGAGTACAAAAACATGAGAAATGTCTTTATAGCGCTGTCTTACCCTCTTGAATATGACACAAAATCCCAAAGCGCTCAATGCGGAGTCTATCCCTGAATCCACTTCTATAGTTTATAGACCATCTGGGTATTTCTCTTCTACTGTTTTGTGCATACTGAGGTTTCAGACATACTACTCATGACCAGTGTTGCGTGTAACTAGTTACTAAGTAATTAGTTACTGTAATTCAATTACTTTCCCCTTGAAAAGTAAAGTAAGGGATTACTCTTATTTCTTCTGTAATTTAATTACAGTTACTTCTGACGTAATTAAACTAAATACTTTGTGTAATATATGTGTGCGCAATAGTGGAATTGACATCAAAAGTCTAACTTTAAAATCCGTGCTTTAATATGTAATTCTCACATTTGCAATACTTTGGTCAGTTAATAATACTACTTTATGTAGTTTAATATTAGTTATTTGAATGAATTAAATAAGCGGTTTGAATCAATTAACAAATCAAGGTTGATAGGATATAGAAAGTAATCAGTAATAAGTAACTAAATACATTTTGGAGAGAGTCATTTGTACAGTAATCTAATGACACTATTGAATATGTAATTAGTAACTAGTAATGAATTACTTTTTCAGATAAACTAACCCAACACTGCTCATGACACATACTCATTTTCGCCTACTATATAGTATGGAAGTACGCGATTTCGGATGCAGGGCATTATGTCTGTCGCTGTGTTCCATTTCGAAGGGCATAGGGATGATCAATGGATCATCCTTATGCCCTAAACCCTTCGAATGGTTTACCCTCCGGAGTGAGAACTTTGAAGGGTTAAAGGGTGTAGGGGACCAAACAACTGTTTCATGAATCGCCATCTAGCGGTGGAAATGTGTAACGCGGGATAATCTGAAAAATAAATCAAATATATCAGTGCTTACTAGTTTATATCAATATTAAATATTTAAACTAAAATGTCCCCCCACACAGTCTCAATTCATTCTCCTTTAAAAATGAGTTGTTAGTTATCCAAAAGGTTTGATTTAAATCTTACGAATACTTCTTGCGTTTTGAAAGTTGCTTCAAGGAATCTTGTATGCTTTTCTTTGGCATGATTTTGACTACAAAAGACGGTGAGAAGTTTTTCCAGAACAATTTAATTGATCTTTTTTAACACAGGAAAACCACAAACACTTAGTAGTTTATTCAAAATAAACACTCTTTTAAAGACAGAATGACACAACTCGTACCAGCAGGAGCTCATGGAGAGCAAAAGCGTCCATAAAACAGAACGCTCTTGGTGGGATTGTGTCGAATGAAGAACAGGAACGGATGATCAGCGTTAAAAAACAGAGGAATCACTAAACTTCTGGTCATTATAACGGCAGCAGTAGCCGCCGCTGCTTCTGTTCCTTCTTCATTGACTTCAACAAAAGATTTATGAATCACTTTAGACAGCACCAGATCGTTGCTGGCGGACATGCCTGAGAAGTTTGCCGTCCCCATCTCAAAAGCATCCACCATTCCCAGACTCTTCAGAAGACTCTTCATGTCGTACGTTTCCTCCAGCTTGAATTTTGGCAGAGATATCTGAACCTCTTGTACGCTCATGTTGTCGGGTTTGGTCCAGTCCATGAGCTTCTCATAGGTCAGCGTTTTCTCCAGCTGGATAAGAGAATCATGTTAGTGTCTGTCGATCTGTAAATGAACATGTGTGAACGAGCAAACCCGTCTCACCTTCTGAAGGCCAGTGGTGTCGTCTTCAATCTCATTTGGAAGGATGATCAGCATACTCAGATTCTTCCCGACATACGGCAGCTCCACGATCTGACTGTTCACCTCTGGGATGAAGGTCAGAGGAAACTTTGACTTCTGGTTCATCATCTTCACCGGCTTCGTTTCATTCTGCCAATCATCATTGAGAACACGTTATAACCCCTCAAATCTCACAATGTTCAACTTGATATAAAGAACACAAGAAGAACATTAACGTCACCTTGTTCAGCCTAAACTGCTGGTCAACAGTGGCTTCATTTAAGAATTTTTTCTCCCAGTTGCCCTTGAAGTAGATGGCGTTCACCAAGACCAAACGCGTCATATTATCGAGGACCCCGGGCTTCAGCAAGTCCTTGATCTTCCCTGATTAACATTCATATTTATAGCCAATCAAGACACTTACACAGCACAATTGAAGAATTCACCCTGGTTTTACCTTGCGTCGTCTTCTCCACCCAGTTGTTGACGTTAACTCGTGCCGCTTCTGCGTTTTGTTTAAAGTCCACAGGCTCCAGTCTGGCCTGGTAGTATTTTTGCGAGTCGCTAATGAATTTCTAAAACAAAATAAGTTTGACGTGAAAGCTGAGCTGAGAACATTTCCAGAATTCGCATGAACAAGAATGATTTGAGTTGTGAAGGAATAAACCGCTCTTACATCAATGAACTGGTAGGATTTCTCTCCGTAGAGACGATTGGCGAGACTCAACATATATGGGACTCCTGGTTTGTTTAACTCACTCATGAGCTTGCTGAAGCTGGAATGAACAAGATCTTCACTTTTGCTTCCAGGTTTTGGCTGAGCAGGAGATTTCTGTTTGAGAGTTACAATAAAAAAACATTGTGATACAAAACAGATCACCACTAGCTTCCACAATTAATTAAAACAAAAATACAATGATCACAGAATCTTATCAGTCGCAGCACCTTACATATTTGTAAGCATATCTTTGCCTTCAAAACACACACACACGCTTTCTCTTTGTAGGTTTACGAGAAGCAGAAACATGAGGTTATTATATATGCAAATACTTATTCTGAACCTTGAGGAACCCAGGTATCAGACATTTCGGGGTCTGTTGCATCATGGGCGGTTGAGATTGACCCTTGCTGCCGACGGCTGTCTGGGGTTTCGGGCTCGGCTGTTGAGCTGATGGTCCAGGCGTCACGCCGTCAGCTTTGACAAGTTTGTTAAGACACAGAACCTAAAGCAGAATTGATGGAAAAAATAAATAACTACAACTTCACAAATATAACAGAAGAATAGAATTGAACGTATAAATTTGTTTCATGATAGAGAGCTCGAGATTCAACTAACGTATTATAGAAATGAGACATAAGGTGGAGGAGAATTATTTTTATTTTTCAGCTAGCTGTGACCACCTGCATGTTAATACTTCAGATTTAACACATTAAGGGCGTGTCCACACCGGGACGATAACAAACTTGCCGACCCATGAGATTAGCGCTTTTGTTCACGTGCCTGGAGCTGCGACTTGGTGGCGCTCAAACACAAAACGTTCTTGCCGAGCACACATTGATGAAGAGGAAGCAAGATGAATTCTTCTTCTGTGTGACAAGCGAGTGTCCGTAGCATAAAGTTGCGCAGCGCCACCTTGTGTACAGGTGTGTTTCTCTTCTTCATTAAGCGGCGTCTATGTCAGGGAGTGAATTGGCACGTTCACTCGGCTCATCGCCAGTGAAAATCGCTTGGGTATGAACGCAGGAAAACGTCTAACAAAAAAATGCTGCAGATAAGCGCGTGCGATTATGATCCCGGTGTGGACAGGCCTTAAGACTGCAGAATTAGGGATTTCAGTTTTCACGCTTTACTAAAACCATAACAAGACCCAACCCAAGTTGCGTCTGAACATGCACAAAAGACTTTATTCAAACATTACATCATGGTCAATAACAGGCAAATCTTGCACTAACATGTTTGCTTGTTAGATTTGTAGTGCTCGTATCATGAGAGGATTTATTGTACTTTGGAAGCATACTGTAAAGACTTTTTATTACACCTAAGCTCCAAAATAATTTGTTCTAAAACTTGACATTTAACGCAATCAAACATTAAATATTCAACCAAACAACAGTCCACAAATCAGTTGTCAACTACACCTATTCCTGTTCCAAACCCCGGCCCTCCCAGTCACGGTTAGATAATGAAGAGAAATCAAGCTGTACTACTATTCTAAGCAAGAAAAGACTCTTGAAACTCCCAACAATTCTTTCCATTAAAGAAAGAAAGTCGGACTATATGACATCACCTGTAACATCTGATCTAGTGTGTTTCCTTTGGCACCGAGCGACACCATAGCCAGAGCAGAAGAGATGCTGAGAGGAGAGTAGAAGACATTTGTATCTTTTCCCTTCTCACTGATCTTCTTGAACAGATTGAGAGAGAATTGCGTGTTTGCTGCTGACAAAGACTCCATTTGCACAACCTGAGCAAAGAAAGAGAGAGATTAATCATACAAAACGATTCACTGCAAATAACCAATAGATGCATATAAATTCAGTAGAAAAATAAACAAAACATTTATTTTGGTATGAAATAAAATCACAATGTCAATTTAGTCTCACATCTTTATGACAAAATGCTGCAATGTCAAGATATTGAGTAGATATAGTTACTGTTAGACATAACTTTGCAGAAATATGTGACTTGTATTAGCTGTGTTATAATCAATAATTGATATAACATTACGAAACAGTGTAAAATGTAGCCAAGAGATGAATGAAACAAAAGCTTTACCTATAAAATACTCAGCAGAGACTGTGAAGTTCTCCTGTGTGTCACAACTGAATGAGTTGTTTTGGGTTGGTGTTGTTTTAAAGAATGATGCCTCGCCCTGAAACGCCCAAACTCCTGAAAGAGGAATGTTGGCGTATGACAACCGGAAAACTGATTCATGCAGGGCCGTGCACAGACATTTTGAGTGGCAGTGCCCGAAACAAAAAAAAGGGCACCTAGGGTCGTAGCAGGAGAAGACAGCACACGCTCGTAGAAATGTCCCGCTGTAGCACTCAGTACAACATCAAATATAGATTTACATATTTACTGGGTTAAGGTACAACTCTTTTAAAACATTTACAGTAGCCAATACAGCATTTTCACAATAATGGTGATTTGTTAAATTTCCAACATTTTTCAACATTGTTTGCGTGTGCAAAAGTAATATTAACATCTATGCATTTGGCAGACGCATTTATCCAACGTGACATTTGTTTCTGAGCATGTGCAAACCCTTGGATCGAACTCATGACCTTGGCGATGCAAGCGCCACGCTCTAACCACTGAGCTTCAGGAAATATTGATGCATTAACAAATGATTCAATGGTTTTCAAATGCTCTCCTGCCATCAGGACTCCTATTAATATGGTCTTAATAAAATGTTATTTATATGATATATGTTATAGATTACTGGTTTCAACTAAGAAAATAGATGACTGGGCAGGAGTTACAGTGTGACAACTGTCAGCTTTGTGAAGGCATTTTCTACAAAGTGTGCCAATAACTGCAAATTTGATGTTATTTATATTGAGGGTTGGGGAGTAACGGAATACATGTAACTTAGTTACGTATTTAAAATACAAAATTTGAGTAACTGTATTTCATTACAGTTATTTTTTAATGGGCTGTAATCAAATTACAGTTACATCTAAAAAGATGTTTAAGAATTTTTATGTTATTTACTTCATTTAAACATTATTATAAATTGTCAGAGAATCACAGATCGCTGTTTACATGAATTACCTCTGACAATCTGCAAAAGCATCCTAAGCTACAGTTATGCTCATAAGTTTCATACTTCATGTGAAAAATTGGAATAATCTTAACAAAATAAGAGGGATCTGGTTTCATAGAAATTGAGTGGTAATTTTATTTAGTACTGTCGTGAATGAGCTATTTCACATAATAGAAGTTTACATGTACTCCACAAGACAAAATGACTTCATTTTTACAAATTGCCACATTAAAAAATGTAAATACATACCCTTGAATCTTTATTTGTCTGTCGTTACCTGAATGATCAACGACTGTTTTCATGTTTTGTGATAGTTGTTTGTGAGTTTCTTGTTTAAGTAATTATTTAGGTAATTGTGACGTTTTGTCTCCGTTTTGACCCTTTCCTCACAATTGTGAGTATATATCTCACAATTCTAACTTCTTTTCTTAGAATTGCGAGACATACACTCACAGTTGTGGACTATAATGTCCAATGAGGGAAAACTGTAAAACTGGTGTTGTTTAAAATAATATGCAGAGGAAAGCCAAGTCCTCTGTTTGGTGATCGCTCTGTTTTATGTACCTTATAAGTATCGTTTCTTTGCCTTGGAATTGACATGTTCGCATATTCTGCGAGAGAGTTTACAGTATGTGATGTATTTTTCTTCACGCTGTGTGGACCTCTTTTTTGTTTTCTAAAAAAGTCCAAATGTGCAAAGTCAAATGGAATGCAAAAACTTTTAAGCTTGTTATCTCAACTTATCATTCAAAAGAAACAGAAAAGAATATATTTTGAGAAATGTCTCAGTGGTTTTGTGTCCCTACAATGGAAGTCGCTGGGATTCAATGTTGGTTGATACTCAACATTCTTCAAAATATCTTCTATAAAGAAGCTCAGTTGTGTAATGACGAGGATAAGTAAAAGATGTTTTTTTTTTTCATTTTTGGGTGAACTAGTCCTTTATCTTAATGTGTAAAAAATACAGTTGTGAGTTACTTTGGTTGTGTCAGTATGAAGAATTCTCTGTAAAAGTGTGATGTCATCTTCATGCTTGACAACAAAGATGTTATCTGGGTGTTACACTGTTTCTGTATGATGTATGAACACAGAGAGAATACGACCAAAGCTGATGATGGAGAATACATTCTACGAAATGACATCAGGGCTCTCAAACCAGATTCTGTTTGACAGATGTGAAGCTTAAAAATCTTGTTGCTGCCTGTAAGTACAATACATCATGATCAGTCTGTTAAAATGAGGCAATGTGTTTTAAATCACACACCGAGTAAAAACCACAACCTTTATTAATGCTAAATCCATCTCCTGACTCACCAGCAGCAGGTGAAGGCTTGTGGGTTTGTTCAGCCCATCCGTACACCGTCATGGGATGAACATTTAACATTTGACCTCAGGTCACAGTGAAGACGTCTACACATCTTTTTGAGAACCTGCAAGATGTTTATCATTTTGTCAAATATTACACAACACATGAATGAAAGTTATTTCATACACACCTTAGGATCATGACATCATCTTTTCAAAATGTACAGGTTGTCACTGAATTTAAGGAGGCACATTCAAACAGGATCATGTGTTTATCAGTAAAACTAAATAGGCCTATATGAAAATGGACAAATAATGGCGTTTTTTAAAATAGGGAAATATGACTTTTCTTACTCACACTTTCTTTATATCAGTAATGGAACAAATGTGTTTTACCTTTACAGACTTTTCTGAATCACTCATGAGGGTCAAACATTTAGTTTCCCGCTCACATAATCACGAGACGTTTTTACTTCTGCGAATTTCAGATCCCGTCTGGTCGTTGTTTTAACAGGGCTAAAGTCATCTGTTTGTTTGTTTAAGCATCTTTGTTTTCCTCGCACCTCCGAACCAAACTACAAAAAGCGTTTGTGTTTCCACAAGTTTGTTGCAACTCAAATATTTTACCATGTCAAACTGTTCTCAAATCTATAAATGACGATATACACACCAAATTATAATTTTGATTTAAAAATGGATTTCTGCAGCAATGCCTTTTCCCAGGTGTTGTCTGTGCACGGCAGGGATTGTCTGTCCACTGGTCCGGGTGTTTGTATGTGTGTTTATGACTTACATTGTGCCTCATCTTTGAAACACGAACAGAACAAGTTTTTATGGAAGTCCTTCTGTCTAAAAATGTGTATTTTAAAAATGTTAGCCGGTTCAAAAAAAGTACACCTGCTCCCTACTGAATATCACACGAACATCTGGCAGACATTTATTTCATGCTGTTTGCTCATCTGCCCTACATCTCTGAGACGTCTGCTGTCAGATGTCATATAGACCTCTAGAAGATGTCTGTAAGATGTGTATGATTTAGAATGGATGTACAGCTCTTTCTAAGATGTTTAGCAGATTTTTTACACTGCAGATGTTTTCCAGATCTCCAGATCTGTAGCAGACATCTTACAGATATAACTGTGCTATATGGGCCACGAGTAAATGGTGCGTAAAACATTCAATGCTCTGTGTTCTTTTGACAAACTGATTACACTGCATTTAGATGCACTAGCTGTGCTCGACACTCACTGTCCCTTTAACACAGCTGTCCAATCACAGTGGAGCGGAGGCGGGACAAACACTACATTGACCAACCATCACACTTGTATAACATGTATAGTCCGACCAGTTCGACCAGTTTCAACAAAAGGACAAGATCTCATACATACTGGGAGAAAACTCCAGAAGCTCAAACCTGCTGCAAGATATGTCAAGTCCTGCCACGACCAAAGAACAACCAGCACAACACAAAACAACACTGACAGGACAACACACACAAACTGACACTATCACCCTTATATTGAGATGTATATATATATATATATATATATATATATATTTTTACTTATAGACTTTATTTATATTCTATCTTACTTTTATCTTAATTTGTATTTGTGCATGTTTATATTTAATCTTGTGCTTTGGCAATGTAAACATTTTTTATCATGCCAATAAAGCTCCTTTGAATCTTGAATCTTGAATCTAGTCCTAATCATAGCGACCAACTGTCTCCGGACTGAACGCGCAGTGCATCCAAAGCGCCACCAGCTGGTTGTTTCCAGAAGAGCATCAGACATTACTACAGATGGCCAAAAACGCTTTGGTGGACACACGACAAATTATTAATTTATTGTTAGGCATATAGCCTATTAGTCTTTTAATATAACGTTAATATAACGTGCCAAACATAAGAACGGATTCCACAGCTTTCTTAGATACGTAATTTGCGTAGCTGTAATTCATAGGCGGGGATCATGCTGCTTCTGAATGAGACATGCACGCCTTATTTACGAATGATTGGTATTCATAAACATACACACGTTTTACTATCAAATCTCACGTTTATGGAGTATTTGTGAATCCGGAGGAGAGTTTTCGAGAAGGTCCGTTTTACGCTCAAATCACTCAAATATTTATGAATGTTTCATGAATGAGACCAATATGTGTAAATATGACACTTTTACATTTCACTTCATTCAACCTTTATTGGCTCGAGGCAACAACATATATGCACATAACCTATAAGCTTTGATTACATGACAGTAACTTGTTTAAGCTTTGCAGAAGGTTGTCTCAGCAGGAGCTCATGGAGAACAGAAGCGTCCGTAAAACAGAACGCTGTTGGTGGGATTGTGTCTGATGAAGAACAGGAACGGATGATCAGCATTGAAGACGTCTGGTTTATTAATGTAACCACATAGGGTCTGGCCGAAAACCAGTAGCCGCTGCTGCTTCTGTTCCGTCCTCATTAACATCAATAAAAGATTTATGAATCACATCAGACAGCATCAGATCACTGTTGGATATGCCTGAAAGATTTGCCGTCCCCATCTCAAAAGCATCCACCATTCCTAGACTCTTCAGCAGACTCTTCACGTCGTACGTTTCCTCCAACTTGAATTTGGGAAGAGATAAGTCAACTCGGACTTCCCTCATCTTTTCAGGTTTGGTCCAGTCCATGAGCTTCTCATAGGTCAGTGTGTCCTCCAGCTGATAAGAGAATCAGTTAATGTTATTGTGAAATGTGATGAATCGATCATAGCTTAATGATGTTATTTGTGAAAGAGCACAGATCTGTCTCACCTTCTGAAGGCCAGTGGTGTCGTCTTCAATCTCTTTTGGAAGGATGATCAGCATACTCAGATTCTTCCCGACATACGGCAGCTCCACGATCTGACTGTTCACCTCTGGGATGAAGGTCAGAGGAAAGTGTGATTCCTGGTTCATCATCTTCACCGGCTTCGTTTCATTCTGCCAATCATCATTGAGAACACGTTATAACCCCTCAAATCTCACAATATTCAACTTGATATAAAGAACACAAGAAGAACATTAATGTCACCTTGTTCAGCCTAAACTGCTTCTCTTTAGTGCCATGCCATTCAGGTGGGAATTTATGCCTCCAATCGGCCTTCAGGTAGATGGCATTTATCAGGACCAAACGCGTTTGATCATTGACGATCCCCGGAGCCAGCAAGTTATTGATCTTCCCTGATGCATATGGATATTAAATTCACTACATGAACAATGAAAATCAAATGAAAGTGAAATGCACCACTATATGACCAAACGGAAATGCTGTTTGTTTCATTTATTACTAAACAAATCTGTTTAGTTAGTGTATAACAGTACACACAACTCACACTTTAATATGACACACGGCTTCACAATTACGAATGTTTCACATTATTTTGAGCAAAATGTAAAAAAAGAATATGAATAAAATCATTGAAATGAAAATAACAAACATAAAAGAAATGTTAAAGAATTGACAACATTAAAGGCTTAACATTTACACATACCTTCTGTATGTAATGTATAAAGGGAATAGATCAGTAACCCAAAAATTTAAAACGAATTTTAATACAAAATAAAATAAGGAAAGGAATTAAGAAAGCTGAACTTCTTACAGCATTTAACGCACAAATTAAGCAACGAAACGTAAAACATTATATATGTTGATGCTGGTTCCATGTCGGCAGCTCAACAAATAGGATTGAACAGACATCACACCGTAAAACACATACTTATATCATTTAATATCTTATACGCCTCAATGTTTAGAGTACTTTGTGTTTATTTACATCATTTTTACTTTGAGTATGTTTTTCTACAGTTAGAATGAATGGTTAAATTGATAAAAAGGGTTTGAAAGGGAATTACAGTATGACGTCTGGAAAATGTTTTACTAGCAAATCATTTAAACTTCTGCTTTTGTTTTTGCTTTTACAAAATTAGATTTTTGGGTTTATATCAAACAATGACTTGTTCATGATTTTACATATTGTCGTTATGCATTTGATCATAATAATGATGCAATGGAAAACACAAGCCATGCCCACTATTTTATCTTTGAAATTCTGTTTCACTTAGAAATCTGTCACAATACTAAAATAGAGCCGACCATTGCTTTCAGTTCACAGGGACTTTAAATGGTAAAAGTTTCACACTGGTTTTTACCTTGCGTCTGTTTCTCCACCCAGTCGTTGATGTTGACTCGTTCAGCTTCTGCGTTTGTTTTAAAGTCCACACACTCCAGTCCAGCCTGATAGTATTTCTGTGAGTCACTAATGAATTTCTATAACAGATCAATTGATGCACAAGTCACATTAGAGCCGAGAACACTTTAGACCTTTATTTGAGTTGTGAAGGAATAAACCGCTCTTACATCAATGAACTGGAAGGATTTCTCTCCGTAGAGACGATTGGCGAGACTCAACACACACGAGTCTCCTGGTTTGTTCAAGTCACTCATGAGCTTGTTGAAGCTGGAATGATGATCCTCCTCTTTGTTAAAACACAGAACCTACACCAGCAGGTAAAGGAGTTCATCAACACAATTCACCATTCTAATAACGCAAACATCTCTTCTGTATACATTTTGTATTCAATTTGTCCCACATCAGCCAAAGCGCTTCCACTGCACTAAAGAATATTATTGTGAAATAATTATTTCTGGGAAAATAAGACGTGTACTTTCAGCCAAAAGCAAGAAAGTGACTCGGAATAAAGTAAACAAAATACAGATGGAAGCTCTAGCCTAAGGCAATGACATAACGTCTGGAGAGCACCATTGACTTCAGACACGTTTAGGCAACGGATGAAACTCAAAGATCAACCTACAGCTTCAGCATAACCAGTAAGACCTTCTCTTGTGTCGAGCACTTCCAGAGAATCAATTGCAGAAAATATATTGTATCAATATATTGCATGGTTTTATACATTTCAATAAATGGTTAAAGAGAGCGTCAGTTTTCCCAATTCAAATCCAGCTTATTTCTTTCAGCCATATGCACAGCAAGCAAATGAAACCACCTTTAACATCTGATCTAGTGTGTTTCCTTTGGCACCGAGTGACACCATAGCCAGAGCAGAAGAGATGCTGAGAGGAGAGTAGAAGACATTTGCTCTCGTGTCCGTCTCACTGATCTTCTTGAACAGATTGAGAGAGAACTGTGTGTTTGCTGCTGACAAAGACTCCATTTGCACAACCTGAGCAAAGAAAGAGAGAGAACTGGAGATGAAGAGAGCTACAAAATGATGTGATCAATATAACATGTTATTTTAGCTTTATTATGATATTAAAATGTTTAAAGCAGCATATTGTGGGCTTCAGTGGAAGCAATGACATCTGACGTTCTGTCACTTTAACATGTTGTTAGAAATCCCACCATATAAAGATATCTAAGGTCTTTATGTCTAAGATGGTCACGAGTTCAACCAAAACATGTCTCATTTCACGTCATTTCCAGCGCAAAGAAACGTGTGATGTTAATGACATGTAATGACATCTACTTTCCTCTCTTTTGCAGTTTTAAGTCGGACAGATTTTTACACATAAACAGAAAAAGTCTCTAATTTTCATAAATCTGTAGGATAGAATCTAAACTTTACAGTAACAAACAGAGGAGTGAAACAAAATCCTTACCTTTCAGTTTGCCTCAAAAGCGCGATTGTGTTCCTGTGTCACAGATAAAGTAGAACAGATGCGCCGCCCCACACCCGAGGGGCGCTACACTGTGCGAACCAGAGGAGGGCGTCAGTTATTGTTTTATTTAAAGGCCTATGCTTAAACAATTCAACAGTATTTAAACATGAGCATTAAACTCATCATGTACACTCATGACATATTGAGAAAGCAAAAGAGAATGAGAGTAAATGAATAGTGTGTATGTTGTAAATCAAATGTGTGCATGACTTGCCGTTCTCACGAGCCTTGTGACATGGTTGCCAGATCTTCACAGTTAATCTTACCAAGACCAACCGAAAATAAACCTAAAACAATTCAAATAGGTTCTATTTTATGAGACCAGAAGAACTCAAAAACACATTATTTAACAAATAAAATGCCGAGCTTTATAAGCTAAAGAAAGACCAAATACCAAGCATAGAAAGCGCTTAAAATAAACGAACATGGCAACACTTCAAAAGACCGCTCCGTGATGCAGCCCTTCCGAACATCACAAAACAAAGCACGTCTGTCAGCGGTAGTTTACTTTAAACTGACAGACAAAATGCGTCGAAAAATAGCAGATTTATATTCAAATCTACAGCTGCCGGTTACCATTAGTCAATCAAAAACAGCTATAGGTTTGTGTTATATCAATTGTTTTTGTGGCATGTCTTGAGTAGGCCTATTGGGTATTGCGTGTGTGAGAGCTTTATATTGGGTGGGGGATTCTGTGCGTACCCTGAGATCAAATCTTGCAGGCGTCCCAGCCTCATAAATACAGAAATGCTGGAAAAATGCAGCATACTAGCCCACACTTTCTATTTCCACCGAACAGGGAGCAATTTTCAGAGATCATAACTGTTCAGTTTTGCCTCACAATCACTGTGAGTGACTGTAAAAAGTGTAGATAGTATTTAGGTGCGTGAAGCTCATATCCAACTACAACTCCCACAAAGCACCAGAACTACGCAATGGTGACGTTTCCTTTACGCACGTAGAACTCTCATGTTAGTACCAGATAATATCAAACATCATCAACATTCTTCAAAATATCTTCTTTTGTGTTCTGAAGTAGACAGAAGTTCGGTTGTGTAATGACGAGGATAAGTAAAAGATGTTTTTTTTTCATTTTTGGGTGAACTAGTCCTTTATCTCAATGTGTAAAAAGTACAGTTGTGAGTTACTTTGGTTGTGTCAGTATGAAGAATTCTCTGTAAAAGTGTGATGTCATCTTCATGCTTGACAACAAAGATGTTATCTGGGTGTTACACTGTTTCTGTATGATGTATGAACACAGAGAGAATACGACCAAAGCTGATGATGGAGAAAACATTCTACAAAATGACATCAGGGCTCTCAAACCAGATTAAAAAGTTATTTCATACACACCCTAGGATCATGACATCATCTTGTCAAAATGTACAGGTTGTCACTGAATTTAAGGAGGCACATTCAAACAGGATCATGTGTTTATCAGTAAAACTAAATAGGCCTATATGAAAATGGACAAATAATGGCGTTCTTTAAAATTCCCTGCAAATAAAGCAAGTAAAATATGACTTTTCTTATTCACACTTTCTTTATATCAGTAATGGAACAAATGTGTTTTACCTATGCTGACTTTTCTGAATCACTCATGAGGGTCAAACATTTAGTTTCCCGCTCACATAATCACGAGACGTTTTTACTTCTGCGAATTTCAGATCCCGTCTGGTCGTTGTTTTAACAGAGCTAAAGTCATCTGTTTGTTTGTTTAAGCATCTTTGTTTTTCCTCGCACCTCCGAACCAAACTACAAAAAAGTGTTTGTGTTTCCACAAGTTTGTTGTAGCGAAGGTGCGCGAGCGAGTCTTAAAAAACTGCAATGGGCTGCTTAGTTTAGTCATGACTCCAACTCAAGTATTTTACTACGTCAAACTGTTCTCTTCGGTGGACACACTTCAAATTTATTATTAATTTATTGTTAGGCATATAGCCTATTATTCTTTTAATATAACGTTAATATAACCTGCCAAACATAAGAACGGATTCCACAGCTTTCTTAGATACGTAATTTGCGTAGCTGTAATTCATAGGCGGGGATTATGCTACTTTTGAATGAGACATGCACGCCTTATTTACGAATGATTGGTATTCATAAACATACACACGTTTTACTATCAAATCTCACGTTTATGGAGTATTTGTGAATCCGGAGGAGAGTTTTCGAGAAGGTCCGTTTTACGCTCAAATCACTCAAATATTTATGAATGTTTCATGAATGAGACCAATATGTGTAAATATGACACTTTTACATTTCACTTCATTCAACCTTTATTGGCTCGAGGCAACAACATATATGCACATAACCTATAAGCTTTGATTACATGACAGTAACTTGTTTAAGCTTTGCAGAAGGTTGTTTCAGCAGGAGCTCATGGAGAACAGAAGCGTCCGTAAAACAGAACGCTGTTGGTGGGATTGTGTCTGATGAAGAACAGGAACGGATGATCAGCATTGAAGACTGGTGTATTAATGTAACAACATTCTTCCTCGCAGAAAAAACCAGTAGCCGCTGCTGCTTCTGTTCCGTCCTCATTAACATCAATAAAAGATTTATGAATCACATCAGACAGCATCAGATCACTGTTGGATATGCCTGAAAGATTTGCCGTCCCCATCTCAAAAGCATCCACCATTCCTAGACTCTTCAGCAGACTCTTCACGTCGTACGTTTCCTCCAACTTGAATTTGGGAAGAGATAAGTCAACTCGGACTTCCCTCATCTTTTCAGGTTTGGTCCAGTCCATGAGCTTCTCATAGGTCAGTGTGTCCTCCAGCTGATAAGAGAATCAGTTAATGTTATTGTGAAATGTGATGAATCGATCATAGCTTAATGATGTTATTTGTGAAAGAGCACAGATCTGTCTCACCTTCTGAAGGCCAGTGGTGTCGTCTTCAATCTCTTTTGGAAGGATGATCAGCATACTCAGATTCTTCCCGACATACGGCAGCTCCACGATCTGACTGTTCACCTCTGGGATGAAGGTCAGAGGAAAGTGTGATTCCTGGTTCATCATCTCCACCGGCTTCGTTTCATTCTACCAATCATCATTGAGAACACGTTATAACCCCTCAAATCTCACAATATTCAACTTGATATAAAGAACACAAGAAGAACATTAATGTCACCTTGTTCAGCCTAAACTGCTTCTCTTTAGTGCCATGCCCATGAGGTGGGAATTTATGCCTCCAATCGGCCTTCAGGTAGATGGCATTTATCAGGACCAAACGCGTTTGATCATTGACGATCCCCGGAGCCAGCAAGTTATTGATCTTCCCTGATACACATGGATATTAAAATTCACTACATGAACAATGAAAATCAAATGAAAGTGAAATGCACCACTATATGACCAAACGGAAATGCTGTTTGTTTCATTTATTACTAAACAAATCTGTTTAGTTAGTGTATAACAGTACACACAACTCACACTTTAATATGACACACGGCTTCACAATTACGAATGTTTCACATTATTTTGAGCAAAATGTAAAAAAGAATATGAATAAATCATTGAAATGAAAATAACAAACATAAAAGAAATGTTAAAGAATTCACAACATTAAAGGCTAAACATTTACACATACCTTCTGTATGTAATGTAAAAAGGGAATAAATCAGTAACAGAAAAATGAAAAAAAAAAAAAAAAGGGAAAGCAATTAAGAAAGCTGAACTTCTTACAGCATTTAACGCACAAATTAAGCAACGAAACGTAAAACATTATATATGTTGATGCTGGTTCCATGTCGGCAGCTCAACAAATAGGATTGAACAGACATCACACCGTAAAACACATAACTTATATCATGATTTAATATATCTTTATACGCCTCAATGTTTAGAGTACTTTGTGTTTATTTACATCATTTTTACTTTGAGTATGTTTTTCTACAGTTAGAATGAATGGTTAAATTGATAAAAAGGGTTTGAAAGGGAATTACAGTATGACGTCTGGAAAATGTTTTACTAGCAAATCATTTAAATTTACAAAATTAGATTTTTGGGTTTTTAGCAAACAATGACTTGTTCATGATTTTACATATTGTCGTTATGCATTTGATCATAATAATGATGCAATGGAAAACACAAGCCATGCCCACTATTTTATCTTTGAAATTCTGTTTCACTTAGAAATCTGTCACAATACTAAAATAGAGCCGACCATTGCTTTCAGTTCACAGGGACTTTAAATGGTAAAAGTTTCACACTGGTTTTACCTTGCGTCTGTTTCTCCACCCAGTCGTTGATGTTGACTCGTTCAGCTTCTGCGTTTGTTTTAAAGTCCACACACTCCAGTCCAGCCTGATAGTATTTCTGTGAGTCACTAATGAATTTCTATAACAGATCAATTGATGCACAAGTCACATTAGAGCCGAGAACACTTTAGACCTTTATTTGAGTTGTGAAGGAATAAACCGCTCTTACATCAATGAACTGGAAGGATTTCTCTCCGTAGAGACGATTGGCGAGACTCAACACACACGAGTCTCCTGGTTTGTTCAAGTCACTCATGAGCTTGTTGAAGCTGGAATGATGATCCTCCTCTTTGTTAAAACACAGAACCTACACCAGCAGGTAAAGGAGTTCATCAACACAATTCACCATTCTAATAACGCAAACATCTGTTCTGTATACATTTTGTATTCAATTTGTCCCACATCAGCCAAAGCGCTTCCACTGCACTAAAGAATATTTATTGTGAAATAATTATTTCTGGGAAAATAAGACGTGTACTTTCAGCCAAAAGCAAGAAAGTGACTCGGAATAAAGTAAACAAAATACAGATGGAAGCTCTAGCCTAAGGCACTGTGCTTGCTGTGATGACATAACGTCTGGAGAGCACCATTGACTTCAGACACGTTTAGGCAACGGATGAAACTGTGATAATAAAGATCAAACCTACAGCTTCACTAAAACCATAACAAGCATAAACCAGTATATGAGACCTTCTCTTGTGTCGAGCACTTCCAGAGAATCAATTGCAACATAAAACCACTTTTAAGTCCTGTCAGGAATGCACAACACAGCTCAACATTAACAGAGAAAACTATGGAGATTTCTCAATAATATTGCATTCAAATATTTCATTTCTGGTTTTAATACATTTCAATAAATGGTTAAAGAGAGCGTCAGTTTTCCCAATTCAAATCCAGCTTATTTCTTTCAGCCATATGCACAGCAAGCAAATGAAACCACCTTTAACATCTGATCTAGTGTGTTTCCTTTGGCACCGAGTGACACCATAGCCAGAGCAGAAGAGATGCTGAGAGGAGAGTAGAAGACATTTGCTCTCGTGTCCGTCTCACTGATCTTCTTGAACAGATTGAGAGAGAACTGTGTGTTTGCTGCTGACAAAGACTCCATTTGCACAACCTGAGCAAAGAAAGAGAGAGAACTGGAGATGAAGAGAGCTACAAAATGATGTGATCAATATAACATGTTATTTTAGCTTTATTATGATATTAAAATGTTTAAAGCAGCATATTGTGGGCTTCAGTGGAAGCAATGACATCTGACGTTCTGTCACTTTAACATGTTGTTAGAAATCCCACCATATAAAGATATCTAAGGTCTTTATGTCTAAGATGGTCACGAGTTCAACCAAAACATGTCTCATTTCACGTCATTTCCAGCGCAAAGAAACGTGTGATGTTAATGACATGTAATGACATCTACTTTCCTCTCTTTTGCAGTTTTAAGTCGGACAGATTTTTACACATAAACAGAAAAAGTCTCTAATTTACATAAATCTGTAGGATAGAATCTAAACTTTACAGTAACAAACAGAGGAGTGAAACAAAATCCTTACCTTTCAGTTTGCCTCAAAAGCGCGATTGTGTTCCTGTGTCACAGATAAAGTAGAACAGATGCGCCGCCCCACACCCGAGGGGCGCTACACTGTGCGAACCAGAGGAGGGCGTCAGTTATTGTTTTATTTAAAGGCCTATGCTTAAACAATTCAACAGTATTTAAACATGAGCATTAAACTCATCATGTACACTCATGACATATTGAGAAAGCAAGAGAGAATGAGAGTAAATGAATAGTGTGTATGTTGTAAATCAAATGTGTGCATGACTTGCCGTTCTCACGAGCCTTGTGACATGGTTGCCAGATCTTCACAGTTAATCTTACCAAGACCAACCGAAAATAAACCTAAAACAATTCAAATAGGTTCTATTTTATGAGACCAGAAGAACTCAAAAAACACATTATTTAACAAATAAAATGCCGAGCTTTATAAGCTAAAGAAAGACCAAATACCAAGCATAGAAAGCGCTTAAAATAAACGAACATGGCAACACTTCAAAAGACCGCTCCGTGATGCAGCCCTTCCGAACATCACAAAACAAAGCACGTCTGTCAGCGGTAGTTTACTTTAAACTGACAGACAAAATGCGTCTTTATGCGAAAAATAGCAGATTTATATTCTTATATACAGCTGCAAAACGCTAGAACACCGCTATGGTTACCAGTGTGTCAATCATCACTTAATGCGGCAGTGAGAGGCTGCGTCCAAATACCTCCACATGCGGTCTTTGCACTTGACCACTTGACTACTTTCATGACGTATTTCCTGTTTTTAGTGGAACATATAGAGAGCAGAAAAATAAATAAATCCAAAGGTATAATAGGGAGGGTTAGGCACCTTAGAGTGTCCTATACACTTTACTTTAGTTTAATTTATTCATATCATACTTATTGTAACATAGTTTGGGCAAGTACTTTCCAATCCTGGAAAACTTTTCCAGAAACATTTTGTTGGGATGGCAACCCATTCAAATCCATATGCCTCATCTGTTCCTTCAGAAACTTCAGGTTCTTACAATTTATGATATGTTTTTCAAACATGCATTTTCATTTATAAGATATATTCAAGTCAAGGAAATATTCCTGATCAATTTAAGATTTATTTTAAACAGGTTCACAGTCATTTTACTAGTCAATTTCAGATTTTCATATTCCTAAATATGTTACTTGGGACAATACTCTATTAGATTAAAGGGTATTCAATTATGGAATGGTTTATCCCATTTGGCTAAAAAAAGTTTTTCTTTATCATGTTACAAAAAATATTTAAAGGACCATCTTTTTGATGCTCGGTAAAATAATAAATAGGTGTTTTTTGTTTGATTTCGATCTGGTGCATATTGTTTTTGAGGGTTTGGTGTTAAGTGTCATGATTTGCACGGCAAGACATGGCAGGAGAACCCAATTGCAGGCACAAGACAGGAGGAGAAGGGGTTAACAGGGGTATATTACAAAGACTACAAAAAGGCAAAACAAAACCCACAATGGGGAAAACAAGACAGGGTAAATATTTAACAAATACAAGGACACTTACTGACTAAAACTACAAAAACAAACACTTGATGTAAACACACTAACTACACTAGACTAGACTAGACTTACTTGACACAGGGTATGGGAACAATGCAAGACGAGGGCATGAATACAAATGAACAAGATACAGCACAATGAACCGCTACCAGACAGGAACATCTCATACAGCTACAATGAACGAGCACAGGACAATGAACGAGCACAGGACAATGAACACGAGGATGTTTTAAAGGGAACCAAATCAAGAGGGAACAGGTGCAGGGGATAAACTAATTAACACAAACTAGGAAACAGGAGGGCAGGAAGGATGACACAGACCTGAGAGAGAGAGTATGGCCAAATAGGTGCCAAAATAGTCTCTCTCCCACCACATAACTAAAGGCTATGCCATGGCTCCACTGTAAGACAAGAATAAAACATGACATGATAGTGGAACCATGACATTAAGTGAGCAAAATGTTTAAAGGGTCATTTATGTATGTTTTTTTTTATTGTTTTTTAGTTTTATACATTCTGGGTGTTCTTTTTTTATTTGTTTTGTTTTCTGGTGTATTGTTTTGGGGTTGTGATATAATTATATTATGTAATTAGCTTAATTTTATCTTAATTTTGTTTACTAAGGTGGAGGCTTTAGATAAGGCCTTTGGGTTTTTTTTGCCTCATCCCTGCACAGTATTGTTGTAGTTTCTGTTTTATTTAAAAAAAAAACTCAATGTATCATTTTACATTGTGTGGAAATAAACTAAACTAAACTACAGTAAGATAGAGATAAAACCATACATTGACAGGTGTCATCACATATCTTTTAAAATTGCTATTTTAATCAAGTTACACTTAGAATTCACCTAAATAATGTATCATAAAGTAGGCCTACATTTTTAAATGTATAAGAAGGTTTTAATACTTAAGTGCCTACAACATTACCTAATGCATCCGTGTTGTGTCAGTACTTTAAGGAAGGTGAAGAAAATGGGGAACAGTACAAAACCTTGAATAGAAGCCTAAAGTACATCTCTTTAACTCTGTCAGCGCACAGATAGTTTCTCTTCATCATGTGCTTCATCCTCATTAATAAAGGTAAACTAAACGATAACTAATATACGGCACGATATTTTCATCCACTGTGAGGCCACATGCATACATTATACACATACAGTACATCATATATTACATTACTGTAATATTTACCTTACTATATATACTACAGTAAATGTGTGTACTACACTGTAACACTTTGCTGTAGTTTTGCAGCAGGTTTGCCAGTAATTTACTGTAGATTTAATTTCTTTCCTATTAGTACTGTTTTCAATTTGAGTTAAACTTTACTTTTGAGATTCAAAATGAGCAAGAAGAGACTGGTGTCATTACTGGCATTAGCACAGCAACACACTGCCAAAAAAAGATGTTCTTCCTAAGCATTTTTGTCTTTTTTTTTGGTAAAAAATATTTTAAGCATCTTAAATTACGATATATTTACATAACAGGAAAAGTGATATTTAGAAAGATATTTAGTCATGTTTCATGAAAGAAAATATAAGAAATAGGTAAGTTTATGTTAAAAACAAAATTGTAAATTCAATCTACAGTAAGTTACTGGCAAACCTGCTGCAAAACTACAGCAAAGTTTTACAGTATAGTCGTTTAACTTCTGAAACTGATTTGTCAACCCAAAACTAAACCCAGAGTTTGTTCAGCAACATTCATGGTACAAGCCCTATATCACTGGATGTATATGCACACCTTACAATTTACAACAGTTACAGGATGTTAATAGTGAAGTTTTTTAACTGCAGAACAATTCATAAACAATTGCATACCATTACTCTTGTCCACTTACTAGGCAATCTTTAATGCATTGGGTCAAGGATAGTGTTGCCTAATGGTAAAAGAGCCAGACTTAAAACTCAAGTTCGATTCCAAGGCTTTAGGTGACCCCCAATGGGATCACATATGGCACACAGCAGACCTTCATCCTCTAATGCAAATGCATTATCATGGTTAATGTGGTTACGACAACTGTAGCAGATTCTACAGTTAAAAGAGTCAAAATAAAGCTGATACATTGCAAAGTCAGTTTTCACAAAACCAAATAAAAGTATTTTTTTTAAGGAACAAAATAAAGGTTCAATATACAGTCTACACAATGAGCAATGCAATTTACTACATGTAAAACACACTGGTAAAAACACAGACATGGAAAAATGATGGTTACAAACATCTCAACAAATGTAATAGAGAAAGCCATGATGAATAAAATATCTTAGTGTAAAAATGCTTATATACAGTAGCCTGTATCTAAACTATTTTTATATTTAATAGTATTTCTAGTTTTATAAACATATAAATTCAATTGCACAATATTTATGTTTTTTAATTTAGCACTTTATAAACAGATGCAGATTCATAGCCTTTGAGCAAAAAGACCCTGATTTATAACGTTGTTTCACAGTCAAAAACTTTAAGCTTCTTAGCCGTTTCCATGGTGACTCGTAGCGTAGGGCTGTTCGATTCTGAATTTTTTGGAGTCAATTCCAATTCCTGGTTTGGGACTCAAAAGAATCGATTCCAAGAATTGATTCCTAGCTGCTGTTTTCAATTCATGCTACATTCCCTGTTTTACTACAGATTTTTATTTATTATTAAACATGTTCACATTTGGAATCGACTCCCAGCTCTAGTGACTCGTGAAATCTGTGAAATCTGTGATCCGATGGGAATGTCTTCATGTGAGCGCGTGTTAACTCTGGGAGACTTGTGAGAGAGTGATTAAACCCTTCAAACATGTTCTGGAACCAACATACCCCGAGTAAGCAAGTTTTGGGTTAACCAACCCAGAGTTCAGGGTTTAGCTGACGGTAAATGAACCCTGTGTTCTGGAATACACCTCAGGCTTACTGGACTTGCACTAATGAACATTAAAGAGTTAAACTTATTCAGCGAGGTGCTTAAACAGGGAGGAAAGAGTAAGCTTCAAACAGCTATAGGTTTGTCTTAAATTCATTATTTTTGTGGCATGTCATGAGTAGGCATATTTCGAAGAATGTTGTTAACAGCCATCCGTTCACTTGCATTGGTCACAGTAAAAGTGAATGTGGGGCTGTGCTGTTCTGTTACCAACATTCTTCAAAATATCTTCTTTTGTGTTCTGCGAAAGAAAGAAAGTCATACAGGTTTGAAATGACAAGAGGGCGTGTTAATTATGACAGAATTTTTATTTTAAAGTTGGACTACTTCTTCAAGAGCGCAAGAGGATAGTTTTATCATAGATCCAGGGGCGATTCTAGGATTCCAAAATTATTTTCTTAAAGTATTCAAGTTAATAAAAACTGTATTCGACTGTTCTTATTTACAACAGTGAATGTGTATGAGTTATATGCATGTAAATACATAACAGAAGAATAACCCCTCTGTAATAATTTTGACTCCACATCTGACCTTCCATTGAAAGAAATGTAGCATGGGCAATGTCAGAGGTTTGCTTTTAATGACGTAGAAATACTATTTCTCTACTCTACTATATATATTGACTGAGGCACCTGAATAAAAACAACACAATTCATCTGTAATCGTTTTGCACTGCGATTGGCTGCTTAACACCTTTATCACGATTCAAACTAAATGAAATCCAGTCGATCATAACTTATACCCTAGTAGTAATAATTAATCAACTTTACTGTACACTTTATAAATATACATATGCACATAATGGATATAACACATTTTATTTTATTTTTTGTATTTACAATGATTACAAACTGCACCTAAAAGGTATTATAACTAATACAATGCATTAAGCAAATAATAAAACAAAAAATATTTCTATTGATTTTGTAATAAAGTGCATTTGAAGGGAATTCAACTTTTTAAACCAAGCAATGGAGTGTTATATTGACCCTTTATTGAGCAGAAAAAAAACAATAAAATATATAGAGTTATAGAGCTTTGATTATATATGAGAAACCCATGACCACAACCCCAGTCCGAAAATATCATTTTAATCATTTAAACCAAATCACAACTTTCAGCAGCTAAACTTTCCAAAAGGCTGTACCAGCAGGAGCTCATGGAGAACAGAAGCGTCCGTAAAACAGAATGCTGTTGGTGGGATTGTGTTGATGAAGAACAGGAACGGATGATCAGCATTGAAGACCTGTGGACGCTGTATGGGGATGCTTGTGGTTCCCACAACAACACCAGTAGCCGCCGCTGCTTCTGTTCCTTCTTCATTGACTTCAACAAAGGCTTTATGAATCACTTTAGACAGCAACAGAGCGTTGTTGTTGGACATGCCTGAGAAGTTTGCCTTCCCCATCTCAAAAGCATCCACCATTCCCAGACTCTCCAGCAAACTCTTCATGTCGTACGTTTCCTCCAGCTTGAATTTTGGCAGAGATATCTGAACCTCTTGTACGCTCATGTTGTCGGGTTTGGTCCAGTCCATGAGCTTCTCATAGGTCAGCGTTTTCTCCAGCTGGATAAGAGAATCATGTTAGTGTCTGTCTGTTGTTGTAAAATTAGGAATTAGAAAGGTTTGTGAACTAGGTTTGTCAGTAAATTCGCTTGTAAGGTGCGAAAGACAATCACATCACATAAAAGTGAGGTTCCAGAAAATATGGGCCGAAAGTAAAAATTATTCTGCTTAGCATTGTTTCCATTTAAATTATATTAAAGCTCCTCTCTGTATCTTTTTTATAAAAAATCAACAAAAATCTATTATTGAGCAAGAACACAAACATATCAGCGTTCAAAGCTATTGCCTTCTCTTACCCCCATTCATAACAAAAAGCTCATATTAATGATTTACAATTTGCACAATTTTGTCGTTTTTTGCTGGAAATTGGAGTTTGCAGAAGTTCCTCTTTGTGAAATGACATCACGTCCATAAACAGAACACAGTAGAAGCTGCTGCTATATCGTGTGGATACAGGAGTCGCGTATAGTCTAAAATGTCATCTAGATGGTGACGTTTGATTTGTTTTACAGAACACTCATTTGGGGAATTCAATGTAAAAATCTTTGAATCTTTAAGTTAGTACTCTGATCACATCTGGGAAATCATCTGTTGTTAAAACAAAGAAAATCACAACCCATGTAAAAGAAAATAACTTCAATTGCTAGTTTAAAACACAGATGGCGACAAAGAGGCTAATGTTAAGGACTGCAGGTTTAAAAAGCTCAGCTCTTCTACCAACTTTCTGCCTTTTCAATGTACGTTGCAATGCTTTCTATGGGAGAATTAGAAAGCTCTCGAATCCAATCAAACCTATTTCAATTTGTGTTATGAAGATGAACAAAGGTCTTGTCTGTTGGCAGAATTTTCATTCTTTAGTGAACTAACCCTTTAAAAACAAAAACAGTCTCACCTTCTGGAGGCCAGTGGTGTTATCCTCAATTTTGTTTGGAAGGATGATCAGCATACTCAGATTCTTCCCGACATACGGCAGCTCCACGATCTGACTGTTCACCTCTTGGATAAAGATCAGGGGAAACTTTGACTTCTGGTTCATCATCTCCACCGGCTTCGTTTCATTCTGTCAACAATCATTGAGAACAAGTTATAACCCCTCATATCCTATGACTGTTTGAAAATACTGAACTTCATATGAAGAACACAAGAAGATCAGTTAATCTCACCTTGTTCAGCTTAAACTGCTTCTCAACCGTAGCTTCCTTTGGGAACTTTTTCTCCCAGTTGCTCTTGAAGTAGATGGCGTTCACCAAGACCAAAAGTGTCATTGCACTGACTGTCCCCTCGGTCAGCAAATTCTTAATCTTCCCTGATGCAAAAACAAAATTTTAAGTAAATGTAATATTCTATTCACACATTGATGACAAACACAGTTCAGAATCATTTTACTCCAGTCTTAAACCTTGTGTGTTCTTCTCCACCCAGTTGTTGATGTTGACTCGTGCAGCTTCTGCATTTGTTTTAAAGTCCACAGGCTCCAGTCCAGCCTGATAGTATTTTTTTGAGTCTCTAATGAATTTCTTTGACATAAATCGATTTAAATAAGTCACATTAGAGCTGAGAACATGAATTAATATGAGTAAGAATTATTTGAGTTGTGAATGAATCAACTGCACTTACATCAATAAACTGGTAGGATTTCTCTCCGTAGAGACGATTGGCAAGATTCAACATATATGGGACTCCTGGTTTGTTTAACTCACTCATGAGCTTGCTGTAGCTGGAATGAATAAGATCCTCCTGCTGACGAAAATACTTCAGTTAATATCAAAATGATCAAATGTAACTATTGACCTAGATCAAGACACAACTGAAGAAGTCTACATGTTCATAAATAACACAACAAACACATCTCTTGTAAGAATTCATACTGAACCTTGACAGAGGCAGGAAGCTGATGCTTCAATGGTTCTTGCAGCTTTGGAGGTTCACCCTGACCCTGGACAGGTTTCTGAGGCTTCAATGGGTCTTGTACCTTTGGGAGTTCACACTGGCCAGGTTTCTGGGGCTTCAAGGGGTCTTGTACCTTTGGGGGTTCACACGGACCCTGGCCAGGTTTTTGGAGCTTAAAGGGGTCTTGTGCCTTTGGAGGTTCACACTGACCTTGGACAGGTTTCTGGGGCTTCAAGGGGTCTTGTACCTTTGGGGGTTCACACTGACCCTGGATAGGTTTCTGGGGCTTCAAGGGGTCTTGTACCTTCGGAATTTCACACGGACCCTGACTAGGTATCTGATGCTTTAGGGGTTCTTGTACCTTTGGAAGTTCACCCTGACCAGGTTTCTGGGGCTTCAAGGGGTCTTGTACCTTTGGAAGTTCACCCTGACCAGGTTTCTGGGGCTTCAAGGGGTCTTGTACCTTTGGACACCTGACCTTTTGGGGCTTCACCTTTGGGGGTTCACACTGACCCTGGACAGGTTTCTGGGGCTTCAAGGGGTCTTGTACCTTTGGAAGTTCACCCTGACCAGGTTTCTGGGGCTTCAGGGGGTCTTGTACCTTTGGGGGTTCACACTGACCCTGGACAGGTTTCTGGGGCTTCAAGGGGTCTTGTACCTTTGGAAGTTCACCCTGACCAGGTTTCTGGGGCTTCAGGGGGTCTTGTGCCTTTGGAGGTTCACACTGACCTTGGACTGGTTTCTGGGGCTTCTGTGGGTCTTGTACCTTTGGAGGTTCACACTGACCTTGGACAGGTTTCTGGGGCTTCAAGGGGTCTTGTACCTTTGGGGGTTCACACTGACCCTGGATAGGTTTCTGGGGCTTCAAGGGGTCTTGTACCTTTGGAAGTTCACCCTGACCAGGTTTCTGGGGCTTCAAGGGGTCTTGTACTTTTGGATGTTCACCCTGACCAGGTTTCTGGGGCTTCAAGGGGTCTTGTACCTTTGGGGGTTCACACTGACCCTGGACAGGTTTCTGGGGCTTCAAGGGGTCTTGTACCTTTGGAAGTTCACCCTGACCAGGTTTCTGGGGCTTCAAGGGGTCTTGTACCTTTGGAGGTTCACAATGACCCTGGACAGGTTTCTGGGGCTTCAATGGGTCTTGTACCTTTGGAAGTTCACCCTGACCAGGTTTCTGGGGCTTCAAGGGGTCTTGTACCTTTGGGGGTTCACACTGACCCTGGACAGGTTTCTGGGGCTTCAAGGGGTCTTGTATCTTTGGAAGTTCACCCTGACCAGGTTTCTGGGGCTTCAAGGGGTCTTGTACCTTTGGAAGTTCAAACTGACCAGGTTTCTGGGGCTTTAAGAGGTCTTGTACCTTTGGGGGTTCACACTGACCCTGGACAGGTTTCTGGAGCTTCAAGGGGTCTTGTACCTTTGGAAGTTCACCCTGACCAGGTTTCTGGGGCTTCAAGGGGTCTTGTTCCTTTGGAGGTTCACCCTGACCCTGGACAGGTTTTTGGGGCTTAAAGGGGTCTTGTACCACCTTGGACAGGTTTCAAGGGGTCTTGTACCTTCGGAGGTTCACCCAGACCCTGGACAGGTTTCTGGGGCTTCAGGGGGTCTTGTACCTTCGGAGGTTCACCCAGAGCTGGTGGTCTGGGTGCTGGAGTCCCAGTGTCAGGTTTTACAAGATTGTTAAGGCACATCACCTACATAGCATTGATGACAGAATAAAGAGTTTAGGATAACTTCACTATTAAGTGCTCAAAAGCACTATGTTTAAATAGTTTAAAATGCACTAGAAATGATCTGATTAAGTTAAGCGATCTGACTTTTTAGAGTCATTTCTTGTTAATGCACACAGGCATTTGATCAAACATTCATCAGTAAATGCAAAAATAATAGTCAAAAAAGTTGTTTTTGTTACTTACACAAAGCCTGAACTTTTAAATAACATAAGCAGCACGTTTATGGAACCGATATACTGAACCTAAAGGGTGTGCACCTCTCTAAAATGTAGAATGTCAATTCTGCGCTGTGACTGGTCTGCTAAAACCCCTCCCTCAGGTAAATAAATCTGTGATTGAGCTGCATTTCCTCATACACATTTCCAAATGATTTATTTAAATAAATATCTATTTGTCGATTTTCAACAACTCCAGCTGCATCAAGTCACTGTCTATTTGCTGCTATCAATTCTAAAGCTTCTCTAAAAACAAGCTGCTTATTCTTCAGCTCGTCTTAAAACTGTGGGTTGGTTACTCCAGCAACGGTGCAGTAGTATAGTGTAGCCTATGGACTATGACTCAGCCTTAACTCTTAATCACATTTTATCTCTTTTCTTCTCTATTATCCCATTACTTGCAACTGTTCAATCAATGACAAAATGATCATAAAAGTGCAGACATTTATAATATGTGACATCACCTGTAAGATCTGATCTTGTGTGTTTTCTTTGGCACCGAGTGACACCATAGCCAGAGCAGAAGAGATGCTGAGAGGAGAGTAGAAGACATTCTTTCCTTTATCCTGCTCACTGATCTTCTTGAACAAATTGAGAGAGAATTGCGTGTTTGCTGCAGAAAAAGGCTCCATTTTCACAACCTGAACAAACAGAAAGATGTATGACGTATTATGTATGAAACAATACAGAACAGAACGTTTTCCATTTAAGCCCACAACACTGAAGAATCAACATGACAATTCTACAACATCTGTCTGGTTCTAGGAGGACAGTCCATCAAATAATAAATGTATATATTTAAATATTAGTATTTAAATATAAGGTGATCCATCCCTAAGAGAAGTTGTACATATCCTTTATATACACACAACAATTGCAAATTTACTAAGCTTTTGATTATGGTCTGTCTAAATCAATCAATAATACATTAAAATACTATGAATAATATATTCACAAATGGATTGCAATGCCATACTTTGTAGCATAGAACAAAGAGATTCAATAAAATCATTACTGTACCTGTAAAAGTTAGCAGGAACCCTGAATCTCCACTGTGTGTCAAATGCGAATGATTTAACTGTAATGGATGTCAGTCTAATAAATGATGTCTCTCCCTAAAACGCCCTGCTTTCATCCCAAATCTAGTCCTCCCACATTGTAAAGAAATGATACGTGCAGATAATTTTACCTGACCTCACCCATAAAGATTGCATTTGCTTCTGTCGATAATGCAGTTATATAAATGGCATATTTTCAAATTCTTGAGTTAAACCTAGTCATTTAGATGTTCCCACATAAACACATTTTAACAAACAAAACCTGTTCAATGCTTTTCAGAAAAATATTACTCACAACTGTTTATGTATGTTAAAATACACAAATTTAACTGCGTTTTTTCAACTGGTGATAGACTGATATTCTGGCCATGTACCCAGTTAAAAAGCGGCTATATATCTGCCAACCTCTGGATATCAATAACTGCATGGGCTTATTTTCATAACTGCTCAATTTACTATATTGTTGGGCAATATTAATAAACTTAAAAATCTAAATACATTTTACCTGCATTTACAATTAATTCCACGTATCATATAATACAAAAATGTATAAACTATAATAATAAAATAAACAGCTGTGAGTAATGTTGGGTGTAATCGTATGAGGTTTCCAAATATCAAAACATGTTGGCATTAAGAAAGAATGGTGTTTTCTGGGTGTTGGACTGTATTTGCTTGTGTATTGTTTTGATTTGAAGCCAAAAACTCTTGACTCACCAAATTTCGAAATGTTATCCATATTTTATTGTGTCACTTGGCTGGTAAAACACTCATTATGACCAACTTTTCTCAGAAAAGACTTCCTCATAAAAGCTTACATTTCATAATTGGATGACAAAAATCACATCATTCTGAATGTACTCTAAAACTAAGCAGGTTAGATTATTTTTTGATAGGTTTGGATCATGGAACATTGTGCCGTGAGCAAATAAATAGAATTTAATCCTACTGATGAAAAGAAGGATGTAATGTATTTTAATACACATTGGTCATGTCGATACCCACGACAGGTCCAGCCCATGGGTTTGAAGAGCCTCACCTGAACAGTCTCATTACATAACAATGACATTACCTGCACACACCTCAGTCAGGTCACAAGAAATCTTCCACTGTGGGAAACAGTTAGACTACTTAAAAAAGAACGGTCACACCTCAGAAGAGACAAATTCCCCAAATCTTTGTCCATATAATCTATAAACATGTATTGGCATGTGCACAAAAAAATATAAAGTCATCATAACATAAACAAAAGCCACAAAATATTTTGAATTGTGCTTGTGCAGATAAGACCAGATGTACAGCGATCTGGCGAAACCCAACCCATGCTTGAAGCTTTTGTTTTCAAAATTCTCGAAAATGAAACGTTTATGTACTTCACGTTGATTCGTTGAAGAAACTGAAACTGGTGAAAAATGTCAAAAAAATCAACAGCTCTCCTGCACTTTTACGTAAGCAGTCTTGCCCTGTCCAAAATGGCGGCACCGCTGACCCATCACATCAATGGGCCAAGGCGCTACATTGAAAATATTCTATTGCATTTGAGGTAAAACACTGGTTTCATTATTGTTGTCGAGATATAAGCTATTGACAAAAAGATAACCTTGACTCGTGGTGAGCAATAAGCATAAACATATGTTAAGAATAAAACTAAAACGTTAAGAATAGCAGTGCAGCAGGCCTGGTAAACGCACATGCGCTGACACAGGAAGTTGGGGCGGTACTTACCAGGTGACTTTTACAGTTAGTTCTGTGTAAAAAGATACGCCTTAAAACATGCCTTTTCAAGTTAAATTCACAGTTATGAGTACGCAAGTATATTATAGTATATTCAGACATTGATTAAAACAACATAACTTTATATTTTATTTGATAGAGTCTTACTTAACTTTCTTAACATTGTGAACAAAGATTTAAAAGTATAAAAAAATACTTTCTATTATTTAAAATCATGTAAAATATGTGAAAATTATATTATTGTTTAGGGTTAATTATGTCATTTGTTTACCATTAGCAGTAGAGAATTGGAAAATAATTTTCATGCAAGTTTCAAACATTTCTCCAGTTTTTGATTATTCCAGGTAACATGTTCGCCCGGTCGGGTGCTTAAGCACATGCGTGAATTAACCTCCAAAAGACAAAATAAGAACACTAAAATATTTGCAGAAATAGATGGTGTTATTAAAAGTGACAGGCCCCCTTGATAAAACCCCGTGGACTCTTCACCAATCACGGCAGGATAAAGCAAGCATTACACAAAGTGTATTTACATTCAGATAATTGAAATTTTAACCCAATTGCTCAGTCGTGTCATTTCAGGGCTGTTGTTGTGATTGGTTGATCTGTGTGCGACAGAGGAGGGATTCGATTGCCAGGCATGAATGGCCGTTCCAGAGCCTTTTGAATAATGAAAACTAGCGAAACTTAATGCAGCACATGTTTTCTGAGAGATCTGCCAGGTGTGCATGTGTGAGGTCTCGCCAAAACACAGTTCTGCATCCAACACACTTTTAAATGCTGCAGCCCGGAGTGAAGTGAAGTAAAGTAAAAAAATATTTTGAATTCACATTAATGCAAACATTTTAGCTACCTCTAAAGGCGTACTCATCTGTAATACATTACGTGTCAAAAATGTGAAAACATTTATAGTACACAAGCAATTATTGTCTTCTAATATTAGCCGAACTGCATTAGATGTTCCAGAGGTAACAGACACCTCAAAAGCATACATTTTTTATAACATTTGTCTCCATATATTTCACAGCAGGCCACTTCAGATCAGGTTACCATGAACAAGCTACAGGAAACCAAAGTGTCGGGTGAAATTACACGACAAACATTATTCTATTTTCCTTCTGCGAGCTGGATTCTGTCAGGATTGACTTCGGTCGTATTAATGAAAGTAAAGGCTAGTGAGGCCTTGACACGAACGAAAGCTGTGTGTGAACTTTAAACTCATTGATATCACAATGGTTTTCTGGACAATGTTATAATTGAATAGATAATCAAATACAAAGGTCCTTCAATTTAAAAGTATAAACTTTTTTGACCTTGCTGTAACACTGTCGAAACTGGGTCTCTGTTTTGACATTATTAAACAAAGTATAATGAAACATCCTCAATGTCTGACCTCTTTGTTATCTCTATATGTTCAGTGTGCGGGGTTAATGTTACATGCGCTTCTTACAGCAACCAACAATGACGGCTCAACTATTAGCAGACCTGTCTGAAATATTCAGTAGGAAACCCATACCTGTTTCCAGGTAACCAATGCCGGGCTTCTGAAGCATGTCACTGTGTGCGCGCCGCTTTCATCTTCTTTTCCACATTGAAATCAAGGACTCGACTCGAACACTGTGCTTTTCTTAACACAAATGAATGTAGAAGTACATGAGGAAATGCTGATTTTGCACTAAAATCCGGATGCCGTCTTGCGTGATCTGTCTTTTGTGCATTCACCGATGGAACAGGAATATTGATCTGTAGATCCAGTCGAAGGCCTGGAGTTTGTTGGTGGTGGAGCTCTTTTTATGACGTTTTGCACACGTTGAGGAGTTTTTGAAGGTGTCCATCATGAATCCCATGTGGAAAGTATATAAGAGTAAAGTGATGAAGACCCTCAACCCAGACATGGAGGACGACCCGGTGGAGGAGGTAAATCTACTAACTCAAATCTTTAAAGTAAATCATTATAACAACGTAACATAGCCCATTCTGGTGAGAGAGCTTTTGGTGTTCATATGAACATCATAACATTTAACAAGTACGAGTTTTGAATTATTCACATTGAATATTTATATAAATTCTAATAGTATTTGTATAGGATTCCAGTATATATGCATATCTAAACTAAACTTTTGGGCATTTACCTTAAAGTTTTGTAACTTGATGCAAAAGAAAATTGAGATCTTCGAGAACACACGATTCCCTATAGGACTTCATGAGAACTAATATAATGCAATGCCCCCCGTAGGAAATCAAAAAGGTTTGTGCCTAATTGTCTCATTGCATAACGTAAAAGTCTGATCAAGTTTACAGATTACAAAATAAGAGTACTAAATAAACAAAAAAGTACAGTTGCATTTAGTACTTCATGAATGTATTGAATGTTTTAAGCTGTTGTCAGACTCAGAAGAGCAATTATACCCAATAAAATAGTTATAAATCTACAAATGCATTCATGTTTTTTAAAGATTATGTTGAGTGGCAAGCCCACGTGTTTGGGGAATGAATTCAGGATGCTTTCAAATATTTCAACTATTCTTTAAAAAGCCTGACGGGCTTTTAAAGGGAACCCTTGACCCACTTTTCAAAGGCCCTGTAACTGGATCTCGACTCTGCGTTTGGATTAGGATGGCATTCCAGTGACTGATTCCAGACAGATAATATACACGAGGGTGTGTGTGGACCGCTGGCAGCTTCCATGCAGTTCTCACCAGTCTTCTCTTTTGACAGCCAGCTCACATAGTTTCCACATCCTAAAACAGATACGACACACAACATTGACAAGCGATTACAGATCAAACAAATGACTTCATTGAAATGTATCTCAGGCTATTTTTTGTGTACAATACAGACAGAAGTAAATATTCCGAAGTTAAAACAGACGAGAAAACAACAAACCCTCAATATTTTTACGCTGAACAGATCCATTGTAGTTTCACCACAAGAGGGAGAAAAAGTATTTACATCACATTCTTAATGTAGGCTACCTGTTTCACCCAAAATTAAATTCACCCTTATGTCAGTCTAAACCTGTATGTGACTCTTTCTTCAGTGGAAGACAAAAGAAGATATTTTGAGAAATGTCTCAGTGGTTTTGTGTTCATACAATGGAAGTCAATGGAGTTCAATGTTGTATGGTTATCAACGTTCTTCAAAATATCTTCTTTTCTGTCCCACAGAAGAATATTTTCAGTGACATTGTTTTTCTGGATGTTTGTGTAGGTCAGTGATGCTGCCGAAGACATGACTCCCATCCAGCAAGATGACGCTCCCAGTACAATGTCACAACTGGCCAAGCGAGTATGCCGGTTCCCTTTATTTAGTCATTTGTTGAAATAAATCTAATTCATGTTCACTTCAGAAGAAAATATAGAATTTCATGGAAATGCTGTTCATATTGAATATGTTATTCGTGTGCCCGTCATTAAAATTTTCCATGGTTTTATTAAAACAAAACTGGATTAACCACGTTTAGTAACTGTAGGTACTGTAGTAACTAGTTACTGTAGCAATTTTGCGGTTATTTTTTGGTAACCATGGTTTTACTATAGTAACCTTGTTTTGGATTTATTTGTAGTAAAACCACAGTTAATTTTTTACAAAAAAATGCTAAAAAGGACATTATGGTTTTTGTCTCCTAAGATGCAGGGGGCCAGTGTGAAGGGCTGGAAGAGTGTTTCAGGACTCTTCAATAAAGAAGATGAACACCAGCTGCTGGAGGCAGAGACAGAGAGTCAGCCTGTTGCAGATCAGTATGGGAAAATAATCCATAACACTTTACATTATGACATTTATTCATTTAGCAGGCACTTTTATAATGAAAACTAGGGAGCATTTTGCCGTAAAGGAATTTTCTCATTATTCCCTCACCCTCATGACATGCCACATGTATATGACCTCATGACACAACCAAAACTATTTATTTTAAAGTCCCAGTGAAATAAAAAAAATTACAATTCCTCGTTTTTCGTGAAATATTGCAGCGTTTATAGTAGATACCTCATCAATGTGGGTCATTTTCCTTTTAAAATTCATGTGCCCTCATAATCTTCAGTTAAAATCTGAAAATGCACTTCCGCCCTGAAATGACGATCCATCTCAAATGACGTAAATTAGACGGCTTGGGCGGAGCATCGGTTAACTCCTCCCCTTCTACTGTCAGTCTGCTGCCAGCTTCATTTCAAAATCAATGCAACAGCTGTTGTTACACATCCAATCAATTTGCAGTGAAAAGGCAAGCCACGCCCACTTTGAAATTCCTTTTCAGTCGGAAATCTGTCAGAATACGGAAGTAAAAACGATCGCAACTTCCCGTTCACGGGGAATTTAACAAAATGCAGTCACTTTCTGCAAGCACAAACATTCATCATTAAAATAATCCAAATGACTCCAGTGGGTTCTTAAATGTCCTCCGAAGAGAAGCGAGAGGAGGTTTGTTAGAGAAATGATGTATATTTTGGTCTTATTTATGGCATTATAGTTTGAGTAATTTTTGAGAGAAGGTTAGGTAAAGGTTAGGTTCCTTTCAGAATTTGATGCTTTATCGTATGTCATTTATGTACTTTCTTCATCATAATGTAAAAAATCAAGTACATACAATACATCAGAATAGCTAAGACTTCCTTTCTTGGGATTGAAAACTTCATATTTCATTTCTTTGTGTGCAGTCCACTGGCAGTGAAGCCAGAGGAGCCTCCGAGACCCAACAAGCGCACCACGGGATTCTGGGATAATTTCGCCACTAAGTGGCACCAGACGGAGGCATCGGTGGCCTCAGGAATGGAGGAAGAAGCCGACGGCAGCATCCAGGAGGTGGAGAATGAGACCGGAGGAACGGGAGAAGACGGGGAAACTCAGGCCGGGCAGGAAAGCGGTGCCGGGGAGGGCGGGGTAAGCAACAGCTTTTCCAAGTATGCGACACTGGGAGGAGACGAGGACACGCCAACCTTCAAGTGGAACTTTGTCACCAGTAAGCTGGCTGATCTGAAGACCAGAAGCATGGCCAAGAGCAACTAGCCAATGGTCGAGAAGAGGAGGGCAGATAAATACAGAAATACTAGAGAAGGGTTCAGTGCTTTATCCTGCATATGATGATCACATTTTACTGAACCAGTTATTAAAACAATCTGGCCTGGATTGGTAAACCTGGATTTCTGGAGGTGAAGTGTGTCATTTTTTCAAATGTTGAAAACCCTTTTTAACACAGTTTGTTTGTCCAAACGATGGAAACTGGGTGGAATCAAGCGGCACAAAAAATGACACACTTGACCTGTAGGGAAAAACAAAGAACACATCAGGGAATTATCCGACCAAAGAATTAATATTTGAGAGCATTCCAATAATATTCATCAAAAGATTCGTGCAAAGATTGCAAGCTAGAGTAAAGCTCATTAAAAAAAAATACCAACAATTCGACTGCAATATATTTTCACGAGAATAACATCAATAGAAACTACAGATTTATTTTTCAATGATATAACCTAATAAAACATCCTCTAAAGCACCAGAACACGCTAACAATAAGGAAACACATATATGTTGTATCCTGTGTGTGTGTGTGTTTTATCAAGCACAATACTTTTGGTGTATTGGACAAAAAATGTGTGCATTTGTCAGACACTTTAATTTATAAATCACTTAGAGTGCATTTGGGTTATACATTGAACGGTTTACCCTGCTGTTGCCAGCACCATGTTGACCACAGTTAGAGAATCTTTTATATCTTTGTTTATTTTGTCTTTATTTTTGAGGTGTAGGTTTACAGAATATGTGTCTGGCTGGAATGCAGTGTGGTGCACTTTTAATGTTTCTTACAAATTATTTACATCAATTTATTTTCTCCTTGAGTTCAAGGTGACGTATGCACTGCTCAAAACTGCTTCCTGTCTACTTCTATTGTCCTTCTACATTCGAACCTTTAAATCATGTTAAATGAGTTGTCCAGCTTTTTTGTTTCATTTTATGGCATAATAAAGTTATGTTGCAAAGACAGCAAGTTCTCAATACGTTATTTTTACAGTTTAATATCTCGTACGTCATTTTGAAAGAACAGTGTTCAGCTCAGGTTGGGTTTGACTGTAATGTCTGCTACTGAACAACAGGGGGCGCCACAGGATTTATGATAGAAAGTTACAACTTACACACAACTTACACACTTTTCAGATCACACTAGTTGTTGTAAGTTGTATGTACGTTTTGACCCCACTGGTCTCATATAACATGGTTTCTTATTTGTTTGAGGAACATGAATGAATGAATAAGAAGTCCATCGTGCTGCTTGTTGAGGTGCATTGTTGTATTACACATGCTGTCAGAGATCATCATTACCATGAATATTAGAATGGCCGTTGTCTGGTGAGTACCTACCCAAAACACCATAGCAACACCCTGGTAACCGGCGACCACAACACCCGAGCAGGGCAGACTGCTTCCAGATACCTCAGAAAAAGGGTAATTTCTACTGTTCGTTGAATAAAGCCTCATTCATATTTGGTCACTTGTGTCTTTTGGACTGTTTGCATGAACGTCATAAGCATGCTAATGAAGGTTGTTGTTTATTGTCTCACAGGTAATATAACCCTGTAAGTCGGTCGTAACATATGGCTCCATGTGTCCTTTGATAGTTTCACTTACACGTCTATGGCCTGCAGGCGTGCTTTTTAACATACAGGTGTTGAGAAAAGACGTGCACAAAGAATCGCTGCAGACAAATATACATTAATGGAAACAAAGCTAATATGGGTCAGGACGGATTGACTTTCAGTTTTACTGAAGTTACCCACCCAAGACAAATTATAATGTCACAGTGGTCAAAGTGATGCTTAACATGTTGTGTTTTGTGTTTGACATGTTCACAAAAACGTGTGTTTGACATTTGCTGCACTGAATGCATGAACCTCGGCTTTTGTGTCATTTTAAACGGATGAAGCCTTTAGTCCCCTTCATTGTATTTGCACAGAAGAGATCAAGCAGCGTATACAAAAGAAAGCTGTTTTTTGTTGAACTTCCATACTGTCCTAATCTTAATTGCTAAGCTTTTCCTGTAGCTCAATGGTAAGAGCATTGCATTAACATCTCAAGGTTGTGGATTAGATCCCAGGGGATTGATCATACTTGTATTGTCACGACCCTGGTCAGTTCGGGACTTCTTCTGCACGTGGGTGTGTGGTGTTGTTTGTTGAGCACAAGGCTGGCTACCCGCTAACCGCGTGCTCAGTGTCTACGTCTGTCTCCCCGCCCCGTGTTCCCATAGGATTCCCCTACACGGGTGATTTTCCACTCATGCTCACACACCTGTTTAGTATTTCACTCCTAGCTAATTTACTCCTTCGCACCTGTTAACCATGTTATCTCGTTAAATCTCCTATATTATCCCTCTGTATCTGTTGTCCGTTGTCTGACCGTTGCATTGTATCTTGCCAGTTCAGACTGCCCTAGACGTAGCTGCGGCTCGTCTAAAGAAGTCATTAGATCGTTCCTGTCTAGTCTGTCGTGTACTACCTTGTCACAGTTCCTAGAGTTTCTCTCCACGCTCCCACGCCTGCCTGTGAGTATTCTCCCCGGTGGCATCTGCCGTCTTTGTCTAATCTGTTGGGCATACTCCTACAGCTCGATCCGAAGCCCCGGGACTTCTCTTCCGTGTTTCACGAAACACCACACGGGATTGAGCTGAGCCTCTTCTACACGTCTGCCAGTGACCGGGATCCAGTCTCGCACGGAGTTGTGTTGCGCCTCAACTACCGGTCTACCGGTATCCGGAAGTCTGCCTCGTCTCACGGGGATAAAGCCCTGAGTTTTTGGATTTTCACTGTGCTACTGACTTTGTCTCCCAATAAAACCTTTTGTTCACCCGCAATTGGGTCTCGCCTGTGTATTGATCATGACAGAACGGTCAGACCAAACTCATGACCCAGCGGGACAAGATCCACTACGAGCGGCATTAGTGCAGCAAGGAATACTGCTTGGACAGCAAGCGTCTCGTCTCGCCACAGCCGCTCAGGAGATGGACTTACTCCAAGGACAGATGGCAGCACTAAAACGCCAGGTCGCCGATATCCTGCAAGGTTCCATACATTCGGCTGGAGCTCATCACTCGTCGACCCATGGAGCTCCGCTTCACCTGAGCCACACGCCAACAGTCCTCCATTGTACGACGGAGACCCCAACTCGTGCCGAGCATTTCTCTCCCAGTGCGCCCTGGTATTCGCTCTCCAGCCCCGCCGGTACGGCTCTGAGGAAGTTCGGATCGCCTACGTACTCACCTTGCTCACCGGGAAAGCCCGTCAGTGGGGAGTTGCGGTCTGGGAGTCCCGGGATCCGTGCTGCCGTTCTTTCCAGGAATTCCGTGAGGAGATGACCAGACTGTTCGACAGGTCCGTTCGCGGTGATGAGGCGGCGGCTCAACTCTCTCGCACTTCCCAGGGTAAATCGTCTATCACAGACTACGCGATTCAATTCAAGACCCTAGCGGCGACATGTGAGTGGAATAGTGAAGCCCTACGAGCACGCTTCTTGGACGGTCTCAACCACTCTATTGCTGACGAGATCGCCGCACTAGACCCACCTAGAGACTTGGAGGACCTGATATGCCTATGTCTGAGAATCGAAAGTCGGCTCAACGCTCGTCGTCGAAGACGTCCTTCCCCCTCCTCCTGGCGACGTCGAGACCACCACCAGCAGACTGATGGAGAGTCCGGACGGGAGTCCATCCGGGAGACCAGTGTACACATCGTCCGTCGACAGATGCAGAACCTATGCAGGTCGGCCGTTCCCGTCTGACACCCGCCCAGAAGCATCAGCGTTTAGTGGATGGCCTCTGCTTCTATTGTGGTAAACCGGACCACATCGTTACACAGTGTCCGGTAAAAGCCAGCGCTCACCCATAGAAAGGAGAGTCCGGGTGGGCGTTATCGATCGAACCTCTCCATCCCTACGCACCATGCTACCTTTTCGTCTTACCTTCGGTCACTCTACCCACATCGGAAAAGCTTTGATTGACTCTGGTGCTGAGGGGAACTTCCTGGACGCTACCATGGCTCGGAAGTGGGGTATTCCTGCCGTCCCTCTTCACCCGCCCGTCTCAGCTGTGACTCTGACGGGGATGCCACTGTTCACCGTCACTCACACCACTCCTCACGTAAGTCTCTTCCTTTCGGGAAATCATTGTGAGAAGATTAGGCTGTTCATACTCGATTCCCCCACAACCCCACTGGTATTAGGGCATCCGTGGTTGACACAGCATAATCCTCACATTGATTGGGTAAACACTTCTGTCTTAGCGTGGAGCCCTGCTTGTCATGTGTCTTGTCTTGGTCCTGCTCCCTCGCCTGTTTCTGTGTTTCCTGTGTTGCAGGTTGACGTTGCCGATCTTACTGGGGTCCCGGAGGAATACCATGATCTTCGTACCGTGTTCTGCAAGTCCCGTGCCATGTCTCTTCCTCCATCGACCTTACGACTGTGCCATTGATCTTCTCCCAGGCACTTCTCCGCCTAGGGGTCGACTATTTTCTCTATCTGCTCCTGAAAGAGAGGCCATGGAGAAGTATATTCGTACATCGCTCAATGCCGGGCTCATTCGCCCTTCCTCCTCGCCAGCCGGTGCGGGTTTCTTCTTCGTAGAGAAGAAGGACGGCTCCCTGCGCCCTTGTATGACTATCGGGGTTTGAACGAGATTACGGTAAAGAATAAATTCCCCTTACCTTTAATGTCGTCTGCCTTCGAACTGTTACAGGGAGCTCGGGTCTTTACCAAGCTAGACCTCCGCATGCGTATCATCTGGTTCGCATCCGCGAGGGGGATGAGTGGAAGACGGCGTTAATACCACATCAGGACACTACGAGTACTTGGTTCTTCCGTTCGGTCTAACCAATGCTCCTGCCGTCTTCCAGGGTCTCATTAATGACGTGCTGGGTGATGATATGATTAATCGGTTCGTCTTTGTCTACCTGGACGACATTTTGATTTTTTCCCCTTCTCTACAGGAGCACACCAGCATGTTCGTGAGGTCCTCCGGCGCCTTCTTGAGAATCAATTATTTGTCAAGGCGGAGAAGTGCGAGTTCCACTCCGATACGGTTTCGTTCCGGCCATGTGATCTCTCCTCGGGGCATTGGTCCGGACGACTCCAAGGTCAAGGCTGTCGCTACATGGCCAGTTCCCGACTCTCGTAAGGCGTTGCAGCGGTTCCTGGGGTTCGCCAATTTCTATAGGCGCTTCATCCGGGGTTTCGGCCAAGTGGCCGCACCGCTCACTGCATTAACCTCCTCTAAGATCCCGTTTGGTTGGAACTCTCTCGCTCAGGTAGCCTTTGATAAACTTAAGTCCCGTTTTGTCTCTGCACCTGTGCTCTGTTTTCCAGACCCGGATCGCCAATTTATTGTCGAGGTCGATGCATCCGATGTCGGGGTAGGCGCAGTTTTGTCCCAACGTTCCGGCCATGATCAGAAGGTGCACCCCTGTGCCTTCTTCTCCCATCGCCTCAGCCCTGCCGAACGGAATTATGATATCGGTAACAGAGAGCTGCTGGCGGTTCGACTAGCATTGGGGGAGTGGCGTCACTGGCTGGAAGGGGCAACACAACCATTTTTGGTCTGGACGGACCATAAGAATTTGGAATACGTCCGTTCAGCCAAAAGGTTGAATTCACGGCAGGCTCGCTGGGCACTGTTTTTTGGCAGGTTCCACTTCACCCTCTCGTACCGGCCTGGCTCTAAAAACATCAAGCCAGACGCCCTCTCTCGCCTGTTCGAGGAACCAGGTAGAGAGAATCCCGTCGATCCCATCCTTCCTAGGGAGAGGGTCGTCGGGGCTCTTGCCTGGGACATCGAACGGCGAGTAGAGGAGGCCGGCCGGGGGGTGCAAGTGCCAGAAGGCTGCCCAGCGGGTCGGTTGTTCGTACCCGCTCCTCTACGTTCTGCAGTCCTCCAGTGGTGTCACTCGTCAAAGCTGGTCGGCCATCCAGGAATCAAAGGGACCCTGGCTTCCGTATTCCAGCGGTTTTGGTGGCCGTCAACCACCAACGATGTCAGACAGTTCGTGTTGGCTTGCCCGGTCTGTGCACAAAGTAAGACCACCCGTCGTCCACCCACAGGTCTGCTCCGCCCCCTCCCTATCCCCTCCCGGCCATGGTCTCACATAGCCCTGGATTTTGTCACTGGCCTTCCCCTGTCCAGAGGGTGCACTGTGATTCTCACGGTGGTGGACCGTTTCTCCAAAGCGGCTCATTTCATTCCCCTCCCCAAACTTCCTTCGGCCCGAGAGATGGCTCAACTGATGGTGGATCACATCTTCCGGCTGCACGGTCTTCCGGTAGATGTCGTTTCCGATAGGGGTCCTCAGTTTACCTCTCGGTTTTGGAAGGAGTTCTGTCGACAGATCGGGGCCTCAGCGAGTCTGTCTTCAGGTTTTCACCCTCAGACCAATGGACAATGTGAGCGAGCCAACCAGGATCTCGGACGGAGACTCCGCTGTCTGTCATCTAACAACCCTAATTCCTGGAGCCAACAGCTCTCTTGGGTGGAATACGCTCACAACTCCCTCCCCGCCTCTGCCACAGGTATGTCTCCTTTTGAATGTGCACTCGGTTATCAACCACCTCTGTTTCCCTCCCAGGAACTCGATGCTGCGGTCCCCTCAGCTCTGGCGTTCGTCCGGCGGTGCCATCGGACCTGGACGAGGGCCAGAGAGGTTTTGGCCCAAACCAATCTGAGAACCAAGTCAGCGGCCGACCGCCACCGGATCTCTCCCCCTGCCTATGTGTGTGGTCAACGGGTATGGCTTTCTACCAAGGACCTGCCTCTCCGGACGCCTTCTCGTAAGCTGGCGCCCAGGTTCATAGGGCCATTCCGGATCACCAAGGTGGTTAATCCGGTAGCCTTACGACTCAAGCTCCCTCCGACTCTTGGTCGAGTTCACCCTGTATTCCACGTTTCCAGGGTCAAGCCTTTTGTCACCTCTCCCATCAATCCGGCCAGTTCCCAACCCACCCCCCCCCGCCTCGTCTGGTGGACGGCGTCCCCGCTTATACCGTCAAGAAGTTACTTGATGTCCGCCGTCGGGGTAGGGGTTTCCAATACCTAGTGGACTGGGAGGGTTATGGCGCAGAAGAAAGGTCGTGGGTTCCCTCGCGGGATGTGTTGGACCGGTCGTTGATCATGGATTTCCACCGGAGACAAGGTAAGCCCCCTCCCTGATCGCCTAGGGGCGCTGGTGGAGAGGGGGGTACTGTCACGACCCTGGTCAGTTCGGGACTTCTTCTGCACGTGGGTGTGTGGTGTTGTTTGTTGAGCACAAGGCTGGCTACCCGCTAACCGCGTGCTCAGTGTCTACGTCTGTCTCCCCGCCCCGTGTTCCCATAGGATTCCCCTACACGGGTGATTTTCCACTCATGCTCACACACCCTGTTTAGTATTTCACTCCTAGCTAATTTACTCCTTCGCACCTGTTAACCATGTTATCTCGTTAAATCTCCTATATTATCCCTCTGTATCTGTTGTCCGTTTTGTCTGACCCGTTGCATTGTATCTTGCCAGTTCAGACTGCCCTGCCGAGACGTAGCTCTAAACCTCATTAGACTCTCTCTCCTCTCTCGTCCTTACTACTCCTAAACCACTCCACTTCCTTCGCCCTGAATTCTCCCGATTGCCTAGCTGACACGTCGAAAACGACCGTCTCCATTGACAAAGGTGAGGGATTGATCCTCGTCTGCCAGTGACCGGGATCCAGTCTCGCACGGAGTTGTGTTGCGCCTCAACTACCGGTCGGTATCCGGAAGTCTGCCTCGTCTCACGGGATTAAAGCCCTGAGTTTTTGGATTTTCACTGTGCTACTGACTTTGTCTCTCCAATAAAACCTTTTGTTCACCCCGCAATTGGGTCTCGCCTGTGTATTGATCATGACATGTATAGGATAATGCAATGTAAGTCGCTTTGGATAAAAGCGTCTGCCAGATGCATAAATGTAAATGTAATTGTCCTCATTTATGCAAAGTTTTGTATCCTAATTTTTCTCTTTTCATTCGGGAGTGAAATGTGATTTAAGCATGTCTGCATTTTACCTTCTCTCTTCTCATGTCTTGTTTTCAGTCTAGCGTTCATGCATGCCGTCTCTGTCGTCTGTAGGCGAGACATCACCGTAAGTGAAATTACGAGACAACCACAATAAAACGCGTACCACCTCAGCCCGGACCTTAGTCATCCACACATAAAGCAGCAGACAGAGTGAGGGCTGAATGAGGGCTCGTGACTCATCTGTGAAGGCAACCGGTCCATCTGGAGGAAATCTGTATGAGCAGCGGCGCACAGACACAGGTATATTCTCTTCGTTTTCAACCCCCTGCAAATACAGACCTGCCTGAGGCCAGGTGTAGTTTCCCACGTTGAGCCGCACACAGACACAAATGCAATTACTGACGGGTACCGCCGTGAACAAATGTGAGCTGTTATTGAGGGAAGCGTTGACCTCCCCACCTGTGTTTCTTCTCTGATGGAGTAGAGTCGGCCATCTGTTTCTTTTTGATGGGTCAGTAAAAAGGCTTTTAGTCTTTCGCTTTGACTATTTTAAAGGCCGTCCGTTCGAATAAACAAAGCACACTGCCCGCATTGTTTTAATGCACTGTTCATTAAAGAAATCATGCAAATCAGGAACTCAAACATCTTGCAGACGGTTTAAGATATGAAGAGTTTGGTTCCAAAATGAGATAACTCAAAAATCATGTTTTTTATTGTGCATTCCAATTAATATCAATCAAACTGCAGTTGGTTTGTTTTGATTTAAGCCATAATAACAAAAAAAATACAGTTGACTAACACAATAAAACATGATAATATAATAAAAAACATGATTTTTGAATAATTTATTCTTTTTTAAAAGTTATCTCATTTTGTAACAAAACTCTTCGTTATTTCCCACAAAATGCAAATTTTAAAGAATATTGATAACCAAACAACATCAAACTCCATTGACTGCTGTTGTATGAAGAAAAAACCAAGAAAGACATTTCTCAAATTATCTTCTTTAGAAGAAAAAGTCATTTCCAGGTTTTGTGGGTAAATAACGGACAACATTTGTATTTTTGGGTGAACTCATCTTTGGCTATATGTGGTTATAATGCTCCTTTTCGTTTTGTTTGTTTTTTAAATGAAAAATGTCAACAAATGCTGGTTTGTGAATAAAAAATAAGTTTATTATTTTACACAAATACAATTTTGCCTTGCAAAGTAGGCGTGACAATATATTTTCTATCAAATCTCTGCTGTGTCTGTACAAATTGCATCTGGTTAAACTGGGCTGCCGGAGACTGTTTAGTGATTTCACCTCAAAGGATTTCCTAGACTCCTGTAGCTGAATGTGTGTTTTCACCGAATAGCTGAATGTGGGAGAAAAATGTTCATTATTTATATCAGCCCGCAGGCCACAGGAGCAGTTTCCTGAGAGACTTCTTTGCTTGCTCAAAGATTTTAAGAGATTACAAACTCATTGGAGCCCATAATCTTGTTTAGTTTTTCCTCCACGTTCACCGCCTGAATATTTTCACTCCGAAATGTGACCTAGTTTAAGTTCAAGGGACCCGACAATTCAACCCAACAATTCAACCCAACAAATTGATTTTTCTGTGTTATTATCAGTCAGTTGGGGAACATCGGAGGGATGATGCTGTTGGGAAGCGGAGAGGACTCATTGGTGCTTTTATCCCATGATGCTCATTCACAAATCAATATTGATGTCATGTGTGCATTCCTGTGAGCAAGAATATTGATACATGAGCATTTTCAGTACGTTGTGTGATGGAACATTCTATACACAAATGCATCTACACAAACATTCCATGCATTGTTGCCGTATTTAACCATGTCAGATCCCACATTTTCCAGTTTATTTGAGCTTGCTTTGGAGTTTGTATCAGATTTTTTAAAATGTTTTCATATCTGTGTTTGCATCCTTTCTTCAAGAATGTCTTTTGGCATTTTGTCGTGGTGCAGGTAACAGGTATGACATATAGCAGATGAAGCTATTGTGTGTCCTGTATTTCGGGACGAGCTTGACAGTTCTCTTTGACCCCCGCGCTGGTGTCCGTTTACTGTTTCTGCAGCTGTCTGGGATGTTGTCTTTACTTTGCACCCGTGCTGCCAATAGCGCTTTAGATCCCCTTCCTCCTGTTTCCTACAAGCCCCCGAAGGCCAAGCCGGAGTCAAAGGGAGGATTAAAAGTATAGTTGATATACAGCGTACCTGGCAGTGCCTGGTCCTCCACGCCATTTCACTTTAAAAGATCTCAGACATCCCACTCTATTTTCACCCAGTCTGATCTGCTCAGGGTCAAATGTTCCCGCGTGTCCGACCTGTCAGCAACGTGCCGTTGAAAACAGAGTTGCTTCTTGCGTTCCTCATAAAATCACTTGTGTGCCTCTAAAAAACAATACACGATCCAGTAATAGAAATAATTACTTCTATGGGAGTCAATGGGGTCCAAGATCTGTTTGGTTATAAGCATTCTTCCAAATATCTTTCTCTGTGTTCATCAGAACAAAGACATTTGTACAGATTTGGAACAACCTGAAGGTGAGTAAATGATGACAGAATTTTCATTGTTGGGTGAAGTATCACTTTATATTCTTCTCAAAGCTGAACTGCAGTTTATACACATTTATACAACTATGCAACATTAATACAAACTCTTTAATTCTTTATAATATATTTGGTGTAAAAAGCAAAGAACCCTTATTTACCAAAGTGTTAAAGTGACTGTATATCTAAACCTATATTTATATAACTATTAATGTTATTAAAACTTGTACAGGTCTGATGTTTTGGGCCGGACCTGGATTGACCCTCGTCTGTCAGATCCTCCTCAGGAAAGGCTGTTTTGAGAACCCACCTGCTGAAACATCACGGAGAGAGGGTAAAATGTTATTCGTCATGTTCCAAATGTGTCCGTGACACCGTAACGTATATGTAGAGTTCACAAACATGCTCAGATTGTAATACAACATGTTGACCTAGCTGTCTACCATCAGGGGGTTGGTTTGAAGCTTGTAACTGCGGTGGAGACACGTATCCCTCTGTCACGCCGGTCAGGGTTAAATACAGAACAGCCCACCCCAAAAACTGCGGGCGAGGTTACTCCCCAACAAGTCTTTGATGCGTCGTTTCATTGGAGCGCTGCAGATGGTTCGAGTGTAGGCGAGGATACACATGGGCTCACACACACAAACAAACAAACAGATGGAATTTTCCCACAGAAACCATATGGGCTTTTTCCAGGCTACATGTACTAAATTCCCCAGATCTTTTATCCGTCCGATTAACCTTTCCAGAAGTGCCCCAGACTTACCTGATCCCTGGAGAAATACCCACAAAGCTCAGCGCGTGACCGACCCGAGACTGTGGGAACGTCTGCTTGACTCCTCCTACACCAAAAACTGCCAATTACAGAAAGGAGGAAGAAATTAGACGGAAATCCAACGGCCATCATTACACAGCACTTTATAATCAAGCACATCTCTCTGTGGAGAAACACCCGTCCTCCAACATGCATGAAGGACATTTTTAGTACAGGAAACATTTCCTCGCACACAAACGCACACAGAAAATGAAGCGTGTTTTCAGCCCGATCTCATGGACATTTTTCATTTTTAAAGGCAGCAAATTTGTATAAATTCTTATGAGAATTGTAAAAAATTTGAAAAAAGACCCTTAATCCTAAACCGTCACTTGCGTGAAAGCAGATTGTAGGAAAATGTATCGTAGATTGTGTTGGTCTTTTTTTTTTGCATTGATTTTCATGATAGTTAAACATGTCCTCCTTAAACTTCATTCTCATAAATTGCGTATAAATTACAATATTGTTTACCTATATATATATATATATACGCCAAAGTTCAATTTTGTGTGCATACAACACGCCTATTTTTGCGTGCATATGATACCCAAATTTAACGTGCGTGCATATTAAACGGCAATTTGTCTTATAAACCTGTCCCCAAACCCTAAACCTAACAGTATTATATTAATTTTTTCAGTGTTTTCTCTTCATGTACGATTCAAAATGGCTGCTCTCCACCGAGGTGCACGCAAACGTAGGCGTATCATATACCGTATGTACAGTATTACACGGTATTGCAACAGCATGTTATTTATACGCAATTGATTAGAACGGGTTGACTTTTAAATAACAATAAATCAAATCAACACTTTAAATCAACAGAAATTAAAAGCACAACCAATTTGGTGGATGCATTCTCACATTTAAGTCTCTTTTTTATGAGTCTTTGATTTACCTACATATTTGAAGTCGCCTGTAATACTCACACGCAGTAATATGGAATATTATAAATAAGGTTTTTACGCTTGTGGATGTAGTGCGGTGAACTCTAAACACAGCACAGCTGTCGACCTGATGTTACTCCCGGTTTACCGGTGTAATGACCTCTTTACTCAAGTCTCTAAATCTCTGCCAACAGCAGCGCATGAAACCGTAGGGCACCACCAGCTTCATGTGCTCTCTTACAGAACACCTTTTTCTCCAATTCAGAAATGTTATTTGGAACAGCATATTAAACAGAGTAATGCGATAGATTTATTTGACACGGACTCCATTTGTATGGAGAGCTATGAGCAACTTTAACAAGGTTGTGCGGAGACGTTAGGCTTCGTGTTACCCTTTAACCCCCAATAACATCAAAGTCTGGATCTCTGAGCGTCTCTAACACAGCCGTCGTCTCTCTCCCCAATAACACAAGCTAAGCTCTGTCCTGTTTGTGTTGCTCTTTAAACTCATGGTAAAACCGTTATTGCATTTGTGTCCTTTTGGTGTGTTCGTTTCTGTTTGTCTGCTTCTGGTTCCCGTACGGATCCTGTAGGTGAACCAAAAATAATCTCCTGGATGTTTTCAGATGTTGGCAAGTAACATTTGTAAAAATATTATTTGACAAAATTTAATTCAGTGATTTGATTGTTTTATCCTAGAAGTCAATACATTTAAATATATTACAAATAAAAGTTGTCTTATGTAATAGCACATCTTTTGATAGCATTGAATTCTTTAATTTCATGTGTATTATATGTTACTGTACCCATAAGTAAAATCACAGGTGAGCTCTCTTTAATATCGAAAATTGTTTCTCCTAGACACGAATGAGATTAAATGGAAACTTTAGTTTCAGTCCCGTCTGCGTCTCAGATATTTTTCCTGAGAAAAAGAGTCAGAAATGTCAACAATGTGTCAAACTGAGCTCAGATTTGTCAAGTCTGCGATCAAAAGTCAATTTTTTTGAAGATCTCAATATGAACTTAAACATTTCTTATCAAATTTACCCAAACCCAGATGAGTTTACTTCTATAATCTACATTCATTTACACCTTCAGAATCTTTCAACAATTATACTCTTACTTGTTTCATTTCTCATTTTTAGGAGAAACATCCGAGACCGAGTTTATACTGCATATCGCATATTGTCCAAAAGGCTTGCTACGGACCTCACGTTGGAAGGAGAAACCATAAAATGAGAAAAACCAAGGCCTTGTCTGGGTTTCCTGTCTTTCTCCAGCAAACACACACACTGACCTTCATTCTCAGGTCTCTGCTGATGTCATGAGGTCATTTCAAAGAGCCATAATTCACCGGCAGGTTTCCACAATGTCTCTCTCTCTATCTGACCCTTCAGAAGGGAGGTTACGCCTGAGAAACCGAAGTGAAAAGGACTGTCCTCTGATTTATGACCTTCTGCTGCTATTGGATCTTCTGCTCCGGGATGGTTTTTGTGAAGCACTGAAACAGACACTCCCCCGAAACCCTCAAGAGTTTTGAGTTTCTAGAGGCCATTGAAGTAAGATTTGAAGCTTGAGCACATGTGCAACGTTTGCCAAGAACTTGTTTAAGGCAGGAAGACATTTATTTTCACAAGGGCTGTCACAATATTACCAGAACGCTTAGTAACCGTGTTATTAAACATTTTGTTTTTTGAAATTGTGTTAATACTACACATATGATAATATGGTAAATATCACTTATCTGATTGACACTTTAACAAAGTAGAATTACCAAACTCTCTCCACCGTATTTCAGTGTGATTCACTGACCAAAAAATAGAAAACAAAATTAAAGATGATCGTGGCTGATAGAATAATTATTATTTAATTTAATAGATATTTAGATTTTTTTTGCCACAATAGATGCAGTTCATCTGATATGGTGACAGCCTCAACACTCAGGATGGTAAAATAATAATCATAATTTTAAAATAATGTATATAATCATATGTATAAGGAATATATAATGTATATTCTAAATACAGTATGTAAAGTACAGTCACAGGTTTGTTTATAATGGCTTCAAACAGAGTTTAAAGTGTATTATAATCATATAAATGACTGTATGAGGATGTTGTTTTCTTATTTTCAGACTTCAGTCATGTTTCCTGCAGCTGTATGTCTTTATTTCTTCCTCCTGCACTTCTATACACTTTGTTTGTAGCGTTGTTGTTATATTTCCCCAGCCTTTCTCTCCAGACACAATTATACATAGATCATCATTTTCTTTTATTGTTTTGAGCCCACTTTGTCGGATTTGTGCTGTGTGGGTCTTGTTATAATGACTCATGGTCGCGTCTCTCAGACATGTGCGGTTCTGGCATATTGGAGCTGCTGGCCCAGAAGAATTAGGCCAGATTTGACACACTTCATAACCCCGGTCCGGCCCGATGTGCATTCCTTTCCAGTGCACGAGGGCAACTATGAACAGAATCCCATTATTTTGCTGTGGCACAGTTAGAGTGGAAATCTTGGCACGCTTTGCCCAAAAGTCTTTTCAGACTAAACTCACACCGCGCGACGCGACACACGGCTTGTTCTAATGAGATTGTCGTGTCACACCGCATCCAGTGTGGACAAAATGTAAAATTATAATGGGTTCTAATGTGTTCTCTTGTCGCATTGCCCCGCATGCGGTGTAGACACGGTGTCAGATGTGTGCGGTGAGTTTGTCTGATAAATGCTTTGTAGACATAGAATTGTGTTTTAAACTGCATTTGAAACAAAGTACAGCTACCAGTGTTACTCTTAAAAAATTCAGTGCTAATTTATTTTCATAGTTCTCTTTACGGTTTTTCATTGTTGCAATACAGTTTTAGGGTAAATATGTAATAATTCACTATAAGAAGAATCCTGTAAAAAGCGGCAGAAATATAGTGTAAAATAACAGTTTGGCCCCCAGTAAAATTACATGTTTTTCATATAAATTTTCTATTTATGTAATTTGACCGTATTTAAAAAGAATAGGTGAAAAATCATTTTACTTCAATTTTCAAGAATTTTTTTTAACAGTGTTCAGAGAGTAGACAAATTCACCCATGAACATATTCAAATTAGAAAGACAAACTTGCATTTTTTTTTATTATGAATGTAAAGATTTCATTCTAATTCAGTGGGTTTTTGTTTAATACTTACATATAGAGATGCCGTGAATATTTAGGTTGAAAAGTGATGACATGACTTGAATAAACTTCACTCAAAACCCAAGTCCATCCCGTTCTCCTCCTGTTGCGCATCACAAACGGTCCTGGTTCCCCAGGTGGGGGGACATGTATCGCTGCGCTCCCGCTCCGTACATGCGAGGCTGCATGGACGGGCAGAGAGTGTCCCCAGAACTGTTTCATTCCGCCAACCTCAAACATTGCTATTGTTTTAAATGTTTTATGACAGTGGTCCACTGTTTTACGCCAAAAAACAGCTGAAAACGTCTAAGAAAGATGTGAAAGCTCTATAGGAAGATTTGAGCTATAGGAATATTTATTATTATGCTATGTGCTTATTATAAAAAGAGGCTTATAGAGTTTTTGTGAGGATTGTTAAGTCAATCGCTTAAAGCTACAAGTTTTATTATTCATCTGTCATCACTCTTCGAGATAACATGTAAAATAAAGAGTAAGATCTACGTCTACGTCCTTTCCACCCCCAGGCCAGCTGTCTGTTTACATGGAGCTTGTGATAACCAAATGTGTACAAAAACAGTTTATAGAGAACCGAAAGCAGGATATCCCAGCAGGCCGAAGCACAGCTGCTTTATTCACATGTGCTGAAGGAAAACAGAGCAAATACACAGCAGATCTTCTTAATAAAGGCTTATGTTTAAGCAAGTTGTCGTTTTCCTATAACTAACATATTTTAATTTTCAGTAGAATAGTGTTATTTCGTCACACTTGTATTTGGAAATGTGCTCCAGATTATTAAGTGAAGGTTACTGTGAAGTTGAAATGTTAATGTACCAGCCTTGTAAAAGTGTCGTTGCAGGTTGTGTAAATGGTTTCAGGATAACAAGCACTTGAGAATGAGTGAGAGTTCGAGCCGTGAGCCGGAATGAGAGATGTTGAGAGTTCACTGACGTGTGACTCAACCTTTACAAACCATCAATCCAGTGATGAGCTGTTTGACATCATGTAGTTGTGTTGTTTTCCCTTCTGGCACAAAGTTAGCTAGCAACCCAGTAAACTTTCGGACAGCTAACTCTTGCTTAAACAACATTAAAGAGTAAAGGAAATAGAAGAGTGACAGGTGTGTAATTATCAGACCTGTGCTAACACGTACACCCGGCTGTGTCATGTTTTACATTACAGCGTTCAAGGATTACAACATTAGCTTTTGTCATCGTTGTTTTTCCAGTTACATCATTTCCATCTTCAATGCATTTCCATGAGTTTTTTTTTTTATGTGTTTACAGGTAAAACCCTATGCATGCTTACCAACAGTCTTTTCCATGCATGCATCAGCTAACTAAAATGACTTTCACACTCCAAGAAAACAGTTGTTCGGAAATATACTTTATTTGACTTTTCCTGTGTAACATCACTTTTGACTCAAATCTAAATGTCTTTTTTTGTAGAAACATATACAAACACACAGCTGGACTGTAAACATGCAGGAGAGCGATCTCGGGTGCTGCTCGACTGTTGGAGGTAAGCCACAAAATGTTTGCGGGCCGCAGTTTGACCGAGCACGCCGGCGAGGACCTCTGCTGCATTTATCAGTGGTAACATGGAGGCTGATGAATGTCGGGGGATTTAAAAGAAGAATAAGTGTCTGGTGAATGTGTTTATGTGGGAGTCAGATGTCTCCTTTAGTTTGAGAACAGATCACCGTGTCCTGCATCAGGAGCGTGTGACCCCATCAGTTCTCTTCTTTGGCCTTTCTCCAGTTTGATAAACGTTGGGCGTAACACAAAACCATGATCCTCAAGTGTTCACTGAAGAATGTCAATTATATTATTTTCATTAGGATGGATGTGGAGAAAAAACATTTTTATCAGAGTAGTCAAAGCAATGGCTATGTATGCAGTAACATGGGAATGAAGTTTAGGTTTTGTTATGGTAGTTTATAGAAGGTTAAGGTGACTGTGTGCCAAACCCTAGTGAGCTGTCTACTTGGACCATATTTTAATATAATAATAATAATATTAGAGATGCAACGATAATACATTTCTAGAGATGTTGAGAGTTCACTGACGTGTGAGCTTAGAGATGCAACGATAATACATTTCTAAACCGATACTGATAGACAATTATTTAGAGTGATATCTGCCGATACCGGTTCTGCCGATTAAATTAATATTTCTTCACTTTATGACTGTTATTACTTCATTGAACATCCAACTGGTGATTTAAATTTTCATATACAGAGAACAAATTCATGGCATTTTCCTGTCCGCTTTTGATTGAAAGGATCTATTGGTTGTATTCAGCTGTTTTTAAACTAACGTCCGATAACCGATTATTGGCCGATATATCGGTGCATCTCTAAATAATCTATATTATATTTAGCCAAGTTTTATGTGTGCTGTGTCAATCTGAATGAAAAACCTGCATGAAATACTGTAGTATACTGTATTTACTATAGTGAATTGTGGTATACTTTAGTGAAGAATAGTAACTGCTATACTTTGTTAATGTATACTATAGTTTTAACTGGTAAATTGATCTACTATAGTAAGTACTATAGTATACTTCAATAAATACAGTACTGTAGTAATGTTTAAAACCAATTTAATCCAGTTACTTATAAATTATGACTAATATGATATTAAGTTGTTTAATACTTTGTTTACCTCATTTGTAAGTCGCCTAAGATAAAAGCGTCTGCTAAATGACTAAATGTAAATGTAAGTTGGGATGCTGACTTAGAAGGCAGCTGCCTATTTAGACAACAAACAGGGTTTGGTACACAGCCAGTGTTGAGGATGTGTGCTCATTTCTTTGGCACTCTTAATGAATCAGGTTGCTGTTAACACCCAACACACACTTGATGTTAAAAATAAGTTATTTGAGAAGTACATATAGCTCTCTCTCTCTCTCTCACACACTCTCTCTCTTTCTCTCCAGTTCAGTGCATTAATATCCCCACGAGGAGGCCTGTGTGTTTGTTCCAACGCCTGCGTTTAAGGAAGAAAAGGCAACACACAAACCAAATGGGGACGGTTGGGAAATGAGGTACACATGGTTCATTTAGCACTCATGCATTAGTCTCCCAGACCCAGTGAAAAGCTTAGTGGTTTCTTTTTTGAAGTACAAGATGTTTGTGAAGTTATGTTAAACAAATAACACTTGTTTCTTTAACAGGACGGACTCTATTTACGAAACAGGAAGTGACATCACGTGTAATACCACAGTGTGGATAAAGCATCTTCACCTGTGTCTGAAATGAAAAGGTACTGGTTGCGAATGCAAAAGAAATCTCTTAAATACAAATTGTTATAAAATAAATACAGTATAATCTGCAGTGATCATTTTTTTCAGTGACAGAATGTTATTCCAGACAACTCTGAACAATAAAAGTCTTGTTTTTAGTTGTGGTTGACAATCAAACCGTTGACTCTTTAGGGCCCTCCTTGGCTGCGTTCTTACACCCGTATAGCCACTTAATAACACGTGCGTTTCTCTCAATAATAGACACACCGGTGGGGATCTGTTCGGCGAGCTCATCCTGAAAAAGTCCGTCCCCGGAGTGTCGAGAAAACTCGCTGGGTTCCGAGCCTCCTCCCACGCTCCTCAGGAGCAACGAGAGCGTGTCGATCGAACTGGCGGCTGTTAAAAAGTTATCCGGTCCGAGTCTCTCCACCAAATCCAGGTCCAGTCCGCAGAAATCAAAGAAGCGCTCCTGCTCGGACACGACCAGCGAGCAGCGCAGACACAAGTCCGATTTTGAACGTTTTAAATCCGACCTCATTCGTGGAGCGACCGGTTTCCACGGGTCCATGTCATTATTGTTACAGTGACCCATGCTGTTTCGTAAAGTGTTAAGCGTGCCGTTCTTCGATTGTTTTTCTAGAAAGCCAGAGTTGTCGTTTTCAGGGTGCGGCGTCGAGGGATCGCGCTCGGATCTGCTCGATCTCATCGTCTCGTTCCCGCCGTCGACTGTGTCTCGGTCATTGGACCAGGACATCCGTGAGTCCCCGTCTCGAGACGAAGAGGCCTTCTCCTCACTGATCACCATTTTGTGAGCCGCTTCGCTCGTGCCATGTTTCTCACGCATGGATCCCTGGAAGAGCCTCCGGACGAAGCTGTAGCCCCTGGCCTCCACGTTGACGTTTCCACCGCCGTTGTCGGGACTCTTGCATTCTTTCTTCTGTCTGTAAATGACCAGCGAGTCCGGGCGCAGCATGCGCTTGCCGGTGCTCCTGCGCATCATGGGAGCGCTGTGCGGGGCGACTAACGGTTTAGTGTTTGGGGTTCTCGGAGAAGGTGCGGGGGGCTTGTTTGCATTGTTTCGGTTGCGTGTTTCCACCTCGCTCTGAAAATTCTCTTTCCTTGAGTCGCCCTCGTTGTCATCCCCCGAGAGCTGCGAGGAAGAGGACGGGATTGTTTGTCTCCGTGCGGGGAGGACGGGCGTCGAGGGGGTAGATGTTGTGAAGTTGCGACGGGGTATCGGTGGAGGGGTGGCACAGGGCACTAAAACGGGCTCTTGTTTGGTATTGATGACCTGTTGACTCTTGACGTATTTTGCTTTGTCTGCTTCTAGACGTTCAACGGCGCTGATGGAACGACCCCTGCTTCCCGAATCCATCTGCCGGCGCAGGTAATCCGGACCCTTGTTTAGGAGCCGCAGGGGAGAGGGCGAACCAATGGGGGTTAAAGGTTTCATTTTGACGTTTTGGAGGAACACATCCAATAAGAAAAGACAAAACGGCTTCTTTGTCCTCTCCTGAAGTACGAGAATCGTAAAGGAAACCAATCAGTCACTTTATGATGATGTTTCTGAATCGCTGGGAATTTTTAGGGATCCATTTTTAGGATCCATATACATGTAGACGTGTCATTCCAAAATTGAGGTATCAGTCTGGGAGGTTTAAGTAACACAGTTGGCAGCTGGGCTTTGCTATATTTAGTCACTTTGTTGGGCAGTTTTGTAGGAGACGAATCAATATCTCCATGCCGTATTTACACACACATTTCTGTCTAGAGAAATCCTTTCCGCCCAATCCAAAATGAGACGTTCTCTTCACCACAGAGCAGCATAAATAGCAGTCAGCGTTCACTCTGATTACGTCTTTCCTTTTTGTCGTTTCAACCCCTTTATTCGTTGAAAGAACCTTTCACCTTGGCTTGTCTTGAGCTAATGAGCTTGACTGTTTGCTTTTTGATATCTGTCTCAGGTCTCTGGGTCGGGCCGCTATTGTCCTGTGCCGTTCCGCTTGGGTTGACCTGTAGAGCTGGCACCGGGGCACTTCAGAGTTTAACAGACGAGGGTCGTGTCCTTTTCCGTCTGTACCTGGAACCCTGCGGAGACAAAAGGTAAAAAGAGTCAGAGTTAAGTCTGCTTAGCATTTCTCAAAGGAGGGCTGACCTCCCAAAACACACGCCATATGGCTGACAGATATTCCTGTCTGGGACTACATTGCTTCACGCATGCACTGAACCCACTTTTGCAGAATATAGAAGAAGATATTTTAAAAACGTTGTTATCCAAACCATATTGAACCCTTTTGACTTCCATTTTATGAACACAATATTCTCAAAATATCTTCTTTGTTCACAGAACAAAGAGTCATACAGGTTTTAATGGACGTGAGAGTGAATAAATGATGACAGATTTTTTTCTTTTTGGCTAAATTGTCTTAATACATTGTACACTCTTGATATATTTGAGATCGTTGGGCTGTAAGCACACAATATTTTACGCATTTACTCTCGAATGCATTTAGAAAGACGCTGTGCATTCATACTGCAGGGGTAATAATGGCCTTCACATCACTCGGTCCGCATTAGTTTAACCCTCACGCCACATTTGCATTCCTTCAGGCCGTTACTACATAATGCATGAGAGCGCATGTATTCTAGAGACTCCAAAATGAGCTTCTGAAACACAGACATTTCCTCTGATGCTACACGACTGTTTGTTGCGTTTATTTCTGAACACGCTGTGTTGTAACTAAACCTCATAACGCTGTGGTTTTACTGCATTAAGAATATTACAAGTGCGCTAGAATATGATTGCAAAGCAATTTAAGGTTTAACTGTGTGGTTGGTTTCAAAAAGGATTTTTGTTTGTATTTTTGTACCCCAACAGGAAACAGAAACTATAAAGTGCCTTTTCAGCTACACATGTCCCTGTGACCCAGTGAACTTTGACGTGTTCTGGTGTAACCGCCGTCATTCACTGACCTAGAATTCAACTGGATCCAGGTGTGCCCACTGCCTGCTTTATCTCAACGAAATAAAAAACCTCTCCTAAATCAAAACTTTTGAAAAGAAGTAATGGCTTCACATAAAAGAGATCTGCATTTATTTCAAATGACTTTCTGAGTTGCAGCCTCTCATGAACCCCCTCTGAAGTCCAACGCAATAAATCCCGTCTGAAGGGGAACTGCAACATTTTCCAGATGTCAGTGAGGACGGGAAAAGCATCCATTGTTTGGGGAAGTTCCGGGAAAGAATTTTGAACAGGTGTTGAGCATGAGAAGCTTCCAGATTTAGAGGCTTTTAAAGAGAGTTGAGAAATGAGGAGGAGTCACACTGGCTTATATACTGTATATCGTATAGGGGATTTACTGAATTTTGACTAAACTTTGTCTATTAATATTATATTGACAAAGCAAAATTGTTAATTTTTTACATTTAATTAAAAAGACGTCTTTAGAAATGTTTACAACAGCATATTTGTTAACATTAGTTAATGCATTAGCTAACAATAAACAATATTTCTGCAGTCTATACTGTTAAGTCTTAGTTCACGTTGGCTAATGCATTTAATGCAAACAAATTCAAACAGATTTTTAAGTCTTACTAAATATATAATTGAAATCAAACTGAGCAAGTATTTAACCCAATATGTGCTTAACATTATTTAACATGAGGCGGCTAAGCATTAAGCACACTAAGCATTTTTGTCTTGTTTTCTAGTAAAAGTATCTAAAACTTCTTAAATCAAGATACATGACTTAGCACAGGGGATCGAGTTCCACCTTTAATAAAATGAGTTGTTTACCACCTAATGACCTGAGGGAAGCGTCTGTCTGCTCTCGCTCTGTGTTTGAGCTGTCTGTCACGCGCCTGGGTTACATCCACCAATGATAAATAAACTATACAACTATAGGCTATACGAGATGGGCAAATCCAACGTTATGGACGTGACATAAAAATGCTCAGAGAATGAATTTGTTAGGAATATATTGACCAATTCTGTTTATATTTTACTAAACCCTTGTTGATAGAGTCTAAACATCAAAAAATGTCAGTCTATGAACAAATTTTCTATTTTAATAAAGGGAAATAAACATGCGTTATGAATGTGACAAAACAATTTGATGGGACACGTTTTTTAAGAGACAACAAACTTATTATTGCTTCAGGATTGTGCATTTTATTTCACAGAAATCCTAGAATGAATGGAAAACTTTATCTTTATAGAACATAAAATATTTACTTTATTTAAATTTTCATGTGTCCATTTATGAGGAATATGTATCCATAAGATATCATGTATCTTATGGATGTGACAATCCTGAAAATGGCACTTACCGGACTATGAAAAGTCATGCACTACAAATAAAACAAATGCTTTACAGATTTGAAGAGAGATCTCACATATTTGACCACCAAATGTTAATATCTGTGCTGTTACCATAGTAAAAACCGCTGGCAAAAACTCGTGGTAAGGTTGACACTTTCACGGAATTGCCCAGATGTATTCCGTATTTATCGATCATGTATTAAACATTTGACATTGTATTTAAAACACGAAATGAACAGTTTGAGAACCACTGACCTGGCATGTGCAGTTGTGTTTATAAAAGAAAAAATATAAGAATTGGGTATGTTTGTGTTTGTGTTTAAAACAGGCTAAAGAAACTTTTGGGTGAAAAATATAAACTAGAAATGAGTTTTCTCACCCTGTTGGCAGATTTTATGCTTGTTTTGAACATACATTTCCCTAAGTCTTATATTTTCTTTCATAAAACAAGAAAGACTAAATATCTTCGGTCCCTTTTCATGATGCACGGTTCAAATAAAGGTGGAACTGTGTGTTTTTAAAGCTTTGCACCGGAATATATTTCAGACAGATATATTTCCAAACCAGTGTGAGAGGATTTAAATGCGATGCTAATGTGTTCAGGTGAGAAACAGGGCTTTTATTATCATTCAAACAAGCTCTCTTACTCACTTGATTCTAATAGATTTATATAAACGATATCCATATCTACAGGAATTTGTGCATATTTATACACATCGTTTCTCAAAGCATCTGCTCTTTTGTCTGTATTCCCTCATTGGCTCTAAATAAATGAAAGGTAACATTGGCTCGGATCTTTTGACACGTGACCCGCTCTGGTCACTCAGTGGTTTGTAATTAACCTCTGTTAATTCCGTCTCCTCTCATCTTTCTGACATTCATGAAGCTGGTGGGCCTGCAGGGGTGATCACAGCCGTCCAACAAGGTCAAAGAGAAACCAGATGTGTTCTGTCGGGTTGTATCTAAGGCCGGTCTCCTGAAGACCACACGAGAACCAAATCAAGAAACCAAGAACGTAAGACTTTGACTATTTACTCATGCACCTCGGTTGTGGGGTTTTTTGTGCATATTTTAAGACTCGTGGATTTTACATTTACATTTATGCATTTGGCAGACGCTTTTATCCAAAGCCATTTACAAGCATTATCCTATACATTTGTTTAAGTATGTGCAATCTCCTGGGATCGAACCACGACCTTGGCGATGTTAACGTCATGCTCTTACCACTGAGCTACAGGAAAGCTTTTTGGGGCTTTTTTTGTGTATTTTAAAGAAATTGCATTATTATATTACTCTGCATGTGTTGGAGACAGAAGAACATTTGCTCAATTCTTTACTAATGTTTTTGACCAGCCCAGCTACCAAAAAGAGCTCCCATGTTGGATTTTTGATCCAAAAGGAACTATAACACCGAGCAAGTCGTGCATTATTTATCGGCCCAGACAATAGGGCCCTCTGGCTCTGGAGATAAGAGACCGAATGCCGCGGCTCATTAGTAAGAGAAGCTGAGAGAAAGAGATGACATGACAATAAAATTCAACAGAGACAAACTCTCAGAACAAAAGCAGAGGTGGTGTGTATCTCCTGTCTATGCTGAGGTGTGGCGTGTCATTATGCTGTTGATGTATGATGGCGGGAGGGTGGGGGTCTCTTTAAAACACAACACACCCCCACAGAACCCTCTAAACTCACTCCACGTCATGAGGTGGACACTCAACAGAGTCTGTGCTGCTATTGTCATTCAAACATGCCAAATGTGAGTGTGGATTGTCGGAGACTGATGGGCAGGGTGAGCGGATGGGCGTCTTTTCATGCGGGTCGTGTGACCCTGTTTACACCCGGTATTGTCTCGCGTGATCCCATCAAGTGACGCAGTGATAAACACATGTGTAAATGACGGTTTTATTTTAAATTGATTGCTGTTTTGACAAAAAATTATTTAGCCATTTTAATGTATTCGTAAAGGTTATTTTAGTTTAAAAATGTAAAAACGTTCCTGTTCATTTATATTGACCTAAAAATGATTGGAAAAACTTTAAATGAAAAATTTAAATGAAACTGAAATAAGTTTAAAGCACTAAAATTTAAATTTAAATTGATCTTATATAGCAACATAAAGACTGAACAAAAGAATTATAAAATGACAAAAGCACACACCAGAATTGCCAAAACTTTAACTGAAATGAACATACAAAAAAAAAAAAATTAATTTAATATATGCATAAAACTACAATCAAACTTTAATAACTATGACGGTCCTGTTACCAAACCTACTGGAAGTATTTCATGTATGTATTCAATTAAATCCTGACTTGAATATAAAAAAGAAAATCAGGATGTTTTTTGTTCCTGTCCTACAAAATGTAACTTTTTTTTAATAAATTATCTTTTTGAGACACATTATTAAATACCAGATGTCATTTACAATGTGTTTCACTGCTGTTTATGATCGGATAACCATAGAACGGATGTAAATACCGGTGTAAACGGGGCCGTGTTTGGATTAATCTAATCTAAAATGTGAAAATGTTTCTTTGGTCCTTAACTCAATCTGGTGACCTATGAATCATGCGGTGTTAAAAACAGGACCATTAGCGCCATTGAAGGCCGAGTTAAAGGTTGTTTTGGTCTTATCAACTCGCAGGTTCACGCCCTGGAAAATTCACTTTAAGATAACAAAACATTATGATAAAAATACAAGTGTTAGAAAAACATTGTATTGTTTCGTTCAACATACACCCGTCTCACACCGACCTGCTTTACTAATATAACATGATGCTGCCTATAAAAGGATTTCAAGTCTTTTCCTACCCTGTGACCTCAATCTGTATAAGCACAAAACAGACGTCATTTTGAAGACTTCTCTTGCCCTGGCTGTACCGTACCTTTAAATTGTTATGTAAACAAATACTAATATTTATATTAGTGGATTTTATTCACTGTTTTTAATGCTACACGTAAAACAAGCAGCTCAGATTTTACAAAAACAATTTATTTTGCACGTTTCTCTTCAGAATCCTGACCTGGCATCTTTACTGACCCTGAAACCCTGCAACCTTGTTTCGGATCTAAACGATACCGGAGATCGGGGACAGAAGTCAAGGAGCTACGGGCAAGTACAATGCTGAAGGTCATGGTTACATTAAAAGTCTAAAATCTGTGCAAGACAAGGTGATCGGGATGAAGGAACAGCATCTCCTGAGTGCTAATGATATGCAGATGAACATGTGTTTGATGTGTATGTACGCATACATGTCGTGTCTTTTTTTGTCTTAAAGACTAAAGGTTTTGCTGAAATTTTCCTCCGTCACAATACACAGAATGATTTTATTATGCATTTACATTTTGCAATGGGAGCACCGTGTTCTTACTGTGCCCGTATCAAAAGCTCGGCATGTGGAAATGTTTTCTGCCCGAAAGCCTCTGATGTGAAATACTTATTTAATAAACCTGAGGCACGTAAAGAAACACTGATCTGACCCGTACGCATTGAAAAGGCTTTTCAGAAGTATTATTTCAATGTGTTGTGGCAGGATAGAAGGCTAAGTCTTAACTTGATTTCTTTAATCCGCTTTTGTCCGTGTAAGAAAAATCTCCTCTCGGGGCAAAGTGATAACTTTTGTTTTTACTGTTAACACGTATTTCTCAGGATCTGACAAGTCAACACATTTGCTAACCTCCTGTTTTGTCAGCGTGTGGATATGTTCCTTAGAAAAGGGCTTAAGCGTGCACTCAGAGCTCATTTATTGATATTCTGATGTGCCAGGCACACGTCAAAGCCATCGCTGAAAGTCCAAACAAGTGTTAACAGCCAAACCAATGTAACTTGTCCGGTGCACTAACATCTCCAGAGAGAAATCCAGTGTGCTGCCCTCCCATCAACCCATTAAATATGACGCTAATAATCCTGATCTCTCTTTTCTCTCATTGACAAACGCTCAACTGTACCATTGCTCTCATGTGACCTAAATAAAAACCAGCACGCAACACTTCAAAATCACACATGCCAGACTATGTATATATTGGAAAAAGGAATAAAGATCTATTAGCCCTGTTGCTTTGTCAATACTATCAGTATCTTTGTTTGTTATCAGTTGTTGGTAAGAGAATAATAAATGTTAACATTAATGTTAATAGCATCACTCTTACAAAAAATATGAACACTTCAAGTTTATTATATTTAGTATGCTTTAGCAAAATGAGGTATAGTTCAGTTAATTACTAAGACTAGTACACTTGGAAGTGTTCTATTTTAAAACTGCTTTTTAAATGAAATGGGCCCACTTTTAAACATTTACAAGGCACGAGTACCTTTAAAAGTGTAACAATAGTAAACTTCGAGTACTCAACTAGTTTCCAGCTACATTGTTCTGAGATGTGCATCAAACATAGATTGAATGTATACTTTCTTCGTATACTTTCAGCGAGGTCCATTTGCTATCTCTTTGCTTTCAAAAAAACCCAAACTTAAAGTAAAAGATGCTTTAAAAGTTTCTTTACAGCAATGCTATAGAAGAACCATGTTTGGTTCCTCAAATATCCTTCCATTCAGAGGTTCCAATAAGAATCGTTTCTGTCTTACTTCTTATAAAGAAACTTTTTACACTAGAAAGAACATTTTGTGAAACGGATGTTAGAAGATCTTTATGGAACCATTCAGTCAAAAATGGTTCTGCTTTGGCATCAAAGAACATTTTGAAACACCTTGCTTTAAAGAGTGCGTTTCTGATTACTCGGTTTATTTTCAATGCAAACGTTCTTCTATGATGTCACAGTACGTGTGTTTATATTGGTGAAATGTTTGGATGTTTTCCTCTTGGCCCTGTTGCATCCATCACGTGACACTATCGATTGATTCTTTCATTGCATTGTGTTGTAGGTGACTCAATATGGACATCGAAACAGCCGTATGTGTCTGACTGACTTAAATGATGTGAATGCCAGAGACAGGTAAGGCCTCAGTCGCTCTTTTTCTTTAAACAGACCACATGATCATTGCCATTTTCTCTTCCTTCATAACCTCCAGTGAAGCTGTCAGCTGTCTTCTCTCATTAACTGTCCAGACTCAGAGTGGCACAGAAATAGCCTCAGATCTTGCCTCAGTGCCCCACTACATCATTCAAAGCATCATGCAAAGATCATGTCGGAGCGATGACACACAGTACAGCCTCTTTCATCTGTGCTGAAAGATGGAGGCGGCAGCGACGACTCTGATTGGACCTGACAGGATGGTTGAGCCGAGGACAATTGAGATGATGTGTGATCATCGCTGCCTTTAAGTCAAATCGGAAGTATTGTGTTTACAAGATGAGTGAACTTTAATACCTCCACAATGTTATTAAAACATGGGAAAAAGTGATTCTACCGCCATCTACATTCTTTATTTCTCCTACTAATACGGGTTAGGAGAAACAGCTGAGGAGGTTGATACTTAAATGACACACGACTGAGAATTCAATTAAATCTCCTGAGCTTTGAAAGAGCAACATCTGAGCAGTAGGGGTGTAAATCTGACAGTTCATCATGGTACAATGAGATATTGTGATATTAGCCGATACCTCGGGAGATTCTGTGATACGATTACGACTCAATTAACCTATCGATATGTTTATTTTACTTGCCTTGTTTACACGAGCAGTTACATTTTACTCACAAATTAAATATATATTTTTTTAAATAGACGTTTAATTAAACTCTTTAAAAAAACTGCACACTCCGTCCCAAATATATTTTACGATATTTACGTGTGGCATCAATGCATCGCATCGTTAGAAATTTTATCGTTGCATCAATCCATGTGGATGTTTTGTTACACCTCTTTTGAGCAATATCAGTCTCCTCTATGTTGTCATTTCCAGAATCACGGCAGAAATAAGTCGGTTTTGGTCATATACAACTTTTAACTGTGAATTTTTAGCTGTCCTATTAGTTTGTGTTATTGAAAATAGCAAAGAAGCTCGCCCGAAAACAATTAATTTAGACAATTTATGATGCACCTTTCCCATCATTTCTCTGTGTGGCAGCACAAAAACAACAAAAAGCATCAATTATGCATCTAATGCATCATCTGCTCCTCATTTTGTTGCATTAGTGCTAAAAACCTTTTAGTCCATGTCAGCAAGTATAAAAAGAGAAAGAAATATAAGATTGCCCCTAGCATCCTTTTTTTCCTCCAATTGAAATCAGCTGAGCGTATACGCCGCACGCATCTAATTTAGGTTTCCAAGCTTTTAAGTAGAAAGTTCCCAGAAGGACATGAGACTGACCCGCTCTCACAGCTGTCAGACCGACCACCTGGGGTTCTTTCAGATTTGCTGATTTAATATTAATAATAACACGAATAAATAAATCATGAGGTTTATAAGTAATAGATGCAACGGTGAAAGGGAAAAAACAAGAGGACTAGGTACGCAGGGAGTGAAATGAATGAGTCAACCCATAACAAGCACACATAAAGACGCGGAGACGGGACCCTTCACCCTGTCATTAGTAACCGGAGCTTCGCTCTTACTGCGGGGGGTTTAACACACAGCCGTCCTGCAACCACACATTAGCACTACAAATCTAACGTTTTCTTTTGGGGAAATGACTGTTTACATGATTACACTCGAGGAGAAAATAGCCGACTGAAAGACGAGCGAAATTTGGCTTTGAGAAGTTTCAACAACAAAATAAAACAGCTGTCGGGTTCCCGCGTCTGACCCATAAACTCAGAAGCAGAGACTGATGTGGTCAGAGGTTTGTTTCTCATTTAAGGTTTATTTCCAGGCTCGTGGGGTCTTGCAGGACCTAATGCTGGCCATCACCCCCTCCGGGTCATCTCGGTGATGTCAGAGTTGTCAACGGATCAGATGAGTGATTGGGACGGGCCAGGTCTGGCACACATCGGTTCTGCCCCGGAGCTCTCGCTGACACTAATAAAAAGTGTGCATGCCTGCTATTACCTTCAAAAGACTTTTAAGAGCTTGTTACTTGGGCTGTGAACTTCTGGGGATGTTGGACGTCATCATTTGGGTGTGACATCTGAACATTTGGCAATACGGCAAAAAGTTTGACGTGCATGTGGTTTTCCTGAATTTTTGAGAAACCCGAATGTACAAATATGCAGCTTTAGGCGTATGAAGCTTTCAAATGAATTTAGATTATCATACAGATGGGATGAGACACGTTCATATTTATATTCTTCATAATATTTTCATTGCAGATTTGACCAACCTGAGTTTGTGACACATTGATCTCTTTTGCAAGACTTCAGTAAGTTTCCATTTGTTCTTTACTCTCAGTGGTGTCTAGGTAAGAATGTCAACATTAAAGAGATCTCATCTGGGATTTTTCTCTCTTGTAGGAGAGAGGTAACGCTGCTCTTCCCATCTGCAGTTACAACAAATGTCTTCAAACACATTCTTGAGATGGAAAGTGCTACAGAGAAGCACCACGGCTCTCGCCATCACACCAGTATTTACATTTTACATCCAACAGCCCGTCACAGAGCAAGACCTCCCCATAGACACGTGTTTATCCTATTTTGGAAAAAGACAATACACCAGCATGAGCAAACTTCACCGGTGTGGCTGAAGAACAGGTGAATCCCAGCGTTTGGTCTAGTTTTTATGGTGTGTTTAGACTAATCCTGAGGGCTTTATAGTGCTGACCTGGCAGAAAGTGAATGCACGGTCTGCACATCTCACCCAAATAAAACCTTTTCGGTGGGAGGGTTAAAATTGCCAGATCTATAAACACACAATGCAAGAAAAAACAATGCGTCACAAAAAAACTATGGTTGTCATGCTTTGCAAAAACACACATGCTCACTTTACTTTGGGTTAGTTGCAGATCTCTTTAACACATCTCACATTACACTAATCTGACCAAAGACTCCAACTCTGAGTGGTTAACTCTGTTAGCATTATATCAACTTTCTTGATTTCCTAAAAAGGTCTAGTCTACTGCAGATGTCATATTCCACTCTTTCTAAAAACATAAAGAACTGTAAGAACGCCATTAGTTTAATACCATTTGAGTGTGAAACATGTGGTCATGGGCCTGTTAAAACATTATTCTGCCATTTGAAATGATTCACCAAATACAGCAACGGCAAAAGGATGCTTTAGCAATAGAATTTGGGGGTGGAGTTAACTGTTTGACGCAACAATGGCCGACTGGGGAATGTTTGCACTGTTTTATAGCCTGCACAAAGTAACCTTTATTTTTCTTAAATAAACTTACTGTGTATTTTATAAATCATACTGTAGCATTACAAACAAGTACAAAACTGTATACGTAAACATCAAAACATAATTTACTGTAAAATGTAGCTACTCGTCGTCTAATGCACAATATAGGCTAATAAAGATCCGAAATATTTACGACACATGTTTGCGTTTGTGTCATGAAAGCCAAGGGTTAATTAAATAAACGTTATTAAAAGAAAACACGGACTTCATACATAATCTGTACTTCGCACTAATTCCACACATACCTCTTTAAATCTCCAATGGCATCAGAATAAAAATATAAGTTTCATTCATATCCAAACTGTTACTACAAACTTAGGAAAAGAAAAGGCTGATTATAAGTACATGTTATACGCCACGTCTAGATTTAAACTCAGACAAGCGCATAAAAAGTAAAGTGTGATGAATTTAACGTTACTTCACGAGTTTATTTCGTCGCGTAAAAGACGCGAGATTTCTGAATAACGGACTGTCGCCTCAAAACGGAATCTGATATGAGTAGCTAGTAAAATAAGATGTGTTTTATTCTTACCTTACAGTGTGATCCGTATCCACGTATAAAAGCCTTTAATTTCCCACATGAGATCTCGACTGGAGCTGCTGCAGCCTGGCACGAGCCGCGCGCACTGACTGAATGCTGGAGGCGCGCTCGTTTCTCATGCTCGTGAGGCACGAGACCATCCCACCACGACACGGGGCGGGCAGGTATGAGTCTCTCAACTAAACACCCCCACACTTAAAATCTGTACAACTTGTGTTTATGCATGTTGTGCATAAATATGTACTTTTATTTATATGAATACATGTACAAATAAACGTGCGATTTTTATTTGCTCTGATCATTATGTAAGTTCATATAAATTGTCCTGCTGGGTTACGATAAACGTTTCTGTGTTCTAACGTTTAGGGTCATAATAAACGTAAACTTTAAACACAAAAAAGGTATAATAGTAAAAGATTTGAGGAATTATGTTGTGACTAAAAAATTGTCTTTAGTATTTATCAATTGTGCCGTTTTTACAAAATTGTTCTCTTGGTATTTTCTCAAGCGTTTTCTAAAGGTCTCACGTCTGCTCTTACTGACTGATTCGTTTAAAAAAAGACATAAAATCTTACTTTTGTAATGTAATTAATATGTTTTTTGAGTAAAGAGTTAAAGAGTTTTTTTAAGCTCATGAGAAACATTTCACTCAATTGACTCCAAACTTTTGAACTGTAGTGTTTATGTGGTGCACACTGCATTGTACAGTAATGTGAAAACAACAAGTGTTTATTTAAAAATATAGCTTTCACAAAAGAGGTTTGTTTGATTCAAAGGGATAGTTCTTCCCCCAAAAATGAATTACTCACTCTCGAGTTGTTCCAAACCCGTATCAATTTCTATATTTGATTAAACACAGAGAAAGATATTTGGTCGAATGCTTAAACAGTTCTTGGGCACCATAGTTTAGTAGGAAATATGACAATGGTAGTTTAAGTGCCCCAGAACTGTATGCTTTTCTACATTCTTCCAAATATCTTCTATTGTGTTCAACAGAAAAACATTTTTTTCCTACTATGGTAGTCAGTGGGGTCCGAGAACTGTTTGGTTATCAGAACAAGGACATTTATACAGATTTGGAACAACTCGAAGGGGAGTAAATGATGACAGAAGTATCCCTTTAAAATGATGAAATAATAGAAAAGTATTTGCACACGTGTCCATGTGATTGAGCACACATGTTGTTCATATGTTGTGTGTTTGCGAGAATAATTGACTTCATACATCTGACACCTGTTGGTGAAGGTAGTTTGGAGAAAAGCTGTAATGTTGTCTGTTTTGTTGTGTTGAGAAGCATACATATGTATTATGTCTTTGCCTTTTGTGGTGCTGACTTTAGAAAAAGGCATTTAAAAAACACTAATTCTGGTGTTGGTTAATCTAAACACAGATGGCTTTCTTTTGCACAGATTTGACAGATTTACAGTGTGGACGGGGAATAGATAACTAGAGATAAATGAGTTATAACCATGATAATCTATCACTAATGGCTTCTTTTTCTAGCAAACGGTCACAACAACCGTCTGCGTCTGAGCCCGTTCTTCACGCGTTCATCAAAGAATTCTGAAGATTAGATTAAATGTTGAGGGTTTGTTGTACTTTGACTCATGTTGTTGTGATTGTTCAAGGTACAATGAGAGCCTCGCGGGGGTCCGTCAGGAGATCAGGGGTGGGGTGTAAAGAGACGGGTGACCTGCGTCTGCCTTTCTCCATGCATAATTGTCCAATTAAGAAATCGTGTTGCATTTCTGCACATCCTTGCACATTTGGAGAACAAAACTTTTGTCAGTATGACCTCTGGTGTCCGATGCTATTTTTGCTTTTCTTGTTTGCTGATCCAGATCTCCGCAACACATCTGTAAGTAGAAACCCAACACCGTTTAACCCGCTCCTGATGCCCCACTGACCCTTGACCTGAACCCAGGGGACCCTGGAAACCAGACTTCCTGAAGGCCACCGCATGTGGGGTGGTAAGGGCCCTGACCCGTGTGACAGCATCGCATGCCGTGTCTCTGGAGGGATGAAATCATCTTTTAAACGTCAGTCCTGTGCTGTTGTTCCCCTGCTCGGGTGGCTCTTCTCACAGTAGCAGGTGATGAAATCCACACACAATCTGCGGTGCCGGGCAGCTGTTTACTTCCTATTATCATGCGCTGTTAATCTCTGATGATCACGTTGGAGAAGACGAATAATGACACGGACAATGTCCGGCTGTCCATGATTGTTTGATAATGGCCCTGTTTACTTGTTATGTCCCAATAATCAACCTGTGAAAAGGGTTTTACAATAGATGGTTGAAAATCTAGAAAAGGTCGATGTATAAAACAGAGAGGTTTTGGATTTACAATGCAGATACATTCACAATAGAGACGAGGTGAAGCTATAACGTTTCACAGACGGTTTGAGGATCTAGAGGAGTTCAAGGGTTTAGTCACAAACTCTGTTTAATACACTGTGAAAATTCTAACTTGCAAAATGTTCTCCCTACAAAAACAATAAAGTTACTTGAACATAATTAGCCTAAACATGTTTCTAACAAAGATTATTTTTGTTGACTGGACTTAGATTGTCAAGTTTTTGGCCAAAATGTGTCAGAAAGTTTGCCCAACTTGCAAAATAGTGTAATCTGAACAAACAATATTGCAAGAGTTTAAAAGTTCCCAAGATGCATTGCAGCATGTTCAATTGTGTTTTTTTACATTAAAGATTAGTGTTTTACTTCTTGCTGGCTTAATGTATGTCTTAATATTGTTGTGACTGTTATTTATCTGTTGTGTTTAGAGTTTTTTAATGAATGATGGTTGTTGATTGTTATCATGGTTGAGGTTTGTGCGTTCACTGTTGAGGTGTAAGTGCATGACACAACAGTACAACCAGTGTAGATGCACTCAACACAAACTGATATTTCGTCAAATTCTAGGTCTGTCGAAGGCACAAAACATTTGCAGTAAGCAATTGCAGTAAAAGACAAATAAATGTGTTTATTTTTAAATAATCAGTCTATATTCTTTATTTATGTTCAGCCAACAAAAAATATTTAGGTAAACTTGACTATGTTGTGACAACTGATGACTTAAACGTATTCTTTCAAGTCGGGTGGACTTCAGTCTCTGTGCTTGTGATAGGTTGGCTTATTCTTTTAAGTTGACTCAACTATTTTTTGACAGTGTACTTTTCATTGAATACTCGCAGAGCCCACAGACCGATGTGAAGGGTGACCAATTTTAATAAAAAAAAACAAAAAGGACAAAATATGGAGATAAAAGGTTTCCATCTGACAGTAGTTGTTTGAACTTGAACAGAGTTTGTTGGTGAAATGTTTATGACGCGCAGCTCTCTGACGCGTCAGTTTCTTAAGATTTCTCGCTCTGGACTCTTTTCTCTCTGCCTTGACCTTTGACCTAGCACACTCTCTACCTAGCCCATCACCACGGCTTTTGTTTAGTGTCAACATCTGGTGTGGAGTTCCGCGTCCTCATGTTGTTTTGATTAGCGCTCGTAATCTCCCAGTTGAGAAACAGAACCACGAAGAAAATCCTCCCGGCCCGACTGTGTCTCGCACTGTTGACTTCAATGGCTTATGTTGTTTGGTCTGGTGAGGACGACGTCTTTCGAGCTTTGATTGATTATTTGATTGATAGAGAGAGTCGGACAGAATGTTTGTCTTCAGGTTCTGTGACCGGATCTCTGATCTTCTCTCCATGTGTTTTCAAACTCTTTAGACCTTAATGGTGTTTGGCGAAATCAAACCAAATCCAAATGATGTTCAGATGTTAACCATTCTGTGCTAGCAAAATAAACATTCGTAATGACACCTGGTTCATAGTTTAACAGCAATTCAATTCAATTCAATTTATATGGCACTTTTCACTATTGTTCCAAAGCAAAAAAAACAGTTTTATATGTTCCTGTATTGTATTCAAACGTTCCAAACATGGTTTTGCTCATTAATATAGAGATTAAAAACAGATAAGATCCGGCTTTAATTCGGTTTGGATTAGCAGTGTTGTACAATCCAGTTAAACGTGAATATGAAAAGATATCAGGAGACCTGGCGTTTGTCTACACTTACACTCTTCTAAATATAATGTCACAATCGGATGTCTAGACATCTGTTTCAAGAGTCTACTTCATGATAGTGGAATTAGGATACAACATCATGCAGTTTTGTTCTCAAAGTGAAAGTTTTGAACACAAAAGAGCTAGTGAATGTTTCTACCAATCAACAGGAATCATTCCCTCAAAGTTCTCTTAAAGTGGCCAAAAACTTTATTTTATTTTATCAACATTGTTATTGATAGGATGGGATGGTTGAAACATTCAAGAATAACATTTTCATGACTTAACCGGAGTGTTGCACAATGACATATTTAAAGTCCCAGTGAAATAAAAAATGACAATGCCCAATTTTTCATGAAATATAGTATATAGTTTATCATAAATGAATTATCAATGTGTTTCATTTTCTATTTAAAATTTGTGAGCCCTCATAATCTTCAGTTAAAATCTGAAAATCCTCTTCCTTCCTGTAGTGACTATCCATCTTAAATGACGCATGTTAGATGCCTTGGGCGGAGCATCCGTTAACTCCTCCCCTTCAACTTTCAGTCTGCTACCAGTTCCATTTCAAAATGCAACGGCTATTTTTATACATCCAATGAAATCGCAGAGAAAGAGAAGCCCAATATTTTTCGCATTAGAAATTCCATTTCTCTTAGAAATGCGTCAAAATACGAAGTAAAAACGATCAGAACTTCTGGTTCACGGGGACATTAAAATGGGATGACCAGAAGCTTACCTGTAGGGAAACCTGCCAATAAATCTTATTTATTATTGTAGTGTATTAAGAAAGATGTTTAAATAAAGCTCAAAATTAAGTCAAAAATATGTCAGTGAAGCTGAGTACCAACTGTGTTAGTAAAAAAATGTAAATATCTAAATATTTGTGTTTGAAGGACCGAATTAATGACTAATATTTCTTTTTTAAAGATGCTTGAAATCGTTTACAAAATTACTGTTGCAGAACACAAGCATTTGTGTATTTGGACATTGTCACATGGTTATCTAAATATTAATATGTTTTTATAAGTTTACTTACAGCAGCTATAGCACAAGACACAATGTTTATTGTCTATTATGTAACACATAGGACATGAGTCTTATCCAAATATCTCTTTGTTTTCTCTTATTTTCAACGGTGGAGTAATGCTGTGTGTCTCTGCAGAGTTCGCCACATTTCTGGTTTCGTGTTCAACAGCGCATGCAAACAAACAACACAACTCATTTTTGCTGGATTTAGACTTGTGGTCTCTCTCCACACCTCCCATTGTGTTGTCTTTCTCCGGTGGCCTCTCCTGATGTTTGTGGCGGTCGGGAAACACATCCTCACCATCTTTTCTTCCATTATTCTGTGTGTTTAGAGGCAGCTGCGCTCAGGTGGAGAAGCATCATCGCCCGTCCTGTTCCCAAAACACGCTGCTAAGTGGACAGGGCTTGTAAGAACAAGAGATGAGGAGATTGCACCTTGTACCTGTGATTTTGGATCCAGCGTCTTCTTTTCTATTACTGGTGCATGACAAGCTAAATGACCATTTGGGTCGGATTGAAAGGAATGCGACTTTAAAAAAAGAAGTACGCAAACCCCCACTATTTCAACAAAACGGTACAAGTCTGCTTTTATTAACACCCTTGTGTTGTCTTGATTCGGCCAACTTATATATCTTTTTTGGCTTCAACCAAGACTTTTCTTTTCAGTTTATCCCTAATCATTTATTGGTGAACTGTTTCTTTAATTCACAGAGACTGGTTTCACTGGTTGATTCAGTGTTATTGTGCTTTCTGCTGATAGATTCAGGGAACTGCATAAAAGCGATACCAGTAAAACCTTTTATATGTCAAACAGGAAGTGAGCTCATAAAGGACAGGATGTGAGCCATTATTTCCCTTCATAGGTGGCTTCCAGCACCGGATGCTGTCTGTTTACTCAACCTCGTGTGCTCCTATTCTTTCTTTCAGGCTGTGATTGAGATGCGGAAGTGATTGGACGTGATGGTTTTACTGAACATGATTTTGAAAGTTTTAAGAGTTTTTGTCCCACTGTTTTGTCTAGTACTATGGTGATGCATTTGTTTTGTGACCTTTAGTTATGTCACTATTTTGTTTTGCTTTTCTTGAGAGATCCGAAACTGTTACCTTATGTCATCTCCCAAAAAACACACATACTGACATACTGATGTGCTTTTAGTACACTCCTTTTAAACTTACGAACAAAGTGTTCTTTCAGTTGAAGTATTAAGAATTTTAAGCATACTTGGCTTGTAGTTGTGTTTACTCTCGCATACTGTCTATAAACACATGTTCCCTGCAAGTTTATAGTGTAACATAATTACAAAATAAACAAAGAGTAAACTTTTAGTATGATGTTAAGTTAAACTTTCAAGCATACTTGCAGAATAAAATGACTTAACTAGGGAGTATAATTCAAAGTGTACTTTCGTGAAATGTGCTGCAAGTATTGAACTAGTAAACTATCAATATACTTCAATTGTAGTATAGTTGCAGTAGAAATGAGCAACGTAGTTGTGTATTCAAAGTTGGGTATTGTTACACTTAAAGTGCACTCGATAGTACACTTTTATAAACTAAACAGTGAGCTAACTTGGTCCTATTTATTATTAAAAGCAGACAACTACATTAGTCGTATACTTACTACATAAAGTACACTTGTGGGCATACAAACATGATGCCCATTGACTTTCCAATAGTAAGAATAAAAATGACTTTGGTAAAGTCAATGGTGAACTATTCCTTTAAAACACATGAGAACTTTACTTAAACTTTCTTAACAAAATTACCTTGAAGTATACTTAGTTATAGATCGATAGATGGATACGCAGACAGACAGATTAAATGTCTTTTCTTTCTCTTTCATGCAGAGTTCATTTAAAGCACGGCGGTCAGCTGACATGCACCGCACCCCCGGCTGCTCAAACCCTGTGACCTGTTGGCTTAATATTGCCCTAAAGGTCCATTAAAGGATCCCATTATGTCAACCGTCCCGCACAGACATTGACCAACAGGCCTTGTAATGAACACATAAAGGGCATCAGTGTTGCGGACTACGGCGTCAAAATCCACCCCTCCTCAGTTTAACAGCCGTCACTAAACTTCAGCAGCGTGACACTGGAAGCCCTGAGGTTATGAACCAATGGAGACAGAGTGACGGCTCGCTTCAGACGCTCACTTCACAACACACACACATACACGGTTCCGGAGTCACCGGACACAGGTCAGCATGTACCACATAAACCACACCACAGACACGTGAGGAAGAGCTTTTCAAAGTCCTTCAGTTATACCGTTTCATCATCGCAGACCTCTCTCAGCTTTATTCACCACATTTGATCATGTTTAAGTCCTTTGTGTCTGCAGATCTATCTGAGCTCGGTCACGCCTGAAGAGGTCACGGGTCGAGTCAAACAGAAGAAACCCTCTTGAAATGAAACTCTCGGTCAGACAAAGAATAAAAGGATGCCAAAGGTGATGGACACTTGACAAAAGCGTGACATGTGTCAAAGCTTCAACGACTTTCTTTTCTGTTTGCTTCCAGTCATGGCTGAGCTGACATCGTGAACAGGAAACATTTCAGCAGGTTTATAAAACCACATTTTGCATCTACACTTAAAGTTCCCTAAATGATTTGCTGCAAAATTCTGCCATGATTTTATCACATTCACCATCTGTCTCTGTTTCTGCAGTGGAACACAAAAGAAGATATTTCGAGAAATGTTTTGTGTTTATACAATGAAAGTCAATGGAGTTCAGTGTTGTTTGGTTATCGACGTTCTTCAAAACATCTTCTTTTGTGTTCTGCTGAAGAAACAGGTTTGAAATGACATGAGGGTGAATAAATGATGAAGGAATTCTCTCTGGTACACAGAAAGATTATTTTTAGTAGATCAGGTGTCCACAGACTGTTAAACGGTTCTTATAATAACATTTGACTGAACAAACTCTTTAATGCAAATTTCAAATGAGAGAGCATTTTGCATTTTGTTTAAAACCAAGAGCCCAAAAACTTTCAACTGTGCCATTAATCACATTAAAAAGATTGCAAATTGAATGAAATCATAAAAACTTTGTCTTGTTTAAGAACGCTGCGTCCTCCCGAGGTCGCATTCGGAGGCTGCATACGTCATCAAGCCTGTCTCGTTTCATAAAAGCATAGGACACTCTGAACGCACCCTTCAAATGCGACCTTCTTTCTCGGAGGTGTATCTTTCTTTTCTAGTGATAATTGCCCAATGTCTTTTATTTATGTCGATTTTTAAACGTTTAATACAGCGAGGCAAGAAATGGTACATTTGTTTAACTCTTCTGGCATTGTTAAGGGTAGAAAGTAAACAACTTTTCACCTCTTAGAATCCTGTCGAAATCATTTTAATTGAATTGACAGGTGTTAATTCATTTGACGTGTTGTCATAGCAACACCTTTTCTGCCAGTCTGTCCTACAAAGAGCGTCTCGTTTAATTCCACGTTGAGGATCCTCCGCACACCTTCAGAGGATCACGGAGGACATGAGCCTTACGAAAAGAGACGCAACTATTCACTCAGAATCTTTTTTTGTTGCACATGTTTCCTTTATATAATTGTATCAACTTCAACGTCTCAGATGTTTTTCATTCATTTGTTTAGGAGGGGAAAAAAAGATTTGTCGAGGTCAAATAATCTGGATTTGAGTATATTTTATGAGAAATGTTTTAGTTATATTGAGATCTTCAATCATATTGACTTTTGATCGCAGACGTAACAAATCTCAGCTCAGTTTGACACATGGTTGACGTCTCTTCTCAAACTCTCATGACACACACATTTCTCAGATTTCTGACTCTATTGTTCGAATGAGACTATTCCTTTAAGAGAATGTTAAACCCAGCTCCATGTTTTCATGTTTCTGTGGCGAAAACAAAACCCATAAAGACAGAGTGCTTGACTAAGCACATTCAGCCTCACAGATGGAGTGTGTTATGAGTCCACAGCTGTATCAGCACAGAGCAAATCCTAAAGAGAAACAACGAAAGAGGGATGAGGGAAGATAAGAGAAGAGGAAACAGGAAATGCAGGAGTTTGTTTGTGTTGTCTCTTCCTCTCCTCTGGACTAAGGGGGGCTTCTCTAATGTGTATGAGGGTCTCCTCTGGTTCCTCTGAGAGCCGGAAGGACTCACAGCTTCAGAGACTTCAGAGCTGTGAGCTGCTGAGTTTGGACTTTTAGCTCTTGTTAGTTTTTATGGGTCTGGAGCAACAGCTCCCACTGCGACACAGACGCCATCATCTGATTCTACACAAACTCCAGTACACCACATCAAAGTGTGCAGCGATTTCACTTGTTAAATCACACCGGCAATTATATTTCAATAATTCATATATTTGTTTTTTCAAGGAATACATGCATTTCGTTGGTCACAGATTTAGTGCACATCTACTTCACTTAATTGATTAAAAATAATAGATTTGAATTCGTGAATTTTGTGTTTTAGTTTAGTTGGAATTAAAAAAAAATTCAGTCAAATCAAAGGCAGCTTTTCATTTGTCCTTAAAGTGATACTTCACCCAAAAATACCTTCACCCATTTAGCGTCTGCTAAATGACTAAATGTAAATGTAAAAATGTTTTTTTGATTTTTTTTGTTCATCGTTTGCTCACCTTCGAGCTGTTTCAAATCTGTATAAATGTCTTTGTTCTGATGAACACAGAGAAAGATATTTGGAAGAATGTTTATAACCAGACAGATTTTGTACCCCCATTGACTCCCATACTAGGAAAAAGTACAATGGTGGTCAAAAGTGCCCCAGAACTGTTTGCTGTCCTACATTCTTCAAAATGTCTTGTTTTGTGTTCAACAAAACAAAACAAAAATTATAAAGTAATTTTTCCTTCTATGGGAGTCAATGGGGGGCAAAATCTGTTTGTAAGCAAATTTGGAACAACTCGAAGGTGAGTAAATGATGACAGAATTTTCATTTTTTGGTGAAGTGTCCCTTTAACAGACAAAACAATCCCAGAATGCACTGCAGCAGTCATAAATTCTGCTTCATAAAAACACATGACCATTAATATTTGTTCGTCAATATATTTGTCAAATGTGATATTTGGTTTTGCGTCACACATCATTAGTCAAACAGGTTCCAGCTGTTCACGTGTCATACGACTGGACGTGTCTGTAGCGCTGCACTCGTACATGATGACAGAAGTTATAAAGGTCTGTGCGCTCTGTAAATATAGAGCTGCGGTTCTGGTGGAAATGTGACCTAGAAAAGGAATTCTTGAATAAAGTATTTTGAGGTGTATTTTTATCCCAGCGCAGTGACTGACATGAACATGCATGTGAGGAGAATCTGCTGGCCTTCGCATTGGATGTTGGTCATTCAAACCTCTTTTCCACAGTGAAACCTGTATAATAACAATTTTGAGGAATCAACCCAATGGCAACAGACAATCGGCTCAATTATCTTTGTTATGGTGTGAACTGCACATTTGTAATTCATCAGTAAAATGAATAAAGTGTTTTTTACAGTATTATCATGAATGTAGTCACTGTAGGGAGAACATTTTGCAAGTTGGATTTTTAACAAAGATAATAAAGTAACTTCTAGTAAATAAAGTAAACATCAAATCTTAAGTATAAGTCTTGCATATTCTAAACAAAATTAGCCTAAACATGTTTCTAACAAATATTATTTTGTTGGAGTTTTTAGCCAAAATGTGTCAAATAAAAGTTTGCCGAACTTGCAAAACAGTGTGATTTTAACAAACAATATGGCAAGAGTCAAAGGCTCCCAAGATGCATTGCAGCATGTTAAATTCTGTTTTTGATTTATTCTTCTTTTAAAGATTAGTGTTTTAGTTCTTGCTGGCTTAATTTATGCTTGAATATTGTTTTTACTGTTAGTTAGCTGTTTTTTTTAATGAATGATGTTTTTTTTATTTTTACCATGGTTGACGTTTGTGTTTTAATTGTTTTCTTATTTGTAAAGTCGCGTGGGATAAAACTGTCTGACAATTGACATCCATTTTTTGTGTTAGTGAATTTACATAGTCATTTGTCTAAGGATGTCAATTGTTGTTAAACATAAGTAAGATTTACACCATAAGTATGTGAATTAAGCCATAAATACTTGATTCTCTTTAAACTGTTGCACTGCCTGACATGACATGAAATGACCTGAAAAAGAAAACTGACGCTTAAAGTTAGTTTCATCTGATGCTTATAGCGCCCCCTCTGGTACACTTCAATATTTACTGTAGGAATGTTCATAAACACTAGGAGTTTACTATATTAAAAACTAATTAAATACTTTATGTGAGACTAGAAGTGTATCTGGGTCCAGTCAGACTTAAAGAAGGAAAATGTTTGTGTTGCTGCTTGTGAAACTTACATGAAACCTTTTCACGTGAGTGTAACAAATACTTTTCTTTATCATTTTATGCTGCTTTATGTTCCTTTATAAAAGCATATATATTGGAAATGTTCACGTTGATAAAAAGTGAACTATGAAAGTTTAAATTCAGGGTTATGTTGCATACTGCACCAGACCTCCAAATGGTTTCACTGGGAGTCTTTTCAAACTGTGACTCGGTTGTCATTTTCTGACCCGACACAACAACACGTAAACAAATAGATGGACAAAAGGTTCTGTCTCCCAGCAGTCCCACACTGTCAGCTGACGTCACCTCACATTTTCCTGAACAATACAGATCTGTCTTCAAAAACCACACAAACCGATCTGAAGTGCGATTGAATTTGTCATTGTTGTGTTTTTAGCCACATGTTAAGCATTTTCCGAGCGTTTTCTTCTCACGTCGTTGTGAAATGACAGTCAGAAAGAGAGTTTTCCTCTTTAATCTCTGAGACAGAGCAGTTTGTCTGGTGAAGCACGTCTACAGAAGAACCAGCGACAACAATGTGTTCATTGTGTTGACCTGAGAATCATTTTATATGTCTGCATAATAACATATGTTTTGGGTTGGAATGATCACACAAGAGGCTGAAAGACAGACAGAAGAATGTGACTCTTGTGATCACACTCACCTCAGACACCCGGCTGTTCATGAGACAAGAGCGTTCTCCTGTGGGTTCTCCTTCTGTAGTCACCGGGCTTTACTCATAGTTCTGTGAGCTTGAGGGCTTCAAAAGGTTCTTCGATGCCATAGAAGAACCTTTTGATTCCATAAAGAACCTTTAACATTCAGATTGTAAAAGAGTAAGAAAGAGATGGTTCTTTGTGGGACCAGTCATTTCGCTTCACTGAGATTCACGTGCCTCACGCTCGTGCTGGGACAGACAAAACAACGCGCTTCACATTCACATGAAGGTCACGCGTGTAATGTTTATCATAAGATGAGATCTCTATAACATCCCAATTATTTCTCCTGGACATCAATGAGATACAATGAAGAGCTTTTGCTTGAGACATCAACAATGCGTCAAACTGAGCTCTGTCAAGTCTGCGATCAAAAGTCAATATTATTGAAGATCTCTTTCTCATCAGATTTACCCAAACACAGTTAAACGGGCAGGTTCCTCAGTTCATTTGAACATACGTGTATCATGGCACAGATTCTTTAGATTCTTGACCGGTCTGAGAGAGACAGGACTGCTGTGTGTTTTATTAGTCTTTGGTTACCCATAAAGCAAGTGTTTGCTTGAGTCTTCAGAGAGACGTGATAGCCGCGTGTTATAAAGGGCTCACGCTAATCCTGCGTCCACACTCGACCGTATCAAATACGTGTCTGTAAATGTTCCTCTCCCTCTCACACAGTTTCAAGCGGCGCTCCAGGAATAGAAATCTCTTCTTTACCTTTCTATGTTTGGAGGATTCCTCTGTTCAGATTGTGGCGGTCTCGCGGTGAGGAACAGAGCGTTTATAGCTCTCGGCCTGGAGTGCGTCTCTCATGTGGGGTGATGCAGTGGAGATCGCTGCGGTGGTGATGGTGCCAGGTTCACGGGCGAGACTCGACAGCGGTTTCATGGAAAACATCCGTGCTCACTTCCATTCTCTGTTCCCCAACGCTGGCAAGCTCACAACACGAGTTGCATTTTTGGTTGGCTCTCGATGGCTGTTTGAAATGGTTGGCATCGTAAATGTTTGTTTTGTCAGATTGTTGCATTTTTTCACTTCTTGACGAGAACAGAGAATGAATTTTTTTATGTTTAGTTTAGACTAACTTGATACACAACTGAGATCTCCACCAGGTCTCCTGAGCTATGAAAGAGTCACGTCTGAGCAAGGTTTTGGAACAGAGCACAGTGCTTTAAATATAGTTACGCACTCACATTGTGGTGAACACTTTCAGCAAGCGTGCGCACAGAAATATCTTTGTTATCATTGTTGTGGGCAGTGAGACGTGTTATCATTTGTGCCGTTCTCATGCGTGTCTCTCACTTTCCCGTTTTACACACTTCACTGCTGCGGTAAATGAGAGGTTATTTTATTTAATAATATATTTGTCTGTGAATTATATATGTGCAAGTCACCAGTGAGTCTGAGCTCAGGCGTGTGGAGGAACATGTTCATACATCTGTTCACATTTACACAGAGGTCTGGAAGCATCCGTCTGCTATCTTGTGTTGAAATATACTGTAAAGAAATTTGAAATACCAAGATACTTTAGGCCATGCTTCACGTCATTATATCTGTTTATGCACAACACACACACGCAGGTTTGTTTGAGTATACTAGAATTATGAGCCTTTTAATTTGGCCCTCACAAATATAGCTTAACCAGTACACACACACATTCATATTCGAACCGTGCTTTAGAAATATCACATCAACATTGACAGATGTGTGTGATCTCCTATTTGAAAAACGTTTTTGCTCTTTTATCAAATATGTGATATATGAGGAATACGTTAAAATGTCACTGAAAGCAGAAAAGATTCAGCAAATTACATTTCATTTAATACATTTAACTTCATGTTTACTCTTAAGTTAAGTCATGTTAAGTCAGTGAACATCTGCAGAACATCACAGCAAGCACAGGTGAATAGAAAGAAAGCCACCTAGAGCAGTGGTTCTCAAACTTTTTCGTTGTAAGGCCCCCGTTGTGTAGATCCATCGCTTTGCGGCCCCCCAAATAAAGCCTTATAATGTTAAACTTTCTTTTAACCTGCAGTTGACTGAGTTTTATTGTCTTTATTGCAAAAACCAGCCCGTCTCAAATGTTCGCAGTCCACATGCTACTTAACACACGTTGTATGTTAATATATATTGAATATTAAGTAGTTTGACAACTTCGAACATCTTTCGAACATCATTTTTCTATATTATGCAGAAGGAAACATTTTTTGTATTAATTAATTAATTGGTGTCTTTTATCAAATCGAAATCTTTAGAAATGCATCTAGCCTCTGGAGCCATGTGGTAGGTTATGTAGTTCTGTCTCTCATAAATGATCACTTCATTATTTTGGTCCAGATTTCTGATCCAGTTTTTATAAAACACCAAACATCTTTGAAGAATAGTTTTAAAGTGGACAGCTCACTTGTTTTAACTTCAAAGAGTTTCCACCTCTGCTTAAGGACCACACGTGTTTTAACACATTTCATCATTATAATGTCTGTGTATTATGGTCTGCTGCCAGTGTGCCTGGAACACATCTAACCATCTAGAGTCAGAAACAGACCTGGATGTTTTGAGGGGGTCGGCAACAAAAGTTTTTATGGCGCTGTCTCCCAAGGGCAGACAGCGACATCTGCTGGAAAATATCAAAATTATATTTAAGCAGATTTTCAAGCAAAAGATTTCGCATATAAAAGAGCTTTGGTTCTCTGTGGTTCTTAGGTCAAGTAGGCCTACCACCTATCAAGAAATAAGTATAAAAACAATTCGGCGCCATTACAAACCACATGCATACTACTATAAAATTAAAAGTGTTTATAATGGATGTAGTGGCGTTTTGATAAGATGCAATAATGTCACGTGAGCGGCCTGTTTCCGCTCTGCGTTTTAAGACCGAGTTACGATGTCCGATGATAGTTAGAATTAAGCATAAAACTGGGCTAAATTGTATTTTATAAATCGAATCACAAGTAAACCAATTTAAAACATTTAAATTGTTGTGCAAGATTAAATAAACGTAAGTGTAAATTAACATTTTTGCGTGATTTAATTTTTTTGTCATGTCACTAGCCTACCACCAGGGGCCGCTAGATACCACAGTTGAAGAACCACTGCTGTGTATAACGTTAATCCATTTCTTTATTTTCTCTGTTCTAGAACATCCTTATCTTGTTCATTTTTGTTGTTTCATTATTACTTTCAAACCTTGTTCCTTTTTTGCTTAAAATGTATGACAATTGTTTGGATACACCAAGGATTTAGAGATGAGAAGAGCTAGATTCATGTTCCAGTGAGTTTTGAGACCAGTGTCACTGATTAAAAAAACATAAAACTTTAAACTCTTTCTCACTCTCAGTACAATATTCTAATAATAACGCTTTATTGTGACAAAAAAATACGATCTCAGTTGCAAAATACAATAGACTATATTCTATCTGTTTAAAACATTTGATAGCAAGTTAACATTAAGACGGCTGTGTCATATTTGACCATTGACCTATGCGTATGTACAATAATAAACACATTTGGTCAGACATTACACCTTGAATATAATCCTGTGGTTTCTTGACGTCACACACACTTGTTTAATGAGACATTTGTCAGAAGTGTTCGTGATATCATCAAAACAGTTGGAAGGGCTTTACATAGTTTATTTTGTGTTTGCACAATAGAAAGTAAAAACAAGTCAGTGTTTAGAGAAACTCTCTACAAAACAAATGTTTATGATGTCAGTTTGCTTTCCAGAGAAATGTTTTCATACACACAATGTTTAATCTCACAGTTCTTACACGTGTGTTTTACATGAGCTTTGACGACTGAAGACGTTTTTACTGTTACTTTCAGATGAGTCACACTTGTGAAATGGCATTACTGTAAAAGATGAAAAGGAATATTTCAGTATATGGAAGACACTGGCTGTCCCATAAGAGCTGTACGGCTGTAAACATCACCACCAGTTACACGAGTGTGTGTTTACTCTAGACGTAATTGTTGGTTTCACACACTATGTTTAAAACCTGACAGCACTGTTTGTGAATTCTTTACTTCAAAGAACACATTTAACATGATCATATTTGGCTTTAGCTGTTTGGTGTTTGCTGACGCTGGTGTTTTAAAAAGTGGGTATCATATGTTGAATGTTTGTCGGAAGGCTACGTCTGTTTGTCTCATTCTGTAATAATACCCTGTGAGATATGTAAATATGTGCTGGAATATAAGGTTACGGCTTTCATTCTTTCATTCTTGGCTAAAACATTAGACGTCTTTGCATTTGTCCATGTAATAATAAAGTTGCAAAAATAAACCAGGCATGTGTTCAAAACTTGGGCTCAATGAAATCTTTGACCACATTACTTGTGTCCATTTATTTTCTCATGTTTGAAGCAGTTCAGGGAAACTTTTCCTGCCGACGAAATGCACACGACTGCAGCCACATCACAAAACACAATTGCAGGATGTTGCAAAAATCCAAGATCAAGCATCTGCTGGTTCGGAGTAAATGTAAGGTCAAATATAAGTGTACCCATAAAGTACAAATCACAAGATCGAACTAAAAAACATTTGATCACTTAACATTGAACTTTAAGATTCGTTCTGTAGATCAAAGTGGAATAATTCAGAATGAAATGACAAGGGGCTTTGAATGGGAGCAGGTTTGAAGTTTAGGGTCTTTTGTAACATTTGCCTTCAGATTCCCTGTATGAAATAAAATGTACAGTTAATACATCGAGAAAACACAACTGAGATCTCTGGAGTCTCATGAACTAACGAAAGAGCAAGAACATTTCCCCTGGCCATGTTAACATTAGTGTGGAGGGCTGCGGTTACAGACAGAGAATTGATTGTATTATTTATTTAATTGTATTTCCTCCATCTTCAGGCCAGATACAAATCACATCACAGAAGACATGGCTTCTTCCGAAAATCGATCATGTGTTTTGTTTAAGCTTAAAGAGACAGGTGACCCCAAAATAATTTATTTATCCATTCAATCATTCCAAACCTGTTTCACTTTCTTTCTTCAGCAGAACACAAAAGAAGATAGTTTGAAGAATGTTAATAAGCAAACAACACCGGCTGCAACATAATTATTCTTCCTTTTATCTGACATTCTTCCCCCTGAAACCCTCTGTGTATGTGCCTGTAAGTCATATGCGATTCCTTCTTCTGGAACATTCCATTCCATTCCATTCCATTTTCTACCGCTTGTCCGAACTACCTCGGGTCACGGGGAGCCTGCGCCTATCTCAGGAGTCATCGGGCATCAAGGCAGGATACACCCTGGATGGAGGAATTGACGATTCAAATGTGTTATTTTAGGCTTTGGATCTTTTAGCATTTCATATGCAACAAACAAACAATTCACAAAATGCTACTGGCAGCACTTTTAGGAGAACAAGTCATGTTGTGTCTTTAACGGTGGAGTTTGTTGGTCACAGATTTCTTTACTTCAGTAAATATATAGGGCAACCTATCATTTGAGGTGTCTAAATAATAAAACAGTTAAAGAGTTCATAATATCCTTTCAATATAAGACTTTTGTACACAGATAAGTTATTGTAACTTCTGCTTTCTGATGATTGTGGTCACTGAAGTTGTGTACTTGGACACTTTGCTCATAACAGGATTATGAAACTACTGGTTTGCCTCATTCGGCCAAATTGGCACCCGTTACATCACTTGGTTTCCCTTAAAAACACACCAGCAACCGTCTTAAAATAAATAACAATTATTTGGACACAAAGTGCTGGCTGGGGTCGGAGCTGCATTGCAGTTTTTGGAGGTTTTGACCCTCCCTTGAGCTGAGATTGAAGGGCAACCTGCCTCATGCTGTACAACTGCTACAGACATGATAAATGAAGAATATCAGATGATAAAATGCAGGGAGGAAAACGAACACACACACAAGTATTGCCCTACGACTAACAATAGATTATGAATGAACAATAAAGCACGAGTTTGTTGAATTGACTGAATCATCCTGCAGGGTTGCCAGGTCTGGGTGCAGAAAACAAGCCGAGTCCTAAACTCAAAGTCTACTCCTTTTCAAAGCAAACGAATGTAATTATTAGATGACATATTTAACACTTTTATTTGTATATTCACTTCATAAAACAGCAGGATTAAACGAATATGAATTATATAAACATCTGAGCCTTACAAAGAGAGCATAAAGTATTGCCATATACATTATATTATGTATCACAAAATGTATACACTGTTGTAATTTTTACATGTTGTTTTTTTACATGTAAAAGTATTACATGTTGTAATTTTTCAAAAGACTAATGACACGAAAGTGAGCAAATAACAATAAAATGTTCTGATGTTATGTTAATGTGATCCAGCCAATACAGGATATTGAGGATCTGGCATCCCTGCCGGCAGTTGCAGTGACCCTCCTCTCCAGCGGATGTCGCTGATGTCCCAGTGAACAGACCCCTCCCAATGTCCAAACTCTCCGGTTCTTTTTAAACGTGCCCAAGAGGGTGTGATTTAATGCTGTATATTTACTCAGCGTCTCCTACACTGACAGAGGATTCAATCCTGAACGATCGGACGCACCGGTAAAACCCATCGACCGCATCCTTAAAGGGACAGTCGCGCGCTCAGCGGAAGACCGATCAGCGCGGGGCGTCATTCGGAGTTCATGCGACTTTTTGCGTTGTTCGCATCGGACAGGACAGATGAGATCTGACATTGAGATGATCGAGCGCAAAACTGCCTGATCGGACCAGTTGGACGACATTGAGTCGTTATCTTTACAGTTGTCATTGAATGTCCTTTTCCCGCCGCGTTTCTGAGGAGACGAAGATGATGCTGTTGACGTTTGAGGCAGAACGTAAACCTCGCGCGCTCATACCGTACAGACACAGTGCAGTCAGTGTTTCAAAGGGAATGTCTTAACGTTGATGACGTTTAGTTGTCTTCTTTCTCGCCTTTTAGACCGGGGTGGGTCACATTGAGGTCGTGGAAGTTGTTGGCAGGGTTTTGTATGCGAGGCTGCACACGTACCTGCTCGTATTTCCGGGTTTTTCGCTCAGGTGTGCAGCTCAGGTGAAGTCGACAGGAAGTTGGAAACTCAATCTGAAGTCATAAAAGGATGCGGGGGTTATCCAGTAGGTTACGTAACGTTACAGTTCTTACCTCAGAAGCAGCTCGCGCATCGGACGACCTGGTCGGATAATATCGTGTCAGTACATCAGATCTCTATCATGGATCGTCTCAAGCGCACAACTTTTCTCCTCTTCCTCGTGCTGGTGGCCAGTTTGTTGCCCCTCGGGGGTCACGCCAGCTCACCGGAGATTGGAACCGGTAACGGGGACACGGGTCACAAAGCCAACTACACGAAAAAGGCTTTTCCGGTTCTGTCATTCGATTATAAAAACGTTCGTGTCCCCTTTGAGATCTCTTTATGGGTCCTGCTGGCCTCCCTCATGAAGTTAGGTGAGTCGTCTCCTGGTTCTCTCTACAGGTTCATCATCTAAACATGTGTGTTTGTTTACAGCCTATTAACCCCCCGAAACCTTTTTGCATATTTACATTTTCATCTATTAGGTTTAAGTCATTTTCCTTGTGGGGATGAACAGGCGAAACCTGACCTGTGTGTACATATGGCATTTATTTACCCTGCTTAAAAATACAATCAAAAGAAATTCTAATGGTCATAATGGGAACAGCATTGGTTTTAGTAGAAACCCCAATGTGTGCTTTTATTGGTGGGATGTTATCTGGCGGATGTGAACCAACTAAACACCATTAAATTCTTCTGGAATAAGACCCAAAACACATTGCGTAAAGGACTAGATCGCTCAGAGTGTTTTTCGTAATGAAAACCACGAGAATTTATAGTTATAGAAGAGTTTATACATGACCTACCCTTCAACTCACCCTTTAAGCCTTTTTGCATTTTCATTTAATATGTTTATGAAGTCATTTTCCTCGCGGGGATGAACAGGCAAAACCTGACCGGTCTGCACACATGTACAGTAGTAGCCCTAGAAATGATTTGGAGAATAAAGCCACACTTTGAGAATAAATGCGTGAGTGCCATTTTTATTTAAGTGAGCAGTGTTTGCTTTGCATTGCCGACATATGATGTTGATTCACAAGCATGTCTTGCTCTGCAAAATCAGTATTATTTGTGTATGCATTATATATTTTAAAGTGAATTGCGTCTTTTGTGGATGCTATGCATATCAATATAAAACAGGCGAACAGAAATAAATCCAGTTTTATGTACACTTGTTCATCTATGAAATGTAAGCAGTGTTGCTGTAGATCACTGAGGTAACACGATGCTTTATTGACTGTGTAATTTATGTTAATGTTATGTCAGCTTACAGCATCTGTGTGCTGTGACCTCATTAGCGTAGAGGACGGAGTCCCCTTAAATGACCCCCGGTCCTCTCCTCGGGTTACCGGTGTAGATATCCCCCTTTCACACTGTTCTGGTTCAATAGCTCGATCTGCACCCAGTTTCAATCAGAGCAGCACTTTTGATCATATCTGGTCCACGCATCAGACTTTGATCGGATTGTGGGAAGTCCCGTCTGAGATTTACGCTATTGCGTAATGTTCATTTTGAAATGATTCAATTCAATTGAGTTTTATTTATATAGTGCTTTTCACAATGTTTCATTGTATCCCGAGGAAGGGGAGGAGGACAGAGAGAGAACAATTTGCGTAGCTGCTGTTCATTTACTTATAAACAAGAGATAATACTGGTATATGCATCATATGCTGTGCTGAAACGATTTGTTTTTAGATTTAGATTTAAATTGGGAGTGTCTGACCCTCGAAAAGTACCAGGAAGGCTATTCCCGAGTTTAGGTGCTACATATGAGAAAGCTCTAACCCCTTTGGTGGATTTAGTTATTCTTGGTACTATCAGAAGTCTGGAGTTTTGAGATTGTGGAGAGCGTGATTGGATAGAAGCTCTGTTAGATAAGCGGGAGCTAAACCGTTTAATGCTTTATAGGTGATTAGAAGTACTTTATAGTCTACTCTATACGATATAGGGATGCTCATATTATTTTCATTTTTCTCCATTGTCCAAAGCGCTTCAGGTACGTGAAAATGTGATCATATGTGAATGCAGGTGCTGTTGTTAATCTTTTCGTTAGGGTGATGTTCCGGAGCACGCAGCATTCGAAATGAGACGCAGCATGTATTTTTATTTAATTCCAATTTAATATTAAATCAAAATCAAATCACTTTTATTGTCACATCGCCAACAGCGACAGTGTGCCGTGGTGAGTGACAAGCTTGGGAGCGTCAGACAGTGCAGAATACAAATGACACGCACGTTTACAATACACGTTTAACAAATAACATTATACACATTTAGACATTTTACAGTACTTTCATATACAGTATATACACTAAAATAAAACGATAATATACAACATAATCCACAATGTACAGAGTGGTAGTAGATGTAATGGTTGGTAAATAGATGTTGACTATTATTGTGTGTGCAGTGCATGCTACATTGAAGTCCGAAGTCCAGTTGGTAAAAATTGTGGTTGTGGTGGAGTTAAAGTGAGTGAGAGGTGGTTTTCCTGGCACCAGCGTGTCAGAGCTCTGTAGAGATGGGAGAGAGCAGTGTGTAGGGTGAGAGCAATGGCATCATCCGTGGAGCGGTTGCTCCTATATGCAAACTGCAGAGGGTCGAGTGAGGCAGGCAAAGCAGAGCAGATGTGGTTTTTGATCAGCTTCTCAAAACACCTGCTGATTATGGGTGTCCGAGCCACAGGACGCCAGTCATTCAAACATGTTGTTTTAGAGAGAGATTAAAGATGTCCGTGAAAACTCCCGCTAGCTAGTGTGTGCATGCTTTAAGTACACGGCCATCTATAATGCCATCTGGTCCAGAAGCCTTTTGGATGTTCACCAGGTGGAAGTATCAGAGACATCTTTACTTTGAGGTAGGGTCTCTATATCGCTTAGATCGATTCAATGTGATATAACTTGATCTAGGGTATGATTAAAGCGATGGGTGGGTTTCTTAAAGAGTACATAACATGAGATCATGAAAATGACATTTCATGCAGTGTTATTTTGCCGTGTTTGAAAGTAAGCAGTCTGCCAAGTTGTCAATCCGAAGGGGAATGAATTACAAAGTTATTGGCTTGGAAAAAAGGGAGTCGAGTCGTCCCTAGTCCCATTCGCGAAACGCCGAGGATTTACTTCACTACATATAGTCCCCCATGTTTTGCTAGGACTGCCCGTGAAAACTTCACTCCTCTCCCCCAAACGCTGAAACTCGTGAACCTCATTCGCGGTAGACCAATCACAGCAGACTAGACCATCTGACCAATCACACAAGACTAGGGTAGAGGAAAGAAGGGGGTTAGACAGATGAATCGTGGACCGAACCATTTGAGAGTCAGTCGAGAAGTAAGGTAAGAATAACTGCTTATTATTACAAAATAAAAGTGTTTTTACACCAAACATGTTGTTGGACACTCCATAAACCAAAGTAGGACCTTAAAAATCCCTAGTTATGTACTCTTTGATATTTTTTTGGTTGACCCAAGATGACTTCAATAAATCTATGAATGCAACTCCAAAAGCAACAGTTGCAGTTAGTGTTTTGTAAGCATGAACCAGCAGGTCTGACATAAAGTCTGCAAACTCTTTTAGAAAATCAGTGTAGGGGCCTGGGGGTCTATACACAGTGTCTTATATCAATAAGAGGGACTGTAAAAACAAGCTCTTCAAAGGACTTAAACCTGCATCCTGTTGATTGAGTGACATTTAGCATATTTCTATAGATTGTTGCCTCCACGACCAACCAAACGAGTTTCATGCTTATAACAGTAGTTACGGGGGTAGTCTCGTTTTGGCTAATGTAATCATTATGTTTAAGTCACGAATCAGTAAGGCAGAGTCTGTAAAACCTATTATCTGAAATCATTTTATTTACGATGACTGCCTTTAGGTGTAAACGATCTAATGTTTAGTGGCCCGAACGTAACATTTTTTTTTGTTGCACATATTGGTTGTAATTTCGCATTTTGATCGTGATCAGATTTTTACTTGGTCCTAATTTCAACCTTTTAGTTGACCTCACGATTCGGGGAACAGACACAGTCTCTATAAGATTGCCAACACAAACGCTTTGATTTCTAATGAGGTTGTGATTATGAGGTTGTGATTTACTAGTCAGATTGTCAATGGAGTCTTGGAGAAGTTGTCTGATAGCAGCTCCGCTCCGATACTGCTGGGGTGGAAGCCATCAGGACGGAAAAGCCTAGGACGCTCCCAGAAAAGATCCCAATTATTATTATTATTAAGCAGGGATTATTGTATGCGTATTTGGCGTGCTGTCCGGGAAGAGGCCTCCGGGGTCAGCATTCTCTCCCGAACCAAGAGCACTCCCCCTCTGTCCGGGACGAGGGCTCCGATCTTGGTGTTTGGCCGAGCCCAGATCCTGATTACGGAAATTGCGTCATGCAAGGGAATCACGATGCCGGCCCAACATCGTGATGGCTGTCAGCCGTCGGCGGCCCAACCCTACTTATAACAAACCAAAGACACAGAAAACACGTATTCGCGCCATATGACCCCTTTAAGATAGAATAACATCTAAGCATTGAATGAAGAATAAACTTGACGGAGCTCCGACTCAAACCATGCGGTGTTGGATTTAGGGCCTGTGTGTTATTAAAAGCCAAGCGTGGTTATTGTGTGTTCTTTAAATTCTGCTTAATTAGTGGCTGTACTGTGGTTTATTAAGTGATGTTTAATATCACACGTGGTGTGTTTTTGGTGCATCACAGAATAATGTGAAAATCACATCAATGTATTTTCAGCTTACAGTTGCGGTACTTTAAGATCTTTAAAGAAGAGATTGTAGGGTTGTTAAAAAGGAAGATAAGGTCGGATGCGTGCAAAAGTTCTTCCTGTTTCACAAAAGAGTGTGAGCGAGACTGTATTTGCTGTGACAGTTACACTTCCTGATGTCAGACCCTCCCGTCTGAAAGGGTCTGTTCTTCGGTCTTCTGTGTTCATGTGTATTCATGTTTTCTTATGTTTCTTATTTTTAGTTCCGATGAAAGATTTAGCTTCCTTCGCCTCTTCTAATAAAAATCAGGTTGCGAAATTGTACAAACTTGTGAAATCTTGTGCATATGTTTTTCTTTAGAAGAGGAGCTTCATGATTTCATTTTTCTAATAGTCATATTTTTATCTTCGATTCACTTCTTACTAATTCATTCGAATTAGCCGCCTCATAAAACTGCCGTGAGAAAATGCTGGATTTATTACTATATCAACATTGCAGGTCCGATAGTGAGTGATCGTTTTATCACACCCACAAAGAAACGCCTCATAAACGTTGATAAGACACTTTTTTACAAACAGGTTTGAAAGGTCCCAAAGGTCAAAACTCTGTTGCATGGAGACCTTGAGTCAACCTGACAGCCAGTTCACATTTCATTCATTCACGATTTGTAATGCAAACATCATTCTTCTGTTCAAAAAGAGCACCGTGTATATAGCGAGCTGTACATTTTGTGCTTTATCAGGTTCGGCCGCAGCTCTTTTCAGGTCCAGAGATTGTTATTTCGTTTAGAAACACACCTGCCAGACGCATTAAACTGATGCTGGATCCAGGTCACCTCTGCTCTCCGATAGTTGCCATGCACACTGTTTAGTGATAATAACGTTATGATTCATTTGTGCTCTCTATTAGCTTATCTCTTAATTGGCTCGGCCCTGTCTGTGAATAAACGTTTCTCGGTTGGCTTGCATCGAAATTCTCTCCGCTGTTTTTCCAGCGGTTGTGTTTACATTACAATTCGTCGGCACCTCGGAAAGTGCCGAGCATTAATGTTTCAGAGTCTGTTCATTATTAATAAATGCTTGTCGTGGGGAGTGCCACGGCTCACCGCCCGAGGTAGAGGAGTTGTGGTTAATGCGATAGGGTTTGTTCATGATATCACTCATGGCTGGTGTGTGCTCAGTCTAACTGGCATGGAAACAGAAAACCTTTGTTATAAGCTAGAGGTAAAACTAGAGATGAACTCGGGTTAGAGTCATCTGTCATGGGGTTTATGTGCGCGTTGTGGTCTTGTTAAGCCTTTGACAGCATATGAACCTTCTCTGTAACTGAAGTTTTAATGCTCACTCATGCATAACCCATTCGTCCTGGGGGTGGTCTTGAAAGTCAAACGAGCCCACCCCGAAAACCTGATGTTCTAGTTCTTTTAAATGGCTCATGTCTGTCAAGGAATGTCTTTCTGTCAGTGAATCATGTGTGTTGAAGTTGTGGCTTTGTGGTTTTTAGCAGAAGTGTTGTCGTCTTCCTTTTCATCTCGTGTGAAACTGGCTGATTTCAGGGTCAGCACTTTAGTGGTATCTACTGCCACCGTCCCCTGCCGTTCACATTAATCCAGTTAGATCTACTGATTGGAGATCAGTGAGGAAAGAGATCCAGTCAGAGTGAGAGCACAGGAGCTCTCGCCTCATAGAAACCAGAGACACCAGTTGATTCTCTGATCCTTACGCGTTCAGGTTTTTATTTGAGTGTTTCAGTGTTTATTTGTGCGTATTAAAGAAGGCAGCTGCCACAAACATCCATTTTGCAAGCAAATCAAGTTTAAAACAAAATTGAAAAAAAAATAGTAGATGACTGATGTTTTAATATTAGATTTTCCAGCATTGTTTTACAATTTAATATACTGTTTTTGGTTCTAGTTCCTATAATAAAGTTAATAGGATGTAACATGAAGATCAGTGAGCGGGTGGGTTGTCAGAAGTTTTTTGGTTGTTGTTGTTTTGGCACTTGCATCAATGCAACACCTTTAGTTAACTTATACGCCAGGGGACCATCTTCTTATTTGCATTTCTTGCTCGTTCACCCCTCAGATTTACATGACAGATGTTTGTTTAACATGTTCCACCCACCAGGCCTGAAATTTGACTGGGCCAGTATCTAATGTAAGACTGAAACCAGCGGACTATGTTTTCTCATCGAGTTCAAAGTAGAAAGCGTTTGAGCCCGTCACATTTACATTGGTTGACTTATTTACACTGCTGATGTAATGGAGAGCATTGTGCTTTGATTTCTGTGTTTCTATTAAAATATTAAAAGTAAAAGCAAACGCTCACCTTCAGAGGTGCCGGTCTAGGAAGATAAATATCTATGTACAAGAAAAATCGACCCCACACTCACTTGTGCAAGGTTTTTATTAGACCGACGTCAGACAAAGGCTTGTTGTGAAAACTTCGGTCTAATAAAAAGCTTGCACAAGTGAGTGTGCGGTCGGTTTTTCTATTAAAATATATCAGTTAATAGTTGCACTATGTATAAGGTATATAGAGGACAGTCACCGTATATAATTCACTGAAATCGATTGATCGTTTTTTTTTTTAAATGCGGTTGAAAGCTGTGAATCGATTTTTTTTTTTCTTTCATATTTCAGCAAGCACTCAACATTTATTAACGTGAATGTTATTGCTACTACTATCCACTAGATGTCACTTTTCTTTTTACACTCAATATACAGGTTTGTGGCTCTGCATTTCATTTTTATATTCACCATTTTAATGAGATATTTACTGATCTTTTTTTTGAAATATCTATAGGATTTATATTATATCTATAATCATTGACTCGAATCGAGAGCTTGTGATCGGAATCGAATCGAAACATCAGAATGGATACCCAGCCCTGGTATATAAGGTGTATAGAAATACAGATGGAGTGAATGACATGCACACTAGATCCCCGCAGGCTGTTTGTCCTCAGACTTCTGGCAAACTGCTGCAGTTTTGGTCCTCCCAACAGGCAACCATGTGTTTCACTGCAGATGAATGCCTGGAGACGAAAGCGTTCTGCAGACTGCCGTGTGCCCTTGAGAGGGTTCTGTGAAATCTGCAGCAGTGATAACCTGTAACCAGGGATTCCTTCCGTGTTAGACGGCAATTGGGTCTCTGGGATTAAGACAAGGTTAACTTAAGGGCAGATGAAGTCCAACATATGATACGAACCCTCTTGAAGAAAAAGGTCTTGGATGCTGAAAATTCAGCTATCAATATTGTACACGTAAAATAAACTTGGAGCTATAAATAACTTGTAAACAAATACGAACAAAGTTAATGGGCATAAAACCTCACACTGTACAGATCAGACTGGCCTGACTTTATAACTGTGGAGCTCACGCTGTATAAAGAGGACGTGACCGCCTGACTTTGTGGTGATGCTGGTGACTCTGGAATGACGTACTTATAAGTTCCTCCTTGTTTTGACTTCAGCACTCTTTCCGCTGTGTATTTTCACATTACTCCTTTTTCTTTTGGCAGGTTTATGTCTAGTTGAACTTAACCGGTCTGGCGCTAGCTGTGCACATTTATGTACTGTGGATTAAATGCAATACTGACCTCTTCCCCAGCCCTGTGTGAAAGCCAGTTTAACATTCAGGATGTGTCCATCTCAGGTGGTCTGCAGTAGAAGGCACGATGACTTTGCAGTTTGTAATTTTGGGACGTCAGGAGCGACAGCAGTTTTATTTCTCTCTCCGAATAATCCAAACGCTTGTGGTTGACGGTTCAGGAAAATACCTTTGAAAACACACAGTGTCATAGACTGAGATAAAATGCCACAAAAAATCTGCTGTAGAGCTTCATGAAGTAGATTATTAGCGGTTAGACTACAGCCTTTAGGCCTCAAACTAATGAAAATGTGATGTACAATAACTTCCTAAATAATGTCATATGCAATTACTTAAAAAATGTAATGAGCATGAAAGTGCTTTTTAAATGTTTGTAAAAGCTATGTAATATTATTATTATATTAAAAATATATATATTTAAGAACTAAACATTATATATTAAATTAACCAACATGCATGTTTCATGTTTATTCTTGAAAAAGAAAGTACCACTTCAAAAGTGAACAGCGATGTTTTACTGCTGCGGTACGTCAGAACAAATGTTATTGCAAACCGTTGTGAAATGCACTTTAGCAGTGTTTCTGTCATTTGGATATATACTTCAATAAGTAAATGAAGATGTTTATTGCTGCGTAGTGTTGCTTCTGTGCCCGGTTGAGTGAAATGCAGTATGTTATGAATTACACAAGTTTGTGTTAGTGTTTCATACCGGAGAAGTTATTGCATATAATGAACACGTCAGCGCTCCCCTGAGTCCGGAGGGCTGTTTGCACCCCAGTACCAGCAGAACGGCGCAGAAGCCTCGCAATGTGTCGGCCAAAACGTTCACGTCTGCGTTTGTGTGCTCGCATGGTTGTTTGCTAATGAGTTTGCCTTTAGATTCTTTTAAAGGAGAGACGCAAACAAAAAGAGCAGCAGATGTTTGCCGGTTAATCTAAACGTTGCCTTTCGGTTGTGTTATTTGTCAGCAGCTTTTGTGGTTGAGGTTAATGGAAAAATGTCCCTTGAGCAGAATGAGTTCGGCTAATAACACAGTGTAAATATTTATACTGGGTTTTAATTCAGGTTGGTTGATGTACGTGTTTGTGACGTGTGGAGAATTAGCTGATGCTACAGACGACACGCTTCACCAAACTTCACATACTGAGGGAATGTTTCAAAACAGCTGGAAACGAACACGAGGGTCAGAAAAGCATCACGAAGATAACGTCAGTGTTCTATTTATATCTCCAGTCTCCAGTGAAATTGAATTAAAGGGAGAGTTTGACTTCTCTCTCATGTGGTCGTTGATCATATCACAGTAAAGAACAGATTAAAGGGTTTCTTGTGGACCGGATTACTTTCAGTTTGTACACGCAAAGCTGTTCAAAGTAGTCATGCAAGATTCCGACAGGTTTGGCTCATAAGTTTTCCTATTCCCACACGATGCTTGCGCAAACAAGATATATTATTACCATTAGCTGCTTTCAACACATCATGCATCAGAACAATAGGTTATATCGTTTGTTACTCATCCTCTCATCTGTAAAGTAGTTCCTCCGTCGAAATTTGGACACATTTGATAAAGTTAAAATGAAACTTGAAACTAATTTTTAATAAAAATGTATTTCTGGTTTGTGTTTTCTGTCCAGCTATAAGCACCGTTTCCAGGCTGAGGGGAAGAACAAGTACCCGTGTGAAGCGGATGAGTTATTTAGATGGCAGCTTGTTTGAGGATTTCATTTGTTTAGCGGCTAGCGCTGAGATGTTTGACATTTGTTCTGTGTTAATGAGCAGCTTTTAATTGGATGTACTCGGTGAGCGCTGGCACACAGGACACAGGTACCATGTTTACAGACCTCACGCTGTTTTCTCATCTCTCAACACTGCCAGCCTGCCACAGGAAGTGTGCCACCCTGCCAGCAGCCCACGGCTCTGAATAATTCACTCAGTCCTGGGGGGCGTCGTTCAGTGTCCTGAGGCCAGTAAAAACCTTCGGATACCCAAACTATAGCCTTAAGAAAATTCACCACGTTTTACTATAGTAAAAGTGTAGTACCCTTGGTTTTAATAAGCCATATGTTATAGTCATTGTGTTTCACAATATTGCGGCAGTTTTGTTTTTTGTTGATGTATTAAAACCAAATGATCAAGTCTATTTTTGTGTAATTGTGCAAAAAACAAGCTTAGAGTAAAAACACGGTAACGCAGGTAAATACGTTTATAGCTCCAAACCTTACACTTGGATGCGGTGACATCAGGTGCCCACATGATAAAATACTATGGTATTTTAAACCATACTATAGTAAACTGTATACAGTGTTTTTAAACCTTATAGTATGTACTGTAGCATACAACAATATTTACTATATGCATTTACTACAGTTAATGTTACAGAACACTACAGTAATTATACTATACTATAGTAAGCACTGCAGTATACTACAGTATTTTTTCATGTTGTGAAACATGTTGAAACAGTCTGTTGAAGACATTACGGACAGATCTGCTCTTTCCTCGGAGTCGTATATTCTTCCAGGCTTGACGTGGTTTTAATTTAGCCGCTTGTCTCCTGGGACTGTGTGACAAGCACATGCTGCACCTGCTTCACTATTACTGACTCAGTAGTGACTCACTTCACCTCAGAGACCCACTGCAGCAATAGGACATCGCCTATAAATCAATACCTGTTAAATATAAAAAATGGAAATGTATCGTAGCAGCAGCTCTGGCAGGAGCGTTGTTTGCGTTTGGAATTTCCCAGCATGCTCTCTGTCCGGGTTGAATGTGAAGTGTGTGTTTCGGCAGTGCTAACAGCTCAGATTGAATTGGAGAAATAATAACCGTTTTCAGACGGACACGCCCCGAACTCGCAACATTGATTGACGGTGTTGTTAGTTCCAGCTCAAACCACAGAATTGCAACTCACAGTTCTGTTGGGTGAACAAACACGCACTTCACTTTCAAAGAAAGAAACGTTATTCCAGAGAAATGTTTTTTTCCTTGTGGTGTGCTCGACCGGTTCGGTGCCTTTCATCAGACTGATAGTGAACTTTGCTTTAAGTGACTGTTAAGTGTTTGTGAGGTCGTGATGCGTGTCATTAGTTTGTGAACTGTTAAGCCTTGTGTTTGCTTTGTGATAACATTACTCTTAAAAAACATGATGTATTTGCAGTTTTCAAAGTTAGTAAATCTCACAAAAAATGATGCTTTGTATGATTTGAAATTGGCATAACTACCACGAGGTGCCAATTTTCCTTTTTTTGACCCTTCTTTTCCCTCTCGCAGGGTTTCATCTGATTCCACGAATCTCCAATATCGTACCCGAGAGCTGTCTGCTCATCGTGGTGGGTCTGCTGATCGGTGGTCTTATAAAGTTGGTGGGCGAGGATCCTCCAGTGCTAAGCTCCAAGGTCTTCTTTTTCTACCTGTTGCCTCCCATAATCCTCGATGCGGGCTATTTTCTGCCTATGCGGCCCTTCACGGAGAACCTGGGCACCATCCTCATGTTTGCGGTGGTGGGAACTTTGTGGAATGCGTTCTTCATCGGCGGCATGCTGTACGGCGTGTGTCAGCTGGAGGACGATTACCTGCAGAAGGTGGACCTTCTGTCGTGTTTGCTGTTTGGCTCCGTCGTCTCGGCTGTAGACCCCGTGGCCGTCCTGGCCGTGTTCGAGGAGATTCACATTAATGAACTGCTCCACATCCTGGTGTTCGGAGAGTCTCTACTGAATGACGCCGTCACTGTGGTAAGTTCATTTTACAAGCAAATTCGTTATTTATTTTATCCTAATTCTGTCCGTTACGATATGTACGGCCTTCATGTCTAATGAAGTGTGGATGTCGTTCCCGCTCCGCAGGTTCTTTATCATCTCTTTGAGGAGTTTTCTAGCGTGGGCAGCATCACCGTCACAGATGTGTTTCTGGGTATCGTGTGTTTCCTGGTGGTGTCGTTGGGCGGCATCATGGTGGGTGCCATATATGGCCTCCTGGCGGCGTTCACGTCACGCTTCACCTCTCACACCCGTGTCATCGAGCCGCTGTTCGTCTTCGTCTACAGCTACCTGGCGTATCTCTCCGCAGAGGTGTTCCACCTGTCGGGCATTATGGCGTAAGGTGTTTTGCAACAACTTGACCGCTTTTCACTAGGAAATGTTGTATTACTTAAATGAAACGGGTCACAAGATTCAAACTCGCTTCATCAAAGGGATTTGTGATGTCATCTAAAAAGTCACTTTGTTTAGGAGGTGGATCCAGTTGTTGCATTCTAACGAAAGATGATCAGAAGATAAATGTTATAAATATTGTGCAGTGATAATCCATACACGGTACGACCAATAAACACACATTTAGCTAGTAAATCAGGCCTATTTTAAGGTTTATGGTCATTTAAATGTGTCATTTAAAGGTTGAGCGTTTTAGGTCTCTTTTAGAAGTATTTGCACAGAACTGCACACAATCTTATTTAATTTTTGATAATAAATCAATTGAAACCGATATCTCAGACCGAAAACATCCTGTGATTTATTGACCTGTGCTGGCCCGTCACAGACACTATGAGATGAGATCTGATCAAAAGCCTGCGTTTGTGTTTACTTCATCTGCTCATGTCAGCGGCCTTTCAATACTTCTGTGCTAAAAACAGCTCTTGAGTTATGATGCAGTGACAGTAAAGTCAGTGATGGAGCGAGTGCGCGGCGTTGACGGGTTCAGAGACAGTACATCACCACACGTCTGAAGGTTTCCGACAGGCAAGGCTGGAAAGGTCGAAAGAACCGAATTGTCTGGAAATTATTATTTAAAATTCTGTTCCTTGGATGGACAGATATAGATAATTTCTCTCCCGAAAGCTGACATACATCTATTTAATGTCTGCATTTACATCTACAAGACATTGTGTGCTCATCTGCAGTACGTCTCCGAGACGTCATATAGACATCTAGACGTCTGTAAGATGTTTATGATTTAGAATGAATGTAAAACTGCTCTTTCGAAGATGTTTAGCAGATGAACCTTTAAAAGGAAATGTACGTCAAAGCCACACTGTAGAAATGTAAGAAATGTTTCATAAAACTGTGTTTAAAAAAAAAGTTTCATAAAACTCTTAATACGGTGTGGCTTTGACGGACAATGTTCTTTTATAGCTAAAATGTCTGCTTGACACCGATAGCACAGGTACATCTGTGAGACGTCTGCTAAAGATCTGGAGATCTGAAAAACATCTGCTAAGAGTCTTAGAAAGAGCAGTTTTATGAAATGTTGTCACGCATGCTCACACCCTTGAAAAGGGTTTTTAGATCTGGCGCAGAAGTTGAATGTTCAGAGACCCGCAGCGGTTTGAGGCCTGTAAAGTTCATAGTAAGTCATACTTTCATTAGGTGCAGATTTCTAAAGAATCACACCCCCGTATGTCTGCGAACACTTTGAAATAATTGTAAGTTGTCATGACCCCCGCTGCCTCTGATGGTGAATTTCACTGCAGGCGGAATTAATTCCTCAAACGCTAAATGTGAACTGTTCATTTTAGTGCTGTGTATGCTAATGCAATGCAAAGTGCCTGTACTGAACGGTAACGAGTGACTGAAAGTGAAGCAATTTGCTATTGTCACATCAGGACCGCGACGAAATCCCCCTTACTAAAGTCTTTCTAGTTCTGAAGATAATCTTCATTTACACCTACCTGTTGACAAACATCTTTAAGGGATTTAACACCGCTCACAAAAGTCTATTACAGAGTCCTTTGCTTCTTGTGATCATTTGTGTTAATACTGTATGGTGTCGTGCAACATCAAAGACATTCATTGACGTGGATGCGGTTATATTTAGATTTGTGTTTAGAGATTAGTTTAGAAAGCACTGCGATGATATTTTAATAGTGACGGAAACCTTTTGTCTGCAGTCTGATCGCATGCGGTGCTGTGACGCGTCCCTACGTGGAGGCCAACATATCCCACAAATCCCACACCACCATCAAGTACTTCTTGAAGATGTGGAGCAGCGTCAGCGACACGCTCATCTTTATCTTCCTGGGCGTGTCCACGGTGGCCGGGACGCACAACTGGAACTGGATCTTTGTGATTGCTACGGTCATTCTCTGCCTGGTGGCCCGTGTTCTGGGTGAGTGAAGCTCCAGACATCTGGAAGAATATGAAACCTGTTTGTTCTCGATGAGAGATCCGTATGATCCGTATTGATCAAACTGTCAGGCCAAAAAAATCTTATGAGAGTCCTTTGACTGTGTCTTTATAAAGAACCAGTTTCTAATCCTTGGCGTGTTTGTTGCCATGTTCAACCTGCAAGGACGACACTGAAGTTAAAGAGAAAGTTCAGTGGAAAGCCAAAATGATCCCATGTATTACTCGCCCTCAAGGCATCCCAGGTGCATATGACTTTCAGTTTAATTTCAGACGGTTGGAAATATAATATTATTTACCAAGCTTTACAATGGGAGTAAATGGGGTATGAGATTTCGACTGTATTCGTCTGAAAGAAGAAAGTCATATACACCTAGGATGCCTTGAGGGCGAGTAAAACATGGTGTCATTTATCCCTTTAACTGAGCGCTATCAGTATTTATTGACGTAAATGCAAATGAAAGAAATGATTCATTGAATATCCTAAAGGTTAACCTGGCGACCCGCATATCACTGCTTGTGTTTGATTCAGTGTTTCATTTCTCCACAGGTGTCATCGGCTTGACCTTGGTGATCAATAAGTTTCGTATTGTGAAACTGACCACCAAAGACCAGTTTATCATTGCTTACGGCGGCCTGAGGGGGGCGATCGCGTTCTCTCTGATTTACCTCCTGGACAAAGACCATTTCCCCAGGAAAGACATGTTCCTCACGGCCATCATCACCGTCATCTTCTTTACTGTGTTTGTGCAGGTCAGTGTCCGTCGCTGTCTGTGCTTTTGTTGTCGCAGGCGGTTGAATGATGGTTTGGTGTATGGCAGTGCGGTGAGGTGAGGTGAGGGCTCTCTGATGGTGCTGTAGTTACGGCTCTGAGATACACCTGAGCTGGCGTGGAGAAAGTAACCCGCATCACTTTAGTTTGTATTATTCGTATTATGATGTGATGCTTTCTGTGCTGAAACCGACCCGGACCAGCAGGAACTCCGTGTGTACGGTACACAGACGATGATGAGATACAAGTGTGAGATGTTTACACAGCAACAGGTGTTTAATATTGGAGTGTGTAAACCTTCTTATATGATGGTGTGTGATTTTTTTAGTTTTGTGAGACGGTCAATGATGCACTTCGTCACAGTCGGCGATGGTCTTCGCCACAGACGACGGTGCGCTTGTCCCGCTTCTTCACTTTCTGTGCCGCACCTCACTACTGTCCGTGATGTGGCGATGTGCTTTGCTGCAATGACAAAGCTGTTGTAATTGGTGTTAGATTTAAGTAATGTTCGTGGAAGTCGAAGTCTGTGGTTTTCTGTGATATAGTTTAATGTTGGATTTTCTCTGGTCTTGTTGCTTTGTTTCATGAGATTATCTTCTTGTTAAGGACGCTGTACACACGCTGCCCAATCCATTTTACAATCTTAAGCATATTATTATTGTTTTAAAGAACATTTCTTGTTGGGACAGGCTTGTATATCCACAGACATTGTGGGTGTCTGTGTATGGATGCAGGTGTGGTTTACATGGAGTTCTTTCTGCACATGAGCTGTTCACAGGTATTGGCTGGCAGGTTTGGCTCTGGAAGGGATGACGGGGCATTTGTTATCGCCGTCTGCGGCGCAGTTTGATCTCCGCTAGCTTCCGACCTTGAGGAAAAATCCTGCCACCTCGAAAAATGTAAACGTGCTTCCCTCCTGTCCTTTATGCTTGCTCGGCACAGTATGACAAATCCTTCTGTTGACCAGCGATGACACGCTATGAATTACAGCTCTTTCCTCATGGACGGGAAGTGCCGGCGGTCATCCGCTCTTTTAACGGTCTAAGCGGTTTGGGTGCATGTTATCACAGATGTATAGACAGTGAAACGCCATTGCTCTGGGGTCACGGTGTGGTTTGAATGTCGTTCACATTTAAATGGGATTGAATATGAGCAGATGATGATGATTTGTCTTTTTTGTCTCTTTGTTTTGGCAGGGTATGACCATTCGACCTCTGGTTGACCTTCTGGCAGTGAAGAAAAAACAAGAAACCAAGCGATCTATCAATGAAGAGATTCACACACAGGTTCAACTCATTTCTCATATCATCTCTAACATCATGCTCGGTGGATTAACTCAATGCGTTTCTAGAGTTAACATATGTATATATTGTGTAGTCATGCTGCGTTCAAGAGATTTTTGTGTTATCATTTATGCTACGTCATGTTATTTAAAACCCGTGTGGGACTCTTCCTTCAGTGGAACACAAAAGAAAATATTTAAAGGATTATCTCTGTGATTTTGTGTTCACACAATGGAAGTCCATAGGGTCTCCTGTTGATGATGTATGAGCACCACCTGGTGGCCGAGCTTTGCAAGTTGTTTTTGGCTCAAATATGTATTAAGTCCAAGCTTTAGTTGTACCTGCACCATGCCGGAGTTATTAAGGATAAAGTACAGTAAAAATCATCATTTTACAGCGTTGGAAATCTAAGAATCTGGAGGCAAATGTCCAGGTGCATTATGGTAGTGAGACTTAAGGTCTTAAGTTCATTTAACCGTCTTGAAAAACAATGTTTGGAATGTTTGAATGTTGAAACAAAGACACATTGTTGACTGGTTTTGTGAGGAACTCAAGCAGACCTCCAGGAACAGAGATCCAGCCGGTGGAACGCGTGGGCTAATCTGACCACATACAGACGTCTAGAAAGAACTCGAAACACACGTACAGAACAGAGCTTTCGTGTTTTTGTGTCCATGAAAAACTTTACATTTTTATCACACTATCAACAACTATAATTCTCGACGTGTGTCTGTATCCGAGAGGGATGACCATACTATAGTCTCAATCTCCATGATATTCAATGTAAATACAATTTGTTTCATTAGATATTTTGTAGGTATTATTGCTGCTTTTTATTTTGACACCGTGAGCGTCAAATAGTTTTGTGAATGTTTTACTGTAAAAGAGAAGGAGGCTTTTAGTTATCCAAACAAATCTGAATTTATTCATCACTTATGAAACTGATTGTTGCTATGGCGATGACTGTTTGAGTGCAGAAATTTCTGTCGTTCTCATCTGTCATCCTTCTGTCGGCAGATCAGCTCTTGTCTACACTGATATTCTGGGATGTATGAGTAGATGTTGTGGTTTGTTTTTAATACACGGTGATAAATCGAGTCCTTTTTGTGTCTTTAGTTTTTGGACCACCTGCTGACAGGCATCGAGGACATCTGTGGACATTACGGACATCATCACTGGAAAGACAAGTATGTTTCGTTTAAATGGGATTGTTTGAGAATATTTTGTTGTTGTTATGTAGCACAATACAGTCAGAATCGGCAGAATCTCCGCACGGATCTTCAGAAGTGTTGGATCAATTTAAGACTCCGATTCAATGTCTCATCTGTCTCTGAAGCTCCAGCGGTCAAATCAAAGCTCACCCCGTCCTTCCTCTTTTCAGGCTGAACCGCTTCAATAAGAAGTATGTGAAGAAGTGTCTGATAGCGGGGGAGCGTTCAAAAGAACCGCAGCTCATTGCTTTCTACCACAAGATGGAGTTTAAACAGGCCATCGAGCTGGTGGAGAGCGGCGGAGGTTCCAAACTTCCCTCTGCTATGCCATCCACCATATCCATGCAGTGAGTGAAACCTGACGTCTACATTTGCATGCGTGCGTGACTGAATATCACATTGTGGTGAACTTTACTGAAACGTCTTCCAGAAACATCCAACCCAAGAAGCCGTCTCAGGAGAGAGCGCTGCCTCAGGTCTCTAAAGCCCGCGAGGAGGAGATCCGAAAGATCCTGCGTACAAACCTGCAGAAGACCCGTCTGAGAGTGAGCACGCATCACTTCCCGTTCTGTCTTCACGTGACTAACACCTTGACGTGATAAATCTTGACCCTCTCCTGTGTTTTCTAGCTGAGGTCGTACAATCGACACACTCTGGTGGCTGAGCCGGAGGAGGACGGATGGAGTGATTTCCTCATTAAACGCAAGAGGATTAAAGATCTGGAAAAGGTTTGACGCTCGCTGATGGCAGATGAATGAGATGATAGTTGGTCAATATGAGATTTAGACTTAGCTTACATTTCCCAGCGGATCTTTCGATGATCAATGAACATTTTTAAGAGTAATACCGTAAAACTTACGTTCGATTCCAGCAGTTTTGCGTTCATTTTATTTAGATTTTAGATTTTTATCTCATAACAAATGTATTTAATTCACTGGCGGTTTAAATTTGGCACAGTGCGAAAAAAATCTTTCGTGTTATATTTTTCTTATCCCGCTGGCAAAAGAACATGTTGTCTCTTGTTTAAAGCAAAAACACCACAAAATATTTCAGATTTCTCTATAATCAAGATGCTTGGGTGGTTTTGCATCTCAAAGCATTAAATCTTGTTTTACATTTATGCATTTGGCAGATGCTTTTATGCATTATAGTAGGATGTCTGGAAAATTTTGTTGGAATACAAAACAAACATTTTTTTTGCAGTGTTATGTAAAAGCTGTTACGTAATTGTGTGGATTTATATTTTTGTCTTTAGATGTCACACATGACTAATCACCTCACCGTTCCAGCTCCGCCCCCTGATTCACCGACCATCGCACGTGCGCGTCTGGCTTCTGGTGAGGTTTATTTCTTCTGCTGTAACTCTGAGGATCCTTTAGAGTTCTGAGCGTTCTCATCTGTCACTCTTAAGTGAAAGTTTCATCATTTCATCTCAATGTCTTTGACTCCAGTCAGTTGTGCAATGAATTGCATGTTAGTAGGATTAGAGGTGGTTTCACAGCGCCACCTACTGATAGAGTTCAGATGAGCATTCTGGACAGAAAACCACAGACATCATATAAAAAGTAAAGCACTGAAGATATGGTATCTATGGTTACCGGTGAAGTTGAAGGTCTCGAAAATCTCACAATGGCTCCTAAGGATCTGAAAGCTAGAATTAATTTCTACTCAAAATAATGGCAAACATACTTTGATCCATACGCCAACAAAAAAACTCCCAAAAGTTCAATTTTCATACCAACAGAACCAGATTTATGCCTGTTTTTGTACTTGTTCATTGTTTTTACTTTTTTAAGATCCACCTATGTGCTTCTTAAATCCTTTCTCCTTAAAGCGTGTTTTATTTATGCTGGGTTTAAACATGTTAGAGACCTTTTTATTCATTTAAAACTGAAGTCAGTTAACTTTTTTCTCACCATGAAAACAACAGACAAACTTTGGAAGTTAAGAAACGTTCCGTGTTGCAGTAGTTAGAGAAAAAAAATATAATCGGAGATTGTGGATTAAAGTATGTTCTTCCCCTGCCACAGACCCTCAAGCCTGGGGCATCAAACCCATGACGGAGGACATCAAACCCGTGACCGGGAGAATCCCTACCATCAAGGTGGAACTGGCGTCTCCAGAGTCTCCAGAGTCCGTCAGTATAGTGGATGAATTCAAGAAGAGCAGCTATGAGCAGGAGGACGGCCTGGTCATGAAAGACACGTCTCTCGGCACGAAGAAAGACGGGGCGGGCGAGGACGACAAAGATCAAAAGCATCAGTGTCTGCAGCGGTGTCTCAGTGATCCGGGACCCAGCGCTGAGGATGAGGAAGATGAGCCCTTCCTCCCGTGAGCCAGCCGGTGGGCGTTATTGGGAGGCTGAGGGGTCCATCAGCTTCCTCTGAGACGCACAAGACTGACAGAGCGTCTGTATAATACACTGAGACGGGAGGACAGAAAGCCAAATTGAGAACGTCAGGGAGAGGAAAGAGACGAACCAAAACGAAAATAAAAAGGAGCGATCAAAATAAGCCATTTATAGTTTATTACATTATCTTCTTTTTTTTAACTCGACACCATGTCGTAACCAGAAACAGTGTGGCAACAATAAAAACACGAAGAAAACAAACGCTAAAAGTTCAAGTTTGATCTGGATGACCTGTGAATGTTTATTTTCACAGCCGGTAGAAGTCTTTGATTTGAACACCCAGAGTACACTCAGTGTTAAATAATGTGTGAACTCGCAATAAAAGAGTGCAAACTTCCTTTAAAATTTGAAATCTAATGCAAAGACGTGAAAGAGTCTTACACGACAGACATTTTACGTCAAATTCAGCGTTTCTCAGTTCGATCTTGTCGCATCACGTCTGGTTAAGACACGGTGTAGTTTAGTCTCACTGCGGGATAGATACATGAATGATGGAGAAGAGAACTATGCATTACCAAAGGTTGGCACTGTTTAATTTCACACTAGATTCAGGTTATTGTTGTTTTTAAAGCATCGATTGCAGTCATTACACTTTAGTGTTTTTAAGAACATGAGTTGCCTTGATTTTTTCTTTTATCAGGAGTGAATTATGTTTTCTGTTTGACCTGGAGGGGTTTTAAACTTCAGGAGCAATATAAAACCGGACACGTTATTGCCTTTGTATATTTGTGGGACGTGTGCAGGACCATCAGAAATAACCATCTGAACCACCAGTTTCATCTGTTGTGAACTGTTTGCTTGTACTTTATTTAATGACAAAGATGATTTTCGTGGAATTATTCTGCTTTCACTTTAAAAGCACTCGAGCGCTTTGGTCATGACAACACAGAGAGTGATCTGAAACTCTAAACGCTGCTTTAAAGGAACAGTTCATCCAAATATTCTGTCATTATTTACTCGCTTTCAACCCTGCATGCTGTTTTTTTATTGCAGGAGACATTTAAGAATTGAGGTGCTAGCAACGCCAATATCAGGCTTTATATTCCCTGCGATCACAAACACCAAATGTAAAGCTTACGTGCATGCAAGATGCTTTAAAGCACCCATAAATGTAAAAACTCGTTTTTTTTTTCAGGGAAATCCAATAACGGCAGATGGGTTTAGATATTCATGAGGGCGAGTAAATAATGAAAGAAGTTTCATCCTGTATACATTCACTGCTTCACAACATTTGCACCCAGTGAACTAACACTGTCCTCGTTCCATTCTCTAAGTGCAAGACGTGTTTAAACAAAATTTATTAAAAATATAATGTATCCAAATCTATTTTGCATGCACAGAGAGTAGACTAGACTTATTTTATGGTGAGCTATGTTGAGAAAAATCTATATATTTTACATGTGAACTCTAAAGATCCATTGATGTCTATGATGTGCTTTGAAGTATTAATGCTAACAGACTCAGTTATTTTTCAAACTTTCTGTGCTTGTTTTGCCATCGGGGATGCTTCTTTTGCCTTTAAAATAGATGTCTGTGTCGCCTTTGTGTGAAAAGTGCCGGTTCAGTCTCAGGGGCAGGGGATAGTTTATGTTCCTGTTTATTTAACCTAACTCATAGAACGCAGAGCATCAAAACCGGGTCGAGTAGTCGTGATGTGAACAGACTTCAGTATTCACGAGAGTTTTCATTTCACATTATCTTTTCTTCTTGAAACGGAGCTACGCACCAATACAATACTAATACCAAAAAGAGGAGTGTGGAGAAAAAAGTAGTTTAAATGATATTTTGCATTGACTGTACCGGATTTTGGAGATAATCTAGAGTAGAATTGAGCTAAATGCCTTTTTAAAATGTGTTAAATAGAGCGGAAACACTTGACAAACACTCAGTAGAGGGTTGTGGATTATGCAGACGTGTGTAAACAACACATTCAAATTCAGTCGAAATGTGCAGGTGTGGAAAAACCCTCTGGCTCTTTCTGGAGTTGGTTTTGAATGCAGATGGTCTGACTATTAATAAGTGTGGTTATATATTGGTTTTGCATTTCGGCTAGTCTGATTCTTTTATTTTCCTTTTTTTATATAGCTCAGTCTTGAGTTTAGATTTCTCTTGTTATATTCACTTAATTAATGCCTCTCTGTGAGGTGCCTCGGAAAACATCATTTACTTGATATTTGATTTATAACAGCTTTATTTTGAAATGCCTTATTTCGCCTTCAGTTGCCTTCTGACTTTGTTTTTACAAATTAACGTTTTGTGTTTACATTTTTTGTTTGTCCGTTGTGCATGCTGTAAACTGATGCTGCTGTGTGTAAGATTTGTGTGTTCATCTATAGACCAGTGCGGGTGTTGAACGCGGATTATAAAATCTTCAATCTTCCAGATGCTTCATATGACCGTACATGCTCTTTATTTCTCATATCACTGCTTATTGTTTTGCAAGAAGGATGCTTTTAAATCTCACAGTTCATTGCATGATCTCCTTGTTCTTTTTTTGTTTGTTTGTATTTTTAATAGGAAGTGATGTAAAATGCAGACGAAGGTACACATGTGCCTGTGTTTCATGTTAAGCCGTGTTAGTACTAGTCCTGATTGTGCTTAGTGCATTCTGACAAGCAAAAAACAAACGATGTGATTTAATCCTGAACTTTATCTTTAGTTTCAGTGTTTATTCATGGGGTGACATTAGGGTTTTTTATTGGTTGTGGATTATTCGTGTTGAACTGGATTTTAAAGGTTGTGTATTATTTCTGTGCTACTATAGCAGCACCAAATGGATTATAAATAACTAAACTAAAGAAACATTCAGACAAAGTTTGAATGTTGGCTTGACAAAGCTGTGCCAGAAAAATGTTTGAAAAGCCCTGAAGTTAAAATGTTTTATTGGTCATGATAGATGGATGGAGGAATGTGCCATGTTCATCGAGTGAAAGTTTTGGGAGTTTAACTTGGAGGAAATTTTGTTTTGTAGTTAATAAAAACTATGAAAAAAACCATGAGTCCAATTTCAAACCCACTCCATGTTCAACCAAACAAAAGCTATTGGTTAGACCAATTTGGTTTAAACCTTGCAATTTTATTAGTGGAACTTATATTAAACGCTTTTAACTCTGAAATTTACTTTATTATTTTTCTATTTAAAAATATTTTATTTGGTATTTGGTGTCCTTGGGTTCTGTTTTCCCAAGGACACCAAATACACAGTAAAAAAGCAGTTTGCATGTGTGAAAGGTTGAAGGGTTTTGGTTTGTGTGCAGTATGGTAACTGTTGGCTTGTTTTCTCTGTGTTCCTTCAGACCTTGAAGACGTGTCATCTCTTGTCTGTGTTACTCTTCATTCAGTCTGGAGGCAAAAGCACTTTATCATAACGCAACCTTTAAACCATTTAAAATATAGCAATAACTAAAGCCATTCTGTGTGGATATATGGTCAACTCAGATGAGGATGGCAGATGTTTACTGATGTAGGCGTTGTTGTGTTTGGGTTTACTGATGTGCTTTCTTTGGACATGTTTCAGAGTGATGTTTGTCTGAATGTTCCTAATCTTTTGTTCAAGTAAATCTAGCCCTCTTTTGACTGGACTCGACTGATAATGTGCGTATATTCTCCATCAAATATTTATTTTATATACAATGGGAAATAAAATCTACAACAAAATGTAAGCGAATGTGACACTTCACTGTTTTGTGGCCTGTAGCTTATGCACTTCATTGCATTCTGACAACTAAAAACAGTTTTTGTCCTGGAAGATAACGCGAATAAAGTTTATTTGCTAAAAGAATGATTTTCACCCATCCATTCATTTGATTGTAGGTTTATTTACTGAACTGGTGCTCAGGTTTAAACCAGCAGAGAGAGCCTAATGTGTGAACTTCATTAAAAAAAAAAAGACCTTCTCCACCCTGACGTCATCTATTTTATGAGCTGTTGTATTGCAAGGGTTGCAGAAATTACGAAATTCTGAAGATGAAAAGTAAAAATAACCCACTTAATATATGAAAAGCTTCAAACATTACATTTTTAACAATGTTTCTGCCTGACTAAGGCAGTCAACATTTACATACTGTCATCTACTTTATTTTGTGTTCATTTAATGTTGAATAATGGATGATTTATTCAATATTATGTAATGCAAAATTACAACTACAACATGAGATTTGTGACTGTTGTATGATTTCAAGTAAATAGGATTGGTTGGATGAAAATATGGGTATATAAAACATCAACTTGTATTTTATTAATGGCAATTGTTCAATAATAAAATATGAGTGTCTATATTTTACAGCCAAACTCTTGATGACGGGGTGATGGACGCTTAAAGAGAGAGTTCACCCAAGTATGAAAATTCTGTCATCGACTCGCCCTCTTGTCATTTCAAACTTGTATGACTTCCGGAATACAACAAAAAAATATATTTTGTAGAGGGGTTGGTACCAGAACAACACTGGACTCCATTCACTTCTGTGATAATGACACAAAACCAATGCAAGTGAATGGGGGCCTGTTAACAACATTCTTCAAAATATCTTCTTTTGTGTTCTGCGGAACACAAAAGAAGTCATACAGGTTTGAGATGACAAGAGGGGGAGTAAATGATGACAGGGTGAACTATCCCTTTAAATCTATCAGTCTTTAATGTCCCTCTTTTTAATATTCTCCGTCTTGTGGTGTTTTTCAAGAGTAATCCAGACTTTAATGTGTATTTATGTGTTTGGGTGTCTGTTCAATTGCTGTGACTCATTGGCTTGTCAGTGGTTTTCTGCTGACGAGAGAGCCGTGAAGCTCGATACGCTCGAGTGAGGATAATGTGACCTATTTGCATCAAAATCTGCTTATTTTCCTCTGATTGTTCTGGAGTGTTTAGAGAGATGTAATATTGAGATCCCATTACTGAGATATTCAAATAATAAATCAGAACACGCAGCTGTGAAATATAGATGAGCATTTTATTCTTTATTTCAGAGAGTTTAGGATGATTATGTAAAAGAGCATTAAGAGTATTGACGTTTTCAATCAATAGTGCTATTAGTATACATCTTTTAAACTATACAAATAAAATATGCTTTCAGTTTACTTTTTATGTCTTTTTGGGCTAGGTTATCATGGTCAGAAGTCGACACAGCAATGGTTTTGTGACGGTATCTTTTAAATGCTTTTGCAAATAATCAAATTCAAATGTTAATTCATCTTTAATTTAATTTGTGCTTTGTTGGCAAACAAACTACACTTAAAAGGCATATAATAAAAATAGGCCTATGTGTAGAAGTAATATGGCATCGATAATTATGTATTTTTTCACGGTTATTGACAATACTGAGATGTTGTGACATCTCTAATGTCTTTCTCATTAAAATAATACACAAGTATACTAGTACTTAGTACGCAAAATATTCCTTAAGTCTACTTTTTGTAAAGGGACAAAATTTATATTTGTTTTCCTCTCGCTCTCCAAATCATTTGAATGTGATTTGTTAATCCAAACACCTTTATTTTATTCTTCTACACTTTGCTGAGTAAAGGATTGACTTAAGTTTCTGTTCTCTAATGCACTGTTGCTATAAATGCGCCCTTCCCCTCTTCATCTAAATGAAACATCCGGTCTAAGTGTCCATCTCCCGTTAGATTTGCCTTTAAATGCTCGTCCCGTGGGACCTGACAAATCAACACCGAATGGAAATTTTCTGCTGCCGGTTGCACTTTACTTCTCCGCTAAACTTCCTGTAACTATCAACTTTTCTGCTGTGGTTGGGTCTTTGTTTACCCCTAATGACCAGCACCAAATTAATCGGCCCATTTGTCTTATTTTGTTTCGGGGAACTCTCCGTCTTGGTCCCGTTTGATTGGAATTCTCTTACACTTCTGTATTGATCTCTGCCTAGATTTGGTGTTGCTGATTTGTTTCAAAAGTGTAAATCGTTTCGCTCATTTAAGCCAAATTAAATCTAGAAAAACTGCTGGAAGAGTTGAAATGTGTGCAGTTCTCTAATCAGAACATTAGCAATGCAGTGAATTATTCGTAGGCCCACAGGAGGCAGGAATCTTGAAATAATTGGCTTTATAGAATGAAATACTATAGTTTACTATAGTTACTATAGTTTACGAAATATTGTGCAGTATTATTTTTAATAGTAGGAAAGGGAACACAAAAAAAGAAGAATGTTGGTAATCAGACTACACTGAGCTTCATTGTATAAACCCAAAACCACTGACACCTTTCTCAAAATATCTTCGCACGCAGGTTTTGAACCAGATGACTATGATGTGTATGATGACAGAATTTATGGGTGAACTCTAATTCTAACTTTGCTTATAAAATGTTTATGTTGTACAGCAAGTGTAATCTGGTTCAACGCTGCTACTCTTCCTTAAAATGTTCCATCGGTTGTACAACAGCAAACCTCATTTTTGGAGAAAAACTGCATTACCCAAACACGCCGCGCGGTGGCTGTATGCGCTCGCGTTTGCGCGCGTCGCGGTGTTCAGAGGCGCGCTCCCCCTCACCGCTGCTGATCAAAGGCGTTTGCAGCAGACCGCCCGGATAGACGCGGAGTCCTACAGCTCCACAACGGCCGATGTGCGCGGAACACACATCTGATCACGGCTTCATTTCACGGCTGTGCGTCGACACACCATCCGCGGCGTTTACGCGATATCCAGTCCCCGTCATTCTTCACTGGTGACAGCAGGCGAGCGCGGAGCAGAACGGGCGGTGATGGGAATAAGAAACAGCGCGTTTTCATGACATTCCTTTCCGGAAGAACGATACCCGCTTTCGTCGTTCATATTTTAGGAGCGCGCATCCCTCTCCATGCATCGGACGTAGACTTTGGGAACGCGGGAGAGTTTGCGCACGGCGTCTGAACGGGAAACCAACAGTTTTCACAAACACTCGGAACGAATATCGGCGTCTCGTCGGTGCTGTGACACTCGGTTTGATGTTTGGATGTATTCTTCAATGCGCTCGTCTCTTGGAGTGATGTGCACCGCGTCATACGAACATAGATGTTGAGAAGTGACCCTTGACGCTGCGGTTTGCGAGGTTATCTGCACGGATATGTGTCGTTTTATTCACTCTGCGCAAAAAACTTCAGTGTTGCACTATTTGGCAACGCGCGTACGTGAGAGCATCTGTAGACAGCAGCGTGTTTGGAAGCACATTGACGTTCTCTTGTAATGTAAAGCAGGCGTTTAAATGTGTGTTCTTGCATGTGCATATAACATTGCGGTCTGTTTCAAAGCCGATTTAATTTGAAGGCCATTAAGTTTCAATTTTGGTTTTCTATAAGCATTATTATCATCAGTGTGTTGGAAGCGCATGTTAATATTTATTAGACACCATAACTTGGTGGCTTCATTTTTAAGATCGAGTGCATTTAGTTTCTCGGATGAGATGACGACAGGAAGCGGGTATAAATGCCACACTGATGCGCAATGACGCTCTTGTTGTGTGCACATTTGTTGACGCAACCTGTGGCCTCTTAAATCGATAGATTCGGAAAGATTGTGTCACTTTGTCTAGCGTAGAGTTAATGTTGCACAACAGCGCTGTTATTTGTGCTTTCTGACCAATACGCGAGTTTTAAGTAGACATACAGAGCATCTACTGTATAGTACCGTGCGTAGCGTGAATAGTGGATAGTTTCGATGGTGTTTCGAAAGTTACCCGGTGTCTCCGCATCGGGCATGGGGCTTCGTCTCTCTCAAAAATTCGTGTTTCTTCTTTTTCTATCGGGTTTGGTAACGCTGTGCTTCGGGGCACTCTTTTTCTTACCCGACTCCGTGCGCCTGAAGCGCATCTTTCTCTCCAAAAATGAGAACCCGGCGGTGACCGTGGGCTCCGACAGCGACGCCCGGGAGCTTTCCAAAAAGGTGCCCGGAGACCAAGAGCACCAACGGGTGGGTTTAAAGAGTGCTGATGCGAATGTTAAACTGAAAGTGAGCCGCAAGCCTTCGGTAACCCACGGAGCGAGAACTGTGGAGAGATCTGTTGGGAGTAGGACGCAGGAGGACTGGAGCCCGGCGAGGGCGCACGAACAGACGCCCAGGACGAGCGGGTAACCTCGGGCGCTCAACACAACGGCGGATTCAACTATGAGAGTTTTAAAAAGTGTCTGCAGAAAGCACCATTGGGGAAGGAGCAGGGAAAGCCATCAGATCCTCAGACGCTTCAGAGGAGAGAGAAGGTCAAAGAGGTAAGAAGTGTTGCGTGCGCGGTGTCTGTGAGTCCAGTTGAAGTTCAATTGTTACACTTTTTTTATTGACTTTAAACTCAAGCTATAGGGGAGACTGGGGCATGTTGTCACTTTTCATAATTGAAAGTGAGTTTCACTACAGGCAGACACATATGATTATCTCATGACCCCTGGAGAGGGGATATCATTTGCTTAACGTACCTTGACCTCACTCGTACAAGTTGTCACGATGACAATAATTATTAGACACCAGACGCTTGTGTGGTGTTATTGACCTGCATGGTTCTATTGTGCTCACCTTACTAACCAATAGGAGTGAGACATTTGGGAATTGGATGACCGACAGGGTTAATCAAGATGTTTGACTTAAAATGTTATAGATGCTGAGACACGGTGCCTGTGACAACTAGCCCCGGTCTCCCCTATGAATCCAGTTCTCATAAGCAGTGAGATGTTACTGGTTTTACTGGTATCTCGCTCTGCTAGCGGACATCTATCTGGGACTTCTCATGTTTGGCTTTAGTTGGTTTGGTTGTTTGTGAAGCTCTGCGTTTATAGGCACAGGTCACACCGACTCTGACATTCAAATCTTTCTTTTGCTGAATCAATATCCATCAGAGCCGTCCTGGTGTGCTGTGTGAAGCTCTTCTTCTGTCAGAACGAGTGTTGTTGAACTGAAAAGACACTTCAGTTGTACACTATGTCTTTTGTTATTGGAAAAAAAGATCACTATTAATGTTTGCAGAGGGTCACAGTACAGTTACTGTTGAGCTCAGCAACCCGGTATCAACCCGGTATACACTCGAAAATGCATGTTACATGTTAAAATGCGCAGAAAGTCGTAAACGTACACGAAATACCACGTACACCAGCACACGTCATGAATTTGAAAAACATTTGATTATCACCTCGTTCTGGTAACGTTACTCCACCTTCACACATGCGGGTCATGCACACGCCTAGAGGAGGCAAAGCGTGACACTGAAACGCATTTTCGAGCGGACCGGCGTGTCTGTTACACGCTTCAGCGTGATACTGGGTTGAGCTCAGAATCTAAATTCTCACATGCAGCTCTCTTCGCATTCTTATTTATATTGTGTCGTAAACGAAAGTCTCATTTTCATCTTTTGTGTCGTGGGGACAGAAGGATGTTAGTGTTTAGATCACTATGATTAAGTGATGACAGAGTTATTAGTGTTGAGCGGCAGAATGAAAGTGTTTCAGGAGCTTGAGGTCCAGCTGACGTCAGATCTGAATATCTGTCCATACGTTCTGTCACGGTTTCTGTCACGCCATGTTTACTGAGATCTTTGTTTTGCTCTATAGTCTGAAATCCAGCATTGAGTTTTCTATTGTTCTATTATATTTCGCTGTGCCAGGAGTGCTGGAGAGTTTCCAGAGCCGTAGGACGGCCTGTGTTTCATACTGTAGACAGGACTCTGAAAAGAAAGAAAATGCAAAACAATCATTTGACAACAAAACAAATCCTTTTGAGTTGAAGTCGACATTGGCAGCCCAGTTTGCATTGGTTGCGCTTTGGAATGAAACGGGACATTCAGTCATTCAATGAAGAATCTAAATTGAACCTTTGTCATTTGACTCCGTTGGGTTTCCCGAATGCTTCAATAATAACTATTGGACACAGAAAATAGGAAATGTGTCTCATTTTTGTCCCCATCAGAGAAACATTCCAGCAGTAAATGATGTTAATTTGGATTAGTAGTTTGGCAAAGAACAGAATCGATATCAAAGTTACACAACAACAAAAAACACTGCAATGTTTCTAATGGACAAAAATCGAGCGTGATGGATAATTTATAACCCAATCCATCAAAGTCACTGTTAATTGTTTGCATGGAAACCTTTGGTCATCACGCGGCACGATAGAATCGGAGGGATTTACGGGTTGAGACTGTGGTCAGCTGAGAGGAGGAGAGAGCTGTGGTGTTCGTATTTTATAAAAGATTATAAAGACGTTATTAAATGGAGCAGAGATAAATCAGTTGGCATTAGGAGAGGAAATCACAGGTTGATTTTAGGATGAAATGAATCTGTGCGTGTTGTGTTATATGTGATGTCATTGATTCATCATCAGGTGATTCAGGAGTTTATAAAGGCAGAGATTCAGCCACTGTGACATTTGCTTTCCATTAACATCACGTGATGAATCAAATATTCATGAAGCGTGTGCGTGTGCGTGTGCGTGTGCGTGTGCTCTTTCAATGTGTTTAGATGAACACCTGTGGATTCCCTGTGCGTGTCTCGTCCTGACAGATCAACACAACCCGATTAAACAAACAGAAGAAACGGATCGAAAAGTTGACTAGATAGAGTTTTCTGAAGATCTGAGCATCTGTACTCCATTCTTAGGGTTTAGATTGGAATTTTTTTTCAATATTGTTGTAATGTGTTTTTCCAGTATTGTTGTTCCAGGACTCTTAAAGATGTCGGGCCAGGAACATGTGGAACGCGTTGCTGATGTCACATCCAAATTTTCATTATTGGTGTGGAACACTGATGTATTCAACACTGCCGGTGTGTTTTTCTTGACTATTTTAACAGTAAGAGAGAGAGAGGGAAAACATTTAAGGGAGAGTTCAACCAAAAATGAAAATGATGTCATCAATTACTCACCGAGATGTTATTTGAGTATTGAAATGATTTTTTTTTTGCTCTGATGACCACAGAGAAAGATATTTGGTTTTCAGTTCCGGGACATCATTGTCTACCATTGTAGGAAAAATGGAAATGGTAGACAAAGGGGTCCCAGAGCGGTTTGCTTTCTTAAGTTTCTTAAGTTAAGTCTAATTTTGTGTTCAACAGAACGACAAAAGTTGATAATTTTATGTCCCATAAATGTCATTTGCGCACATTCTTCCAAATATCTTTATCTGTGTTCATCAGAACAACTTGAGAGTGAGTAAATGACGACAGTATTGTTATTTTGGGATGGAGTATGCCTTCTTCTGGACCAGTGTTGGATCTGCGTTGTTTACTTCTTACCTGTTTATTTGATGTGCTGTGCTTGCAGTCTGTTGGCTCTTAGAAGCCAAAAAATGACAAAAACATGGAAATTGTTATTAGAAATTGGGATGCTCATGAATATTCCAAATCAAGATATTCATGTTCCAGTCAACGGTGAAGTATCTGAATCGTGAGTTGTGCTTTGAGCAGATGTGCAGAGTTTTGTGATGTTGACCCGGTCACGGCGATCTTAACTTTAGCAAGAATGAACTTTGTTATTATTAATTAAGGTCCAGTGACCGTGTTTGACCCAAACCAACTCAAATATTGACCCTCTCATTTCACATCAGTCTAGAAGCGTCTGTTTAGACAGAAGGGCTTTATCTGAGAACTCAAGGACGTCTCGTGTACTTGAAGTGTTACGAGGTTTTGTAAACTTACATTTTGTTCTTGAAAGCTTTTAATGTAGAACATTGAGATACAGCATGTCCTGAAAACATGACCCTGTCACTTTAACACCAAATAAGAAAACGAAAGGGTTTTCAGGACCATTAAAATTCTTTTGCATTCTCAAATTTTCATGACATTCGTCACATTTTTGTTTGATCATTTTCTTTTAACAATCCGTGTATTTCCAATTCTCATCATCTCAATACAGTCCCCACATGAAATAATACTGTAGTCTTTACTAGAGTAAACTGTAGTGCCTGCAGTGTTGTAGATCATACCATAGTAAATATTAAAGTGTACTACAATATTTTCTACAGAACACTGTAGTACACGTTATAGCACTACAGTGTATACTTCAATTTACCATAGTAAATACTAAAGCACACGAGACTAGTGTTTAACTACATTCACGTTATGTTTGACGGTTCTAAAATATTCTTCTGTCACCCCGAACTTTAAAGAAATGTGACCCGGACGTGTGTTCTTGAAAGTTTTCTTGAGATGTCAGCAGGAATTTGATGGCCGTGTGAGGAATGTGAGGTTCTCGGCGAGGTTTGTCTGCTGTATAACCTCTCATTCATCAGGGCTTTTGTAATGGGCCGCCGACTGGAGGCTTGATCCTCTGTTGGGACACGCCGCTTGGGCGTTCACCGCTCTGTCAGATGGATAGAGTTACACGGAGCAGCTTGGCACAGTTTGGCCTCGGGCTCGGAGGAGGGGAGAGGAGCTTTTCCTCTCAGGAAAGCCAAGATCCTGTTCCACTTCTGCGGGCGGAGGAGAACGCTGCCGGCTCCTCAGATCACGGGGAGAGCGGAGGAAGGTGTAATTAGCTTCTGGCTATATAAATGGAGACCGCCGAGCGATGACAGAAGCTGCTCCTATGGTTTTGTCTCGGAAAGAGCTCGAAAATCGTATTCTGATTGTTTTGACGGATATCATTTGTGCCGTTGCCTATATGTGACAGACAGGAGCCGTGAAATCATTAAAAGAGAACCTTCATGTCTCTTGGAAAGAATTAAAGTTATGTACGAAACTAGCCAATTGGGTGGTTATGGGGACAGTTCGCCCCGAAATCTAAATTCTGTCATCATGTTTTCCTCATGTGCTGGTAATTCTCTGTGAGAGTCTTTCTTCAGCAGGACACAAAAGAAGATATTTTGAGAAATGCCTCAGTGGTTTTGTGTTCATATATAATGGAAGGCATCGGAGTTCAGTGTTGTTTCATTATCAACGTTCTTCAAATTTGCGAAATCTGAATAAATGAGCTTCCATTGATGTACAGTCTGTTAAGATAGGACGACATGTGGTTCAGATACAACTCCTTTAAAGTTGTCCAAATGAGGTCCTTAGCATAGCATACTACTCACAATAATAAAGTCTTGACATATTTACGGCAGGAAAACATGATCTTTGCTTAACATCCTAATGATTTTTGGCACCAAAGAAAAATCTATCATGTTGACCCATCCAATGTTTTCTTGCTCTTACCAAAAATGTTCCCGTGCTACTGAAGACGCTCCAGGGTCACAAATATCTTCATTACTGTTTTGAAGAAGAAAGAAACTCGTACAGGTTTGAAATGGCACCAGGATGAGTAAATGATTAACATTTGGTTTAAACAAATCTGTCGAGAAGATCTAAGGAAAATCTTTCATGCAAAAATGTTTTAAACAAAGCATTTCAGACATTACAACACGTATTTATCAAAGTTCTAGTCGTGCATTTAGTTTGCTTTACAGCGTCTGCGTTTACAAGATGATAAACTAGAGTCTGTTCAGTTAAAGTCAAAGATTTATTAACTGGGTTGTTTGTCTTTCTCGCAAACACGCTTGTTTGTTATTTCGGGTGATTTTTGCATCAGATTCCAGTAAGTAGACGTTGGTCACATGACCTCAGCTCGGCTCCAGAAGTTTCCTTTTGACCTCTGAATGTTGTTAGAGTTCAGATTCTTCTAGCGCTTCAGCTTTCTGACCCGAGTTTAAAGCTGCTGTGAATATCAGGGTCTTAAAATACAACGTACAATGTTGATTTTTACAAATCTAAAAGAGTTATTTTTTCTGTCTGCTTAGTTTCTCATTTGTTTGTCCTTTGTGTCTCGCGTGTGTTTGTGTTAATGTGGTTTGTGCTGTCATTCACTTTTATCATAAAATATGAACGCAAAGCGAATCGTTGGGTTTAAATAATCCTTGAAACCGTCCATATTTGACCCAAACGTGGGTTGTTTTTACTGTGCATGTTCTGAGGACAGTTCAAGTCGAAGGAATATTTGACTAATATGTAAATTCTGTCACATTTGTCTCGAGTTTGTGTTGTCTTTGATTTGCGCTTTAAGGTCAGGTTTTGTATGATGTACCCAGAGCACGGATACAAATGCATTTCAACTTCTTCATTGATCTTTGTGTCATTAAGTGCGCACAGCGTGTGTGTGTGGTGTGTCTGGTGTTTGTGTGCATGCGTGTTTGTGAGTGCGTGCGTGTTTGTGCGTGCATGCGTGTTTGTGCATGCGTGTTTGTGCATGCGTGCGTGTTTGTGCGTGCGTGTTTGTGCATGCGTGCGTGTTTGTGCGTGTTTGTGCGTGCGTGTTTGTGCGTGTGTATTTGTGCGTGCGTGTTTATTTGTGCGTGTCTATTCATGCATGTTTGTGCGTGCATGTGAGGTGTGTCTGGTGTTTGTGTGCGTGCGTGTGCATGTGTGTTTGTTTGTGCGTGCGTGTGCATGCATGTGTGCGGTGCATGTGTGTGTGTGGTGTGTCTGGTGTTTGTTTGTTTGTCTGCGTGCGTGTGCATGTGTGTTTGTTTGTGCGTGCGTGTGCATGCATGTGTGCGGTGCATGTGTGTGTGTGGTGTGTATGGCGTTTGTTTGTTTGTCTGCGTGTGTGCGTGTGCATGTGCATGCGTGTTTGTTTGTGCGTGCATGTGTGTGCGGTGCATGTGTGTGTGATGCGTGTGTGTGGAGTGTGCGCTCGTGTGTGTTGCTGTTCTCTTGGAAAGATTAAGAAGCACCTGGTCTTTATTTCTCACAGATAAAACATGTTTTATTTCATTGCGTTCACGTCTGAGCCAAACTATTTGGCAGTCGATGATTTATTTACGCAGGTCCCCGTATCACGTTGTGCAATATCTTATCAGTTCAAATCCGGTTCATATGGAAAGTTCGTGTTGTGGGCCGTATTTTGGTTATTTTACCACTTTATTTCAAAAACATTTCCAGGATCCTATTTAAAACGTATTGTTTTGCATAGAGATAACAAGTCCAATTTAGTTTTGTATTCCTTTATAACATTAAAGCATAATCTTTATTACTATAATGTTAAAGAGATAACAGCGGATAAGCATTTTAGTAAAAAAAAAACATTGAAAAATCTGTATATTTAAGTTTGGCATTTGTAAAATGGCTTAAAAATGACCTTATAACAAATGTCCTGCATGATAAAGTTTTGCTTCTCAAGTTTAGCTTCAGTATCGGTGTCAGTGAAGCCTAAAGAAAAAACTGGATTAGCATGATATCTGATTGTAGTTGCTCTGTTGTATTTGTGTCTCTTACTGCTTTGTAATTTTTCATATATTATTTAAAGGGCCGGTGCATGAAATTTAGCGTCATCTAGCGGTGAGGTTGCAAATTGCAACCCATGGATCACTCCACCTCTCCACCCTCCCTTTCAAAGCACTACGGTGGCTGAAACAGAACGAATATTTGACGTTTGTGCTTCTTTGCTAAAGGAGAAAATGTATGGCTTGCAAGTTTCTGTTCACAAATATGCTTTTTGACTTAAACTTTGACGTTATTGATCATTTTCTGAAAGTTGTAGGTATTGTTCTGGTCCTCATCGTTGAGTGTAGTTGAGTCGAGCGTAGCGAGTGTTTTTCCACTGGGGCAGAAACACGGCTAGAAATGGTTTTTAATTACTGCGTTTGTGAAAGGAGCTTTTATTCATTACCAACACAATTAGGCCGGTAATGAAACGGCGGCACACAGAAATCAGTACAGCCCAAAGGACCTGAATCATGCTTTCCTGTTTAACTTGTGTAGGAGCGACAACATCTTCCCGCTGTGTTTACAGAACCAAGAAAAGAGCAAATATTACAGACCCGCCGTAACACAAACTATATAAAGAGACTCTTTAAACACGCAAGATAATCCTAATGAACAAACATATGGAAGATTTCATCTAAAGTCAATATGAACTCAAACATTTCTCATTGACTCAAATCTAGATCATTTTACACCTTCATCCTCTTCAAGGATTTCTATAAACTGTCTCAATTTTATTTCTCTTTAAGCGGCCCTGCAACGGTGTTTCATGCATTCTGACTTCTTCACAATGTTAAACATGTGCTGTCGTCTAATGCTTAACATGGTCATCTTGTCAAAAAACGAGTTGGGCGTATTACGTAGTATTTCTGTGCTCGATACACTCCCCCAGCGATCGTACAGGTTTCGGAAAGTTTTTTTCGAACATATAAAACTGTTTCTTTCTTAGTCCCTTATTGGACAATTCTCCCGGAAAAGCACGCCACCGCAAGGAGAGCAGGAGAAGGAGCATGCGCAGACGTCACTTTCACTTGTGTGCAGGAGAGAGAGCATACGTTCGCGAAGTTCAGGTGTTTGTTTGTTCACTGCATTTGGGTGATGAATGTTATATAGACGGTAGATATAACGCTGGATTTGGAGATCGTTTGAAACTGATATATGGAGCCCTCCCAGCGCTAAAAGATGCCGGACATGAACCGCATGCAGTGAGTGCATGTGCTTTGGTTCAGCCTACCCCTCCCCCCCGCACGCGCCGTATGTTTTCGGAAACAATCGGAAAGCTGTATCTGTCTTTTATAAATGTGATCAAACTAAATACTCTTCGAAGATACGAAGTATGCAATATTACTCTATAGATACTCAAGATTAATACAAGATTGGCAGAAACCCTGTGTGTTAGGGCTGCTTTAAGCAATTTTAGGAGAATCGTCTGTGAGACTTGGACGAATCGCAACAGAAAAAAGTTTCCTGAGCTACAGTAAGTGCAACGTCTGATAAGAATGGTTTGCCCTCGAGTGTGGTCGGTGGTTCCGGAAGGGTCCCGCCCTGGCTGTTTTTAGCATGTGGTTACAGAGAGCGAGAAAAGAGAAGCTGGTGTGCAGGTGTGGTTGTGTGCTTATGCAAAATTGAGAAAAGCTGAGACTCTCTGCTCAAAAACTAGAAACATTTCTTGTAGATAACAAACCTCATCGACTCTTGATTGCGTTGAACTCTTCCTGTTCTTTTGTTTACTGTTTGTTACGTTTTCACACTTATATCTGTTTCTGTCCGTGTTACGTCAACGTCAGTTCAAAAGTCACCGACAGCACTTGAATTGAACTATTATGTAGAATAAATGTTCATTCCTATTTAGCATTCGAAATGTAAATATTGATAGTTCACCCAATATATGGAAATTCTGTCATTATAACTCACCCTTAGCAGCTTTCTTTCCTCCGCATGATACAAAAGAAGATATTTGGAATAACGTTGCCTATAGGATAACCCTGAAAAATTGCATAATTTTAAAGCAAAGTACTAAATAAGAGACGTTTCTCAAAATATCTTCTTGTGTTCCACTGAAAAAAGACTCGCATACAGGTTTACTATCACAAATAAAGGACAGAATGTAATGTTCAGTTCATCTGTGCGTGCGCCTGCATTCCTACACACGAGTGACCCGGCACCTTTCCTCAAATGTTTTGTTGTTATCTGGGCGTCTCGAGCAGATGTCGAACAGCAAACAAGCGTTATGATGTTGACTCGAGTGAATATATTTTAATGACGCTGAACAACTCGTAAAAACACACCAGCTAGGCACAGCATGCTTTCCTTCGGCTTCATTGGCTCTAAAAGTTTTCCGAGTTTGATATTGTTGTTTGGTTTTAACAGCGCGGAGCTGATAAACGGCATCATCCGTATTGTATTTCTGCACGCTCGGTCTGCTGTGTTTACAGTTCCACCCTTCATAGAACGCTCGTGTAAATCCACATGTCTCTTTAAGGGCTCTCAAGGGTCCGCAGGTGTGAGAAATCACTGTTTGGATATTCAGTGTCTCGGTAGATCTACAAATCTCCCGACAGGAGGGTAAACAAAGCATGTTTACTGTTGCTCCAGGGAACAAACACCTTACAGTAAATGTAGGTTTTGTGCTTCTCTTGCAGTAGCTGTACAATCGAAATAAGTTACAGGAGAAAGTGTACGTGATGCAGATGTCCATCACACTTGCACATTGCACAAATCTATAGTTTTTTCACTTTTTGTATATAGTGCATTATTGTTTTTATTTAATTCTCTTTTTTGTTTAGCGTAATGTATATTTGCACCATGTGCACACTTTCTTCTGCACTAAGCTCCTGTCGCCAAGTCAAATTCCTTGTGTGTGTAAACATACTTGATAATAAAGCTCCTTCTGATTCTGATTGTGAAAGATTTAGTCTTTAAAAAGTCCTAATTTTTACCATTTTTTTATGAGCCAAGAACCACTTTTAGTGCCATACAGCACCATTTTCTTTTAGAGTGTATGCTATTTTATGTGATGAATATTAATAATAAAATAATGTAATATTAACAGTTTGTTTTCTAAATGTGGCTCTGTCACACCATAGGACACATGAGCGGTTCATTCGTCATCTACCCAGTGCCCACACGCACTTTATGAGTTTATAACTGTGTGCATAAGATCTGAAATACATTTAGTCTTTTAAGAGCAAGCAGCGTTCCTTAAAACATTTCTTAGAGTCTTTCATTTGACACAACCGTGTGCTTCAGAATTACACACTTGATAAATAACATTTACAGATGTGCGCAAATCACTGAGCTTGTATGACTTTATTGGCTTCTAAAGATGATACACTGCTGTTTTCTGTTCATCCACCATTAGAGTTTGGTCAAGGTCGTCTTAACGTTGTTTTGACAGTCTTTAGCTGAATTTACTTCCAACAGCAAACACACTTGCTCTGTTTTGGATTATGAGCAACAGTTTTGAACGGTTTTGGCTTTATAGTCCCGTTTCTTAAGGACATAAAGAAGCTTTATTACAAACAACATTATTAATCCAAAACACTCCGGCGTCAGCACTTTATGCTTATTGAGTTCTGCTGTGTACACACATTTCTATAATACGTTTGGGATCCATTTATTGCAACGCCATCCAGACACTTAATGATCACGTTTATGAGTTTTATTTTCCTGAGAATGTTGAATCATCAGATGAAAGAAGGTATTTCATCCACAAACATGAATAGTTTTTCTGAGTAAACTGCATTCGATATTCATGGTATTCATGAGAACGGAGAACTGTGGTCCGGCTGTCGGCTGTGTTAGAGACGCCGTCTCACTCTTTTGAATAGTAATGCATTGAGGATCCGTCTGTCTGTGTGTTCACACTGAGACAGATTTACAGATTGTGATGAATTTGAAAAAAAGTTCCCATTACTGTAATACAGTAAAAACTAATGCAGCAAATTGTGCATTGTAGTTTTATTTGATTTATAGATGTACATTTACATCTTGAATTGAATTTTGTTTTAATATTTTTATTTTCATATAAATTTGAGTTTAATCTATAGCAATCGTCTTATGTGCACTTGTCATTATCTTATTTTTTTTTTTATATTCCTATACAAGTTTAATTTATTTTAATGTTTTAGTTTTGTTCTCATTTGCACTTATTCATTTCAGTGCCTCAACCTTTTTAGTCAACTCTTCAGTTCACTATTTCCTAATCTATTATGTGCTCTCATTGGCTGCTTTTTCGTCTTTTTCTTTCAAAAGTCTATATATATATTTTGTTTTTATAAAGAAAGAAATTGATATTTTGGCACGATTATATTTTAGTCTACAAACTTAATTTCAAACATTTAAGATTTTTAAGATCATTAAAAAATATTTCAGTGTTTTCAAACTTTTGGCTGGTAGTGTATAAAATTATATTTTATTATATACAATTTATTTAATTTCAAATAACAGAAATGCCAAGGTCATGGGTTCGATCCCAGGGATTGCATTTACTTCGAAACAAATGTTTAGTATAATGCAATGTAAGTTGCATTGGATAAAAGCGTCTGCCAAATGCATAAATGTCAAATGTAATGCAAACCGTAGTCAACTATAATAACTTCTATAACATAATTTCGAACACTTTTCTTTAAATCTTGTTGGTAAAAGTTATTTCTTGATGTTTATTTAAACAGTGGTTGTTACTGTGTGTATTTGGTAGGTTGTGCTGTATGGCACTGTAAGTGGTTTTGGATAAGAGCGTCTGCTAAATTCATAGTTAATTTGTAAATGAATGTGTCTATAATAGTATAAACATATCACACAGTTTAGAATCAGCAGAAGTGTGTTTCAGTTCTGATATGTGATTTAATCTGAGTTTTTTCAGTTGGTGACCGCAGCTCATTTACATAAGCTGTGAAGAACTCTGCTGATGCTCTGTGTGTGTGTGTGTGTGCGTGCGTGCGTGCGTGCGTGTGTGTGTGGTTGTGTGTGTGCGTGTGTGTGTGTGTGCGTGCGTGTGTGTGTGGTTGTGTGTGTGCGTGCGTGCAGGACAGATAACGTAAAGCCTGTAAAGATCCGCTTCAGAATAGAGATGGAGAGAAGATGTACCATCTTATTCTTCAAGGGTGTCATTGTGTGTGCGAGAGATACTGCTGAGACGTTCTGTGAAACGTTTTCCAGTTTGATGAGGTACTGTGTCAAGCTTTTATAGGATCCCACACGTTCTGTTGCACAAAAAACTGTTAATAAACGGCCTAAATCCATATATTTGGATATATATTCGGACATGATTATTTCCCCAAGGAATAGTTCAGCCAAAATACAGAAATATTGCCTGTGTTGCTCTGCAGAACACAAAAGAATTTTGAAGAATGTTAATAATAAAAATCAACTTTGACTTTCATTGTATGAAAAGAAAACCTTGAAGAAACAGTCACATACAGGTTTATAGACACTGATGACTGTGTCTATAACAGTTCTCTTTCAGAGAAGCACCAGAGGAGACCGTAACAGGGTTGACCGCTTTAAAGTTTAATTTCTGGGATTATAAACCTCAGACTCATTTAGAAAAAAGATTTTACTATACAGTAAGATCATGCCAAAAGACGAAGTGCAGACAGACAGTGTTAAAGATGTTTAATGATGGGCACAGAATGACCGTGTCTTGGATCATAACAGGAAACGGGAAGCCGGATGCTGTGTGTGCAGTAACAGTGTGGGAAGGTCAGAGATCCGATGACACTGAATGTTGAGTTTGTGTGAGGCTCTTCAGGGTCGGAGATCGGCCTGCTGCATGGCTTTTAAACTCTGCCGGTATCGGAGCGGACAGGCTGAAGAAGGGCTTGTTAGTGCAGTAACCCGGTGAGGACGGAGAGGTCAGGGACCGCTGAGAGCTGACTCAGCATTTCCTGTGAACTGACACTGTGTTTGGGAGATTCCTCAACTATAGAGGAAAGTGCATTTTGAAAAGAAAAATCACTCCAGTAATATTAATAATTTTCATGCTAATAATTCAGTATTTATGGGTTTATTTAGGTACTTTAAGGAGCCACAAAATTGAGCAGAGGACAAGTGATCAAATGCTTTTCATTAACCTTTACATGTTGGCACAAACATATTGATACTGTAAAAAAATACAAAATGAAAGAGGAATAAATAATTAAAGATTTGTTAGTTTTTTACCAAAAATGAACATTTTTATAAAGATTTAATAACTTAATGTAAAAAATACATTAAAACAAAGAGGGAAAGAGGAACAAACCGTTAGACTTCAGTTATCGCTTTGTTGGCAAAAAAATAATAAAATATGTCCATATTGTATAAAAGGTCAAATGCTCTAGTTGTAAAAGATATCTTTACAACATTATGTTTCCGTCCATTTTTAAGTGTCTTATACACAGTGTTCAGGTGTAAAACCCATTTTATATTCTGTGGGTTCATACTGTGACCTCCGCGTGTGTTTCTCGCTCTTTAGTGTTGTTTTGAGGCCAGTATTCTTGCTGAAATAGCTGACAGCATGAATTTCCACATTCTGTTATTCCCAGGATCTTATCATACTGCTTGCTTTTAACAAGCTTTAATTCCAAAAAGAGAAGTAGTGTTTGTGTGTTCATTACATTTGGCTTTGCTGTGTGCACAGAGCAAAAACACTCTCTTTACTATGGTAAACACAGCCAGGTTGTGTCTTTTCCTTGGAACCACAGCTTCTGAAACGCAACGGCTGTCAAGAGGACACTGTTGTCGCTCAGATGTTGCTCTTCTGTGACTCGGGAAGATCTCAGTTATGATACATCACAAACAAACTTCTCTAATGTTGTGCTAAACGTTCTTTAGCAGAAAGTAAAACCGATTCAGATGAATCAGTTGTTGACACACAGACAGACGATTGACAGCTCAGACTTTTCTAGGAAGATGTTGTGACATATTCATGTTAATATTGAGATATCTGAGCTTTGATAGCAGATTGTTTTGTTGTTTGTTGGTGAATCTGAAGCTCATGAGGAGACGAGTGTGCGAGATTACTGGTCTTAGAGAACCGATTGAGATATTTCGGAGATCTTATTTGTGTCCTGTGGGAAGATACGATGGCAGATTGTTATTGAGAAGCGTATGAATGTGTGGAGATCCAAACCAAACTGAAACTCATTCGTCATCAGTGACCTCCGGACCAAGATGAAGGACGCAACCGCTCACAGACGCAACAGACACTGTAAACTTGCGCTGAAATGAAGATGATGTTGTATGGAGGCCGTGGTGCTTTAGAAAGGGAACGGTAACATTAGCTAGCGACAATACCACTGCACATTGTGACTCATGTGGAACGTTGATCTGAAAACTCAAAAGGACTTGTTTTTGGTCTCGGGTCAGTCGGAGATGAAGTCGGCTTAACCTGTCTGCTGTGCATCACGTCATTTGTCCGTCCTGGCTCTGTTTTATTGCTTTTTTGTCCTTCTGTCTTGATCCTGAAGGTTTGCAGAGTGCAAAAGTGCAGCACAGGCCTGTGGGGAGAAACGGCAGCGCAGCCGAATCTCAACCGGATCAATAGTGCAATTTTCTGGTGGATCAGCGGCTGACACTCACGCTGAGCTCTGCTTATTAACGCCTTCCTTCATCAAAACCCCTCCGGTGTCTGTCTGTGTGTGTGCGAGCGTGTCAGCTCGGAGACAGCCGCGTGCACGTGTACGTTCTACAGACATGTGAAATACTCCATTAGATATATATTGAAGGCTTTAGCTAACAGGGAACGTTCTCAGAACTTTGGCTGACATTCTCTGAAAGTTATCAAAAATGTTCTTGCAGTAACGTTAACTGAGCGTTTTTATTTAAGCTTTATATGCACCGTAAACCCGGGTAAGTCTCGGTTTAATTAGATTAAGTAAGCATGAAATAATGCTTCATTGAAATGAAATTCTCACGAAATAAAATAGACAGAACTGAGAAAGACGTCTTTGTGTACTTATTTTTTAAGTTAGCTAAACTTAATTATTTCGTTTTCTTCATTATACTTATGTGTATATACTTACTAAGTCAAACTGACGCAAAGCATGCTGGGAATTGGAAATCCTTTTCAACCATTAAATTAAGTAAATTGAACAAGGAGCGAATTCATGTTTTTGAGTTTGACACAAAACTTCAAGTTAGTCAAAAATACTCATTAAACTTTACTTAAAAATGGAAGAATGTGTTTCAGGAACTTAAAATATCGAAGTAAGTGGAACATTTTTATCAAATTAAGTTTACATTACTTAATCTGTTTAACTTTGAGCATTTGGGTTAACAGTGTGTCATTGCTAAATGTTGGTATAAAAATAGTATTCTTAGATTGTTAATGGAACGACTAAAAAACACACAGGAATAAAAGGAATCTTATCAAACGGTCATATAAAGGACTGTTGCGCTTACAGTTTAAAACAATTTTTGCTTTTTTGGTGAAAGTTACCGAAAAAACAACAACATTTATCTTGTTTTAAGGATGTTTTATGGCTGAAAACTAAAATATGGCTTCAGACAACAAAACAAGCGATCTGCTTCCAAATAAACATTTTGTCAGTCCAACAGTCATTGTTTTGACTTTTATTGTGAAAGACATTAAAGATGTGTTGTTGTTAAAGAGTAATTGTTATTTTAGGATGTCTTATGAATGTCTGTCATTGTGATCACACACATGAACACATTCAAGTCTGGCTTCTTCATCTTTATCAGACGGGTTCAGGTGAGATCTCCCATCATCATTCTGAAGGTGTAATTCAGTCTCATTTCATGTGGATACTCTCCAGGAGTGATTGACAGATATTTAGGAAACTCTTTAAATTGAATCATGTCTCTGTTGTGTCCACAGCCTCATGTTCTGACAGTTTGATCAGATTATCATGAAAATGATGCAATTATAGTCTTACTTTTAAACGCCCTTTACCCCAGAACGCACTTTCTGACGGGTGGCATACAGCAGTGACATGCAGGAGGCTGGTGGACATCAAATGGCTTTAAGTGTAAATGTACTTAAAGTGCTCTTTTATCACACACTAATTCGAAATACTAAAAATATCGATATATCTTAAAATAGCACAGTTCAGTTCATCTTTAGGTTGTGTATTTATATTTTGTATATTCATTTTATTAGTGTTTGAAAATAAATTTCAGTGTATGGTAGTGTGCTTTTTTCACCAGGGTTAGGTTAGGTTACTAGGTTATTTTTTGGGGTTAAGTTTTTTTTAGTTTGTTGGCTTGAGAAAATAAGTCTGAGTTGCGCATCTCTGCTTTAGAAAACTACAACGGCGAGGCTCTTGTGTTGAATGTTTTATATGCACCGTCTTTCAGAGCATCTAACAGACCCTGCAGCTCCCGCGGCGACTCTAACATTACCGCCTCACGCTGTTAATGCTTTCAGTGGCCACAAAAGACACGTCAACAGCCTCCAGCAGCAGGTGCGTGGCACCATCCTTCACCATCTGATCACATTATGAGGTAAAGAGGACCACGGCCGAGCCACTCAAGGTGCTGTTTGGTCTCCAGGGCTTTGCAAACAAGGCAGGCAGGAATCCCGCACAGAGGAACACTTTTAGTTAGCGGAGAGCAGTCGTGCGTTGTTTCTCTGGTAATGATGAATGTGGGTCGTACGTTCCAACAGACCCGAGACGCTTTGGAACCGTGCATTCGTCTCATAACAGCGTGTTTGGCCGGCGGTGAGACAGACGTGCCAACCGCGCAACCGTCCAAAATTCCACGCGGATTAATCAAAGCCTGCGAGACACTTGTGGGGCGTTTGCACGTTTGGCGCTGCGGGTCGCCACTTGCTGTAGGCTATAGTTTCGGCATTTATGGGTTGCCGTAGTAACGTAGTCATTGTTGCTGAATTATCATTTCATTCTCAGTCGTAAAATTATTACATATTACTGCGTTGACATTTGCACTTGATTTTAAGTCTGTTTTGTGTTTTGCATCTGCTTTTGTTGATGGATTGGATATGCATGTGTCAACCCCTAAGTTACCATAGTTGTACTACAGATAAAACCAGAATACCATGTTTACTATAGTTAAATCATGGTAACCATAAATCATGCATGGTTTTGCTATGGGAACCGTAGTATAAATGGGGTATTTAGGAGTAGTGAACCTGTGGTTGCTATCAATCCACCAAAAGCATGATGTCCACACTTTTACCATTATACTAAATCCACAGTAAGGCTTCTTGTGTTTGGGCCCTCGCATTTTATTTGACTTTTAAGAAGAAACCGACACGAAATCTCGTGCTATCTTGTTTCCAGTGTTTCCTCTGTAATCTCGAGCACTTTCCAGCGTTTTCATGCCTCTTTCTGTCAGGTTCAGTGTTGTTTTTGGCAGATTGAATCTGACCCACACAAACACCGGTTTCTTCGTCCCTGAGGTGACTCGCAGTGTGTGGTGGTGGATGTTATCGTAGGCCGAGGGTTTCTGGAGATCACAGATGCAGAGGTTACAGTGGGTGTGTGTTGACGTACACAGGACGGCGGTTTTGCCCTTGTTTACTGCACAGACATCACTGCACGTCTGATTTATCTTCTCTCTGCAGCACGTCCTCTCTGGAGTTCAGACCGTTTGCTTGGGAATGTTGACACATCCCGTCTGTGTGTGTTTGAGATGTGTAACGAAAGTTTAGCTGAACTTGACCGCCGTTTCCTGATGCTGATCATATGTTTGAACATTTCCTCTGGAACACAGACGGAGGAACTTTTCATCTCAGATATATTTGTTCGTGACTGTGTATGTCAGATAAAAAAAGAAACACTCAGAATCTCAGAGGTCAACTGCTCCTGTTTTTACTATCACACAGTAGTGTTTATGTAAGGGATGGTGTCGGGGCTTATTTCTGCGATAACAGCCAGCTGCTTGTACATTATCGCACTTATTACACGGCTACTTGCCACATGAGAAAAAAACTGGACATGAAATGTGAATTTGAAATATTTTATTCGTTATACACCGAATGCAGACCATCCGCGAGGAAAAGCCGTTTACTTTTGGCTTTAAGGTAAGAAACGACGTTCAAATGTCAGGAACAGGCAAATCTGGTTTAATCATTTGTAAATATAATTTCTTATGTTATTAATAGACATATTTTTATTTCATTTGTCAAAAAACCTGTCAAAATGATTCGCTGTATCCGGGTTACCGTGTGTTATTAGTTTTGAGCGGTTGTTATCTGGGAATAACGAACCTGCAAATATCGCAACTGGCCAATCAGAATCAAGCATTTCAACCAGCCGTGCAATAATCTGCAATAACAACCGGCTGTCTGTAGATTATCCCATTTACTACACGGGTACTTGTCAATGATGGAGCATGAACTCGGATTTGAAATCATTAGCTCATTTTTAACTAATGCAGACCTTCTGCGAGGAAACCCGTTTACTTTCAGTCCAGGAACAGGCATACATTTGTAAAATCTTTGTGTAATATTAAACTGTGAAAAAACTGTCAAAATGATTTGCAGCATGCGGGTTACCATGTGTTCTGAGCGGTTGTTATCTGGGAATATCAGATCTTTTAATGACGCGATTGTAATTGTGTGTTTTATGCCCCGGTCACACTATTGACTTCCATTCATACGCAGACCAGAAACGCAAGCCTGATGTGTTTATTGTGTCTGTGATATTCTGTTGTGATGGTGTTTGTGAGCGGTCGTGTCCTTCATCTCTCTGAAGGTCACTGATGAATAATGAGTTTGAAGGAAAGCAGGTGGAGTTATAAACGCAGGACAAACACAGGAGCGAGCGCTGCCGAGAGAGAACGGAAATAACATTTACAGAGAAGATAGAAAGCGACGCTTGGTGAGCGTCTCCCCCGTAGAGGAACTCCACACCTTCATACATTTCTCTAAAACAATCTGCCGTCGTATCTTCCCACAGGACAGAATAAAAACAAATAAGATCTCTGAAATATCTCAATCGGTTCTCTTTGAAAGCATTGAGATTCAATTATCTGGATTTGGGTAAATTTGATGAGTTCAAATTGAGATCTTCAATAATATTGACTTTTGATTGCAGAATTGACAAATCTGAGATCTCTTCTGTCTCTCTTTTCCCCATTCAGATATAGATCCTCGGACAGAAAGCCGTTGTGATTTGGCTGATACTTGAGGAAAAACAGCGTGATGGGGGCGGGGGTTTGTTTTTAAGCCCCAAAACCCTGTGGACATGAGTGACAATCTAGTTATTTGTCTGCTGAAAGCCTCCGGGCTGCGGTGGGGGATTAAACAGACAGACGCGGGGATTGTTTCAAAAGCGAACACTGTTGCTCTGTTACTGTGAAGGACACAAGCTGGAGATGGGAGCTTTTGTTGTAGCTTCGGGTTCGAGGACTCTGATTGGCTGTAGGGGGGCTGGTACAGGGCAGTAATGCGTGTATGATGTCACAGCATTCCTGTTACCCCGTGTTGTGTAGTAATTGGACGACTCCCCCCGCGGGAACCAGCCCGGCATGTGTCAATGAATGTTAAACTTGGTTTTAGACAAGATTAACATTATTTGTCTTCAGTGCCACATAACAAACTATAGACTCAATGTGCAATCTTTATTATCTATAGGTTGTAAAATAGATTGTGCACATAAAGCACTGTTGTATACTTGACATTAAACTACAGTTTTACTATAGTAAATACTATATAGTAACTAGTATATACGTATAGATTTATGTGTAGTATGTGTAGACAGTATGTATGCACTTTACCATAGTAAATATAAAAAAATACTATATTATTTATCATATAAATGTGTGTATAAATTTGTAATGTACACTTTATATTGTATATTAATATATATATATATGTGTATTATACACTTTAGTATTATTTATATATATTATTAAAACATTCTTAAGTAATAATATAACTACAGTTTATTAACTTACTATTGTTACAGTGGATTACTATAGTATAGCCGCTCAAAGCAGCTCACAGAGCAGTATATATTAATATATATAAATATAAAATTGTATATATTAATATATATATATATATATATATATATATATGTATCATACACTATAGAGTGTTTGAAATAATATAGACAAATAGTACTAAAGTAATAATATTACTACAGTTTATTAACTTACTATTGTTACAGTGGATTACTATAGTATAGCCGCTCAAAGCAGCTCACAGAGCAGTATATATTAATATATAAATATAAAATTGTATATATTAATATATATATATATATATATATCATACACATAGAGTGTTTGAAATAATATAGACAAATAGTACTAAAGTAATAATATTACCTTACTATTGTTACAGTGGATTACTATAGTATAGCCGCTCAAAGCAGCTCACAGAGCAGTATATATTAATATATATAAATATAAAATTGTATAATATATATATATATATATATATGTATCATACACTATAGAGTGTTTGAAATAATATAGACAAATAGTACTAAAGTAATAATATTACTACAGTTTATTAATGTACTATTGTTGCAGTGGATGAGTATAGTATAATAGATTATTTTTAATACTACATTGTGTTCAGTGCGGGTTGCTGTGCACAAATCAACGCTTCACCTTCAAAGCAGCAGCCAGACATTACTCAGTGTTTTATAGGGTCTGCGCTTTTAAAGCCTTATGCATTTTTAAACCACGGCCTGATCTTTCACGGCCTCTCGCTGAGACAGAATGTGTTAAGAGTCTGGCCGTCTGTCAAACCGCTGTGTCGTCCCTCCGGACATCTTCATTCCAAACTGTTGAGATTTTTTACATTTTTAATGCATTTGCCAGACGCTTTTATCTACAGCGATTTAAAGTGCATTACAGGCTGTACGTTTGATCGGTTTGTGTGTTCCCTGAGGGTCAAACTCTTTGAGCTACTAACTCGATGCACAAAGCTTTACCGCACAATTTCTGCTCCAGTGTTTTTCTCCATTGAGGGTGAATAATCCCAGAAGAGTTGTGCGTCTACACCTGCTCTCTGTGGTTTGGATGTAGACGGCATGCGAGTGTAACGTCTGGGTTTTGTCATACGTCTAGACTAGCGTGTTACGTCTGAGGGGCTGTTGGAATGAACCTGAAGGCTGATTCTTAGAGTTGAATCTCACAAAACCTGAGAAGAAATGAATTAAAGCGTAAAACAATTTGTAAACTGTAGAAAGAAAGCCGACGGTGAATGTAATCTGCACATGTTTGTGTGAGTGGAAGGGTTTTATATTTATTGTTGAACATTGTGTATCGCTTTATGTTTATCTTGCAGTGTCCTTCACCTGAGGTGTTCATCAAACAGCAGATGTTTCCCTGCTGTGTGTGTGTGTGTGTGTGCGTGTGTGTGCATGTGTGTGTTTGTTTGCATGTTTGTTTGTTTTTCTGTGCGTGTCTGTGTTCATCTGTGTGTATGAATGTTTGTGCATCTGTGTGTACGTACGTATGTGTGCATCTGTGTATGTGTATGTATATGTCAGTGGTCGTGCGTCTGTGTGTGTGCGTGTTTGTGTGCATGCATGTATGTGTGCGTGTGTTGCTCATTATATCTTTGGACTACGTGAAGAATGTTGTAAGAGCATTTGTGTTTTTCTTTCTGTGTTGTGGACTGTTGAAGCAGACGTGTCGTGTCACTGAAATATTCTTCAGCCTCCAAAGATGCTCATTAAATCATCCTGTCACACATTACAGCAGAGCTGTGCTAATTACACACACACGCGCACACACACACACACACACACACACAGTGTAGGAAACACGCTGTGATGTGTTTCTGCAGTCCTGCATCCTTTTATAAATGGTTTACTTAATATATTCAGCCATCACCACCTCATTACAGATATTATTTTGCAATGTTTTAATGTTTTCAAGTGTTTTTAGAATGATTAGCAATAACATATCCTGTTAATAAAATACTCTTTTAATGCAAGAACATCTTTGACAACTTTGAGAGAACGTTAGCCTAAGTTCTGAGAACGAGCTGGGTCACATTACATTCAAAACTAAAAATGCATCAATGATTTCTTTCGTTTTTCTAGAAGCTCATTGTGAAACTGTAAATTGTGAAACTGCTCATTGTGAAACTGTAAAAAAATATTTGCATTAGGATTGACGCATCATTCATGCAGCGTGTGTCCGTTGAATCCGTGCCGCTGCATTTTGTTGCTCAGATGACTTCCTCAGTCACGCATGGTCAGATCTCAGCATCAGACGTTAAGGTGTCGTCACCTGTCGTCTCATTAGGTTTGTTGTCGTCCTGCAGGGACGGAGAAAATAACAGCCGGTATATTAACATTCATTATTTCTGTGTTGGAGCAGGTCGGCGTTTGTGTAGATGCTTCATCATACAGAGCACATGATTTCATCAACACCTGCAGTCAAACATCAGTGACTCTCTATCGCCATCTCTGTTTGAAACGGACAACTGCAGGCTACTTTATGTGCTTGTTGAAGTCTGATGAAGTCAAACTGACATTTCGGACAAAATGAGACTCAAAAGCTCCTATTATACATTTTATAGCAAGCTTACTTTTGTAAGTTGTGGTAAGACAACAACACTTATTTTTTTTGGTGCTTGCGCAATAATTGATTTCTTTTTAACCAAAAGCATTTGCAGCATTAAAAGAGTTTTTCGGGGTTGAAATAACATAACATGTTTTTAATTTAGTTTTATTTGAATTGACATTTTCTATGTCGTAAACACGAGATGCGAACTTGCAGTGAAATGTAAATCTGCTCAGCTTACTTGGACTGTTTAAGTAATAAACATAGTAAGAAAAGAGGTAAATGAAATAACAAGGGATCGGAATAAAAAGTTGGAGTAGCTCGTTTTCAAGATGTTCACAGTTTTGTCTTTAAAAGTATTCAAAGAGTTCAGTAACAGAGTCCCTGTAGTAAGTCAGCAGACTCTCAGGTGTTTGGAGAACAGAGTTGACTCCCCTCAGCGGGTCTGAATCACTGATCTCAGTACAGCATGAATCAGCAGCTCTGAGTCTTGATTTAAGAGTCGTGCTGCAGGCCGGCAGAGCGCTGCGTCAGGTTTACGTCGCATTCATAAAACATCTCGCTCTCCTCTCACTGCATGCGTCTGTTTATTACCGCACAAAAGACAGATGCCATATAACATGAGCTTTCCTGACTCTGTTGTTGTTCATTTTCGGGGGGGGGGCGCATTTGATAGTTTTGTTTTTAAGCTCCATCGGTCACAGCGCACGTTCAGTATGCTGTGGATGTGTTGTGTAATTGAGCGCAGATGTAGGTCAGAGGTCAAGTGGCGCGCTGTAACTATGCGCTTTTTCGCATGCCTGCTGTTTTTCCGACAATTTCCCTGGAAGTGGAGGGGGCGTCGTGCGTCTGACAGTAAAAGCGGTCAAAGTAATTCCAGTGGTGATTGCTGCACGTTGCCAGGTTTTCTTTGATAATGTTTTTCTCTCGGGCCGTGGACCTCAGCGTGCTGAGAAACTGCAGCGGCTTATCGCAGTTTTAGCGCGCTGCTGCTAAATAAAGATGTATGCGGCCTGTCAACCCCGTTATCTTTGCCCTGAGTGAAAAAATTGAGAAGAGTGTTTAAGAGATGACTGGGGAGAGTGCGCCAGGGCTCGGGATGCTTTGACATTGACGTTTTCTTCTGGTTTTGCAGCTCGACGTGTTGTTTTGTGAAGAATTGATGGTGATGGTTTAAACTCGGTCTATTGCGATGCTCAGCAGAGATGCGTTATGTTGGCTTTGTGTTTCTTTTCATTTGATTTTTAAATTCACATCAGGCAACAGAATATCAGCTTTTTGTTTTTTTCATATTGATGCAACTACGCTGGCAGACTTTGACTTTTTTATGTATTGAAGTCATATATATAAACAATAGAAGTATTATATGTGTGATGTGTGTTTTTGTAGCCACACACTAACACGGACTACAGTGAATTTTTTAACTGCTAAATATTTGTTTTATTTATTTGTAAACTGACATTCAAGACGCTGGCTTTATTATTTGATAAGTCCAACTAACGAAATGTTCTCATAACATTTTGCTAACATTAACATTGTTTATGAAAGTTTTTAATGTTCTACCAACAATGTAAGAATAATGTTTTTAGAACGTTTCGCAATGACTTGTAATGTTACTTCACGGACATTTTTGATAGTGTGACCCGCTGCTATTTTTGGGTCACAATGAAATGATTTGAACGTGTACATGTTTACTATTAATATATGAGATTGTGTTAGATACTGTTACTGTAGGAGTGTAGAGCTGCATCCTTTGAGTTGATGGTGGCGGTTGAGATCTTGAGTTACCGTGGCAACCGCGGTGCCTCTTCAGACAGAGGACCGCTTGAGTAACATCAAACTCTTTTTTATTGAAAACGTTTACTCTGAATACAGTTCCTCCCTTTGACCGGCACCTGTAACAATAACTTTAAGAGAACTTTTACATAACTTTGTCATATGTGTGTTCGTTTTTTCAAGACTATAAAAATATTGAGGGAATCTCTCTCTCTCTCTCTCTCTCTCTCTCTCTCTCTCTCTCTCTCTCTCTCTCTCTCTCTCTCTCTTCCTCCTCTCTCTCTCCTCTCTCTCTCCTCTCTCTCTCTCTCTCTCTCTCTCTCTCTCGTCTCTCTCTCTCTCTCTCTCTCTCTCTCTCTCTCTCTCTCTCTCATCTCTCCGTCTCTCTCGCTCTCCTCTGCTCGCTCTCTCGATCTCTCTCTCTCTCTCATCTCTTCTCTCTCCTCTCTCTCTCTCTCTCTCTCTCTCCTCTCTTCTAGCTCTCTCTCTCTTCTGCTCTCTCTCCGCTCTCTCTCCTCGCTCTCTCTCTCTCTCTCTCTCTCTCTTCGCTCTCTCGCTCTGTCGTTGAGTGAACTTTGTCGTGAAGGTTCTCGGGCTGATTAGCGTGTCGGGTCTTGAAGTTCATCGGGTGTCGCTCACCAGCGCTGAGGTGTACAAAAAATTCATAATCCTCGGTTCAGAAAATGTGCTCTCTCTCTCCCTCTCTCCTCGCCATCTCTCTCTCCTCTCTCTCTCTCTCCCTCATCTTCTCCTCTCGCTCCTCTCTCTCTCTCTCTCTCGCCTCTCTCTCTATCTCTCTCTCTCTTCCTCTCTCTCTCCTCTCTCTCTCTCTCTCTCTCTCTCCATCTCCTCTCCTCTCTCTCCGATCATCTCTCTCTCTCCTCTCTCTCTCTCCTCTCTCTCTCGCTCTCGTCTCGCTCTCTCTCCTCTCTCTCTCTCTCTCTCTCTCTCTCTCTCTCTCTCTCTCTCTCTCCTCTCTCTCTCTCTCGCTCTCTCTCTCTCTCCTCTCTCTCTCTCGCTCTCTCGCTCTGTCGTTGAGTGAACTTTGTCGTGAAGGTCTCGGGCTGATTATCGTTTCTGTCTTGAAGTTCCTCAGGGTGTCGCTCACCAGCGCTGAGGTGTACTAAAAAATTAATAATCCTCGTTCAGAAAAGTGCTCTCTCTCTCTCTCTCTCTCTCTCTCAGCTAATCAGCGGCTGTACTTTACCTGCGTCTGCTCTAAATGATCTTGAGACGGCGGGTGATGAATTAAAATTCTCTGCGTCTGATGAGCATCAGTCAGCACCGCCGCTGGTGTTTTATACATAAACAGGCTCTACTGTATTTCTGTCAGAATTCATCTGCCACTTTCTATAAGCTTTGCCAAATCAGCCGATGCCAGCGTGGACAGATTGTGTGACATCACGCCCTCGTCATCAAAAACCGTGAACTACATTATGCAAGGTGAATGAATATGCTCTTGAAACAGGGTGTGAGAGCTTTACACAGATAATATTCCCGCTGAGCTCCGAGCACTCACAGCAGGCGTCTCGCATGAATGTTATTAACAGTTATCACTTGCTTTTCATGTCTGAGTCCAGACATCTTCCCTGCACCTCAAGTGAACAGCCTCGATCTTCTCAGCAGAATGCTTGTTGTCAATCACTGCATCTTAAACAAAAGGGGTGTGGTTTACTTTCTGACACGCCCACTGTATCTAACATCGTTCTGAATAGGGTTGGATGGAGGGTCCCGTCAGCATCGGTGGGGTCTCTGGGAGTATCTGATTTGCATCTGTGTCTTATGGTTAATGACAAGGGTAGAATAACACACGGATGCCTTTAAAGATGTTTTACTTTCTTTTAGTCTTCACAAGTCTTGAATAAACATCATTGTCATATGCGCGCTGCCTTTAGGAAAGTCGTACTCGTTGTGTGTGTGGTGTGTGTGTGTGTGTGTGCACTGGTTTGACCTACATTATAAGGACGCACAGTCCTAACAATGCGGTGTGTATTCATGTGTACATTATGAGGACATGCCGATGTCCTTGAAATTCAAAACATAAAATAAACATACTAAAAAATGTTTATTGAAAATGTAATAGTGCAGGAACTCTAAGGGTTATGGGATAGAATATACAGTTTGTGCACTATAAAATGCTTTACGTCTATGGGATGTCCCTGTAAACCACCAATACCGTGAATGCGTGAGTGTGTGTGTGTGTGTGTGTGTGTGGACTTGGCTTTTATATGTTAGTGGGGACCTAAACCTGAATGCACACCAACTCATGGGGACCCTTGTCACTGTGGGGACCAAAACTGAAGTCCCAAAGGGCACAAAAGCTTATAAATTGTACAGAACGATAATGTTTGAAAATCTAAAAATGCTAAAAGTTTTCTACGATCTTTAGGTTTAGGGGATCAAATATACAGTTTGCACAGTATATAACTCATTACGCCTATGGACTGTCCCCACAGAGATAATAAAACATAGCTGTGTGTGTGTGTGCGTCTGTGTGTCATCATGTACCGCCTGAACCCTTACACAATGTGATCATACTGAAAGCATCTAGAAATGAAAATGTGATGCAGACTCTGAGCAGTATTCAGGAGGCAGACTTACTGTCTGAGTCCACCGGCGTCTTAATGTGGAAAACAGCAACCAGACGCTATATGATATACAGCACTGTACACAGATCCATGTGCCAGAGCTGAAAATAATGGCCTCTGGAGGAGAATAAAAACATTTGATAGTTTTAAAGAGACAGAGCACTCGAAGATAAAATGGTATCGTGATCTGCTCCTCATTTTGAATGAGTTTGATTTAGAGAGTTTGTGCAGTCGTTTAAAACTAGTTATGGTTGTGTTAAAGGGTTAGTTCGAATTTTTGAAAATCCTCTTTCGATGGCATGTGTTTCCTCGTCTGTCCGTTTGTTTATTTTTCATATCTTTTGAATGGCATATAAACTCCTTCACTTAAAGTACCGCTTGAAACAAACAAACAAGCGTTTTGAAGTTAGTCGTGCTCTTAAAGCTCAGCGTCACTGCTTGTTTTTCTTTCTAGGCTCATTTGAATTCTGGTTGGGATGAAAGATTAATCACGAGCTCTCTTCGGTTTCAGTTAGTCACGGCAGCTCCTAAAACTCCTGATCCTCCACGGGGCTCCTTTGAGTCATCTTTCCTGGAGAGAGTCACCCTACGTAACCCGTCTGTACAAACGCTTCCAAACCTCGGCGGCCGCGGGCACACTGGTTTGTGTGTGTGTTTGGAAGTGCGTTGGTGTGTTTGCGCTGAAGAAGTGGCCAGAGGAATTCCCTCATGTGGCCGTTTTGACCGAGTTTCTCTGGGATGTAAATGAGGCCGTGTTTGTTTGGAAGCCGTGACGCAGAACTGAAAGACCCCCGTCGAGGCACCAGGCCTCTGACATTTGTGTGAGGCGAGCAAGCTGCTCATGCGTGCTCGCACGTCCACGGCTTCTTCAGAGATCAAGTGTGTGAATAACCAGACACTTTATTATCAGTTTAAAGAGTGTTTTGTGTGTACAGTATGTGTGTGTCTCTACAGCAGTGTGTTTCGGTCATGGGTCCGGTGCCAGTTAGAGGAACCGAGTGAAGGGGGCATCAAACCGCTATACTCTAAAACAACAAAAAGTCACGACATTGTTTAGTGGATACACAGCAGTATTGCATGCTCAAAAGATATGTTTGAATGAGCGCAATGGACACATTTAGATAAATACATACAAAATATTTAGGCCCGGTTTCATGGACAAGACTTGGCTTAAGCCAGGACTAAGCCTTCGTCAAATTAGAGTAAATAAGTCACTTTTATAAAATGCTTTAGAAAAACACATTACTGGTGTGCAAACTGAGACAAACAATGGCACTTACATTTTAAGATATGTCATGGAAAGTTATTTTTGGTTAAGACAGCTCAAATATTCATTATACTAATACTACTAATACTACATACTAATAATGCTGTTAAAAGTAATTTTATTTCATTTCTGTGTTATTTTTTTTAAAGACAAAATAATTACAAATAAAAGTTTTTTTAAAGCATTAAACATTTAATTCATGCAAACGAATGCATTAGTACAAACTCAAATCAAAAATTGCAAATAGTTTTTTTTAGCATTCGCTTATAAATTGTAAATATGTAAATACATGTATAGTAATAATGCAGTTTGAAGTAATTCTACTCATTTTAATGTTTGTTTTTTCTCGTATGGTGATGGTGAACACAATTGTGGTTCAGTTGAATGTATTGTTTGTTGTGTATGTTGTTTGTGGTTAAATTCTGTGACATGTTTGTTTTGGCGTGTGAGAATGAAGTTTGTGTACTGCCAGTGTTTCTGTATGTCGACTTCAATCAGAAATGTGATGTGTGCTAACCTGTGTTTCTCTCTCTCTCTCTCTCTCTCTCTCTCTCTCTCTGTCTGCGGACCGTCCCGATGCTTCTCAATCTCCTCTTCAAAAGGTAACGTGCTTTATTTGTACCACTTTACCACAGTAAAAGCCCTTCAGGCACTTTCATCATTGCTAAAGAAAGAGGAAGCTTGTGCTGAATTAAAGATGTAAAGTGTGTGATGGTGGTCGTGACTCTGTGTTGAGACTTCTTAGAAAAAGACGTCCCGTACAAGAACTTAATCTTGTCCTGTCTTGCTAAATTAAGAAAGAAGGAACCACAGAGGAACATTTTATTGAACATTGATGTTGTTCTTTTACAGCTTGAAAGACTCGGGAATAAAATTCATAGTTGTGTTTCATTTAAATATCGAGTTTGTCTCCGGTGTTTCTCCTGAAGTCTTTTAGGTGAATTATAAATAGACACAACGGAACCCGAGTGTGTTTGAGTTGGGAGATGAATATTTGGTTTGGGATTTGTCTTTGTGAAGGAGAAAGAGCGAGCGTGATCGCTCAGGATTAAACCTCGCGCTCTTAAGCGCCGGGCTGAAATGGCACCATTATTCAGTTTGGCACAGAGAGATACTCGTGTTATTGTGCTCTCAGAAAAGACACGCTGGTAATCCCTGAAATCCCATCTGACCTGTGCGCGGGCCGGTCTGTTACACTGCCCTCATTCACAAACGCCCGCTTTAAATCCCCATCCTCTTCAATTTCAGTGTAAAATGTTCACTACCAACACTACACTTACACTTATAATCTGCTGTCCGAAAGAAAAAAATAGATTGTAATACCCTCTCTCACCACCAGGGTTGGGAATTGAAGAGTGGTTTTCGAGAATAAGAGTTCAATTCATAAATTGTGAGTTTGCTTGAAAATTGAATGTGATGAGAGAGAGAGATGGCATTGAGTTGTTTAGTATGTATAGTTTCTAGTGGTTGTTTAAGGCTGATTTCGATGTGGAGAGGTGACCAGTGCCGCCATCATTTTGGGGTTATTTTAAAATGTACCACAGACGTTTTCAGTACTTTTTGTGTAGTTCATTACACTTCTTTTTTAGTTTATTTCATTACTCCGACATGTTGACATGTTAGGCTTGTTGTAAATGAGTTTACATTTTTTTTTACCAGGGCAGGAGCAGTTTTGAAGCACACAATTGTCGTCTCCAATAAAAAAAATCTTTTAAAATGCAGATCTTGTTGTACAAAATAGACAAAAATTCCTCTTTTATCCCTCAGCAGATTTCTATTTATGAGATGAGAGTGTCAAACTTGTTTTTTTGTTGACTGTTAACTCACGATTCTTGATCCCGTGGTTGTGTGTGTGTTTAGTTTGAGTTTATTTGTGAAGTATTTCATTTGCTTGATTATTCATTATTGGCATCAACACTTGGATATTCAATCTATGCAGGATTTTTGTTGAATTAACAATACACCAAAGGGAAAATATTTGGCAGGACCTGACATTTCTGGACACAAAACAAAACAGCATTAGCTAAATTTCTATTAAAATGAAAAAAGTGATTTGAACTTTGAATAATTCAAGAATATTTGCATGCTAGAACACAAGATGATCATTAGGGCCACATTTTGCGTCTTTTCCGTGCGCATGTTCGCTATTTTAAATGTAGACTCGTGCAAAAATGGGGATTGACACGGCGCGTCGGCACCACATTGAGATGGAAATAGTTCAACTTTTTGGAGTGTCGCGGTCATTTGAAGAGAGAAAGCGGCACGGCCAGCGTTTTCCACGCGAAATGTGTATCGGGCCTTAGTCTGTTATTTTCTTGTGTATAACAGTATATGTTTGAGAATAGAAAACAGTTTTTATTCGTCAGAAAGCATCTGAGAGGAATTGTGAACACATTTCATGTCAGATATTATGTGTGGGCTGCTTGGAAACGCAAATGTAAACCTTAAAGTAAACAAATGTATTTGAACTACAATGTATGCAGGCGTTTATTTGTCCGATTAAAATCAGGTCTTGTCTGTTATCAGATCTGTGCAGGATTCCTACGCGGTTCATTTGTGGCCCATTTTCTCCGTCTTATTTTTGGCGTCCCAGATTGTGCCGCATCCCTAATTGTGACGTATTATGATTCATACGCAGTCAAACTTTAGTATAAAATGTAGTACAGTATATGCCTACAGGCCTGCGTATGAACGCCGCGGTTTACACTTTAACGACATATGTTGGTCCCGTCCGAATGAGCACAGAAGTGACGTGACATTGAGTGTTTTGATGCAGCGAGAGATTATGGGATGTGCTTCATTGAACTAAACTGATCACAGCTCACAAAGACATGGAGGATTATGTCCGCTTAATGGAGGAGAAAAGTGTCCAGCAATCCGATTTCAAATCTCCTCGTTTCTCTCACGTTGACGCACATCTAGTGGTGTGTTGTCGTCTCAAGAGGAAGGATGTGTGCAGAATAAAGCTCTAGTGTACTGCACAGTTCAGTCTATACTCTATACTGCCTGCTAGGGCTGTTAGGAACTCATTTTTACAATGAAAACTAAATGACAGAAGTGTCCAACTGCACTCACCTGACGGTGTATTTAGGGTGTATTTCCGTATTTCAAATTGTACTAAATCACAGAGAAAAATGTTATTGCTCTTTCATACTGTAGCTCAGGAGATTTAATGGAGTTCCACTTTTTTTGGAAATAGGCTCATCCTCCAACTCCCCCAGTGTTAATAAGTTGAGTTTTCCGATCTCCGGGGCACTTTTAGCATAGCTTAGCATAGTTCATTGAATCCAATTAGACCGGTAGCATCGCGTTCAAAAATGACCAAAGAGTTTTGATATTTTTCCTTTTTAAAACTGGACTCTTCTGTAGTTATATCGTGTTCTCATTGGGTGCGTTTACATGCACGGTCTTACTCTGATTATACTTAATGAGCTGATAACAAGTGAGGTCATGTTAACACGTGAAACGGTTTTCAGTTACCGGGGAAAGCTCATAAACGGCGTAAGTAAAACCTGCTCAGCAGAGGTAGTTTTTCACGCTGCATGTAAACGCCTTTGTCGGTTTTCTCTCAGTTTTGTTTATGCGCACGTGTCTTAATAGTTAAAGTCCCAAATGGAAGTAATGGTAAAATAACGCATTTAAGTCCACTCTCGAATCATGCAGTTGGTGTAGAAACGGCAAAATGAAAAACTATTGTTGCATATGCAGAAACTGCGGACAGGATAAGAGATTATTGATGGTGGATAAGAGACTATTGATGGTGACGTCACTGCACGCGAGGAACCTGGCAAGTCTCAAACTTCCATGTAAACGTGGTTTTCAGCGTAGCCGGTTTCTTGTAAAACACGTGAAAGCAGGTTCCTTTCATAAGACGATTTTGGACGGATATCCGTTTATTTTGTGCATATAAACGCACTCAATTCCTAGAGACGCTAAAGAGATTTCATCTGTGATTTTTCACTAGCAAAATAAACAGTGCAACACACATTTGGCATCATGTTTTGTGTTCTCCTCATGTTCCTTCAGGACTTATTGAACTTGGAGGTTTTGGTTTACTGTAGAATTCAGAACTGAAGTGTGGAAATCCACTTCTGTGTCAGATCTTTTCTCCAGGTGTGTGAGATTAAACATGTAATCCGGTCTCATTCAACAGCACTTCACTCTGAACATTCTCACACAACCGTGTTTCTGCTGCTGCTCAATGAAAGCCGGATGTGCGGAGAATTCTTCTCATTACTTTCAGTGTCGTTTACAGAAAATACAGGGAATTAAAGCGCTTTCTCTCTCTCTCTCCGGCTCACCGATAAGCTGTTATCAGCGTTGAGTTTCTGCACACCCCTTTGATCTTTGTTTCTCTCCGGTGTTTCTCATCTTTCAGGAGGTTCGGCTGAACGTCAGGCTGTGAGATTTATCCTCGACGGAGGCTCTCGTTCGGGGTGTAATGCTCTTTTAAATAAATCCACGTCTGTATCAGCTCCTCCCAGCACACGCTTGATATCTGCTTCTGTTAATGATCCGGCGTGTGCTTATACAGGATCACGCAAACGTTTGTTTGGACTGATGAAGTATTGAACTTCTCAAATTCTTATTGTGCTATTTCTATTGTCTTCTAACCAAAGAAACGAAAGCAATCGTATATTTGAGCTTCTTGAAATGCAAAAGAAGTCTGCTCATCTAATGCTGGACACATTTTGGCTTTATTTCATCCACTCCAGTGTTTTAGCTTTATTCATATTGGCTGCAGGTGCAATTTATGTTTGACAACCAAATTGATCTCAAGCCTTTAAGCAAGCAAACTCCTCAACATCAACAGGTCTTGAAGGTCATGAGAAACATTCATTGGGTCCAGCGTGTCTGAACTTTTGACTGGTGGTTTTTCGTGTAAGGCTTGGAAACACAGATAATGAGAATCTGGAAAGGGATCAGAGATTGGAGGGGGATCGATCTGATGACCGTATGACCTGTTCGAGTCTATCACGGGTTTCCTGCGGGCAGTAATTACGGCTCTGTGTCTCAGAATCGGATAGATGAGTAACTGATGCTCGTTGAGTTTATGGCCACCTTTTATGAAAGAGAGATACAGCTGTGCGCTTATTTCCGGAAAATCTCGAGCTGCTAGAGGCGGGACTAGTGGAATGGAACTACAGCACGAGCACACAACACATCATCACATGAATCCCTTCGTGATTTGTACATTATGCACGTACACGCCGATCGCCAACAAAACACAAACATATGACTTAGTTTAACTTACCGCACGCAGTTCATGTCCGGCATCTTTTAGCACTGGGACCGCTCCATCTATGCTCCATCTTTTGTCTATAGTTTTTCACTTTTTGTATATAGTGCCTTATTGTTTTTATTTAATTCTAATTTTTTATCTTAATGTATATTTGCACTTTGTTTGCACCATTTGTAAACTTTCTTCTGCACTAAGCTCCTGTCGCCAAGTCAAATTCCTTGTGTGTGTAAACAGAGAAATACTACGTCACACATCCAGATCGTTTTTGAACAAGTTGACCATATTAAGCATGAGAAGCCAACAAGTTTAACGGTGTAAAATAGTCAGAATGCATGACATAGCATGATACCCCATCTATAAACCGCAAATCTGAAGTGGATGATGTTTAGGAGAAAAACTGTCAGAAATAGAAGAATTACAACCAGTGTTCCCAACAGTCCCAGTGTGATGGGATACTGGAAAATGTGTTTGTGAAGGGCAGATGGGTTTGTGGCTCTGTGCGTGTGTTTTAGGAGATCTAGGACAGCAAGGTTGTGTTTTATTTATGATGGGTAAGCATGCACTAGGGATTGAGTTGGTGAGAAGAATAGCGTCAGTTTCTAATCTCTACACACCCACGCGAAGGTTTTTTTTTTATGGCTTTAATTGTCTCTTATATATATTTTTTTAAATCCTTTTTTATTATAACATAGCCTATAAAGGGTAAAAAATAGGAACTTTGCACTTTTAAAACATGTTTTTTAACCCTTATCTTTTACTTAACGACCTTTAGTTGAATTTTTTTACTACACAGTCTGCAGAGTTTGCAGAATAGTGTGATTTAATTCTCATTTTATTCTTTAGTCGCCTGTGATCACGACTTCACCCGTCACTCAAATGTCCTGTCGTAGATGCTGATTGGTTAAAACAGATCCTCAATCAGACGATGTTGTAATGTTTTTTATTGTATTATGTTGTCCTATATCAGATTCATTCCATTGTGAATTCCTCGTGAAACACATCTGTGACCGCAACCGAATTCCATATAATGCACCTTACTGTTTATTCATCTGTGCTCGTAAAATGATTTCTAATTTGTGAACAGACTAGAATTATTATAATGTATGTAATTGTGATGTTGTTTCTTAGGCTTTAAGTATTGTGGATGCATGTTGGAGCTTCTTACAGATTAGTTTTGTGGTTTTTATTTTAGAACTCTCCAACTCTGACTCTGTAACGCCACCAGCTGGTCAGATGATCTTTTTTTCCTTTGCTTATCAATTTGACCTTTGTAAATGAAGCATCATTTTTTATTCTTTTTTCAGAGAGTGCAGAGCTCAGCAATTTCACACCTACATGAAAAATATATGATATTATAAATAGTATTTATTAATTCTGTATTCTGTGGTATAAGCTATAGTAAATGGAGAAAACTGATGTAAATACCATCGTGTGATGTAGTATTTTCTATAGTAAGGTTCAAAAACACTATCTAGGATATTTACCACATTTTACTATAGTAAATAACGTAGGATAATATATGTGAAATACGATTATAGTTATAGGTGAACTGTTATTTAAAGTCTACTTTGAACCTTTGCAAAAATGATCTCTTATAGTATTGATGTATAAATATGAACTTGTGTTGAATCTGTAAAGCCGCTCAGTGTCACTGGTTATAATGATTTGATCACAGTTTAAAGGGTGCGGTGATAAAGTCGCTGGTGCTCTGGTGTCGATGTCATCTGTTTCAGACCGCACACACACTTACTATCAGCTTCCCTGCCTTTCCGTTCTGTGGCATGACATCGTAACCATGGCAACAGAGGAAGGAAGTACAGCAGAACTATCAGGCAGGCGTGAGGTTGCAGGGTTGTCACATAGAGTAGATTGAGCCCGACTGACTCCTGATGTCACTTTATTTTACGCTCTCAACACAAATCCATCTCTGTCCGTCTATTTATCCATATAGTGTCTGTCTGTCTGTATGTTTATCTACCTCTCTCTACCTACTATCTATATCTATTCATCCATCCCTTCATCCATCTATACAGTATATGTCTCTCTCGCTATAATCTTTGTTTTTTTATGTATAATTTATATAATCTATAATTATTTTGTATAATTTGTAAATCTGTAACCAAATAAGCGTTTTTGCTTTTTTAAATCTATGATCTATATTTTGTATATATGTTGATCTATTATCTATCTGTCATTTGCAGAACACTGGCACTTTGAACAGCTGATGCACTTTTTTCTCTATCCGTGACAGTTGCAGATGGTCTGTTTTGAAGCGTCTGGATAATATCGCTATAGAAATCTTTTATTCTGTAGATATTGTTATGATCTTGATACTGTACCACTGCAGTGTACAGACATGCATTCTTTAGTTTCACAATCCAAAGACAAGTTCACGGTTCTTTCATGTTTTCCAGCCCACTCTCTGGCCAAACACAAACACACTCTCTCGGTCTGTTTGCTGACATCGGTTAGGTACTGCATCATTTTCCCTTTCCGTGAGCCTTTAAATTACCCAGAATGCCGCAGTGACAAAGACAGCCGCTCTCTCCCCTTTCACGAGAAACGCTCCCTTTTCCCGTATAACATATCTGACATCTTCATCAATGTCCCATTAAATTCCAGAGAAATCATGCATTGCCATTTGAATGGCCATCTTTTTTATCCGCCGTGAATTTACGGCCCTGCATTCCCCATCTGCCTCCGCTGGCGGTTTTTTATTTGCCTGTCACCGGTTTCCAGCGGTGTTCACTGAGATATTACTCTTGAAAACTCGCTGCATATTGTGTCTGGCTTTACTCCTGAGTCACAGTTTTACCTCATTATTATTTTGAGATGCTTTGCCTAGAAAAGTAGCAGTAAAGGAGAAGTTCACCTGAAAATGAAACGTCTCTCATCATTCACTCAACCCCATGCTATCACAGATCTGTGTGACCTCATTTCTTCAGTTGTGCACAAAGTTTGTTTTATGTAAAAATCTCTCTGTCTATATATGGGTCTATATAAAAGGTACTTGTAACTCACTGCTTCACGGGGCTTATTGCTTTTATAAAACGGTTATTCCATATGCGTAGCAAGGTTTCATAAAATAAAGTAAATACAATATATTTAGGCTGTAATGCGGACAGTCGTTATAAATCAGGGAATTTTATAACGGACCAGAACTGACCGTTTTATAATCATATCCTTTTTTTATTTAACCAGGAAGGTCCCATTGAGATACAATATCTCTTCCTCCGGGGAGTGTAATATTGGCCACAATAATAACTTTAAATCCCATTGTATTGTGACTAGGTTTTTTTATTTCTCACCCACAATTCTCATTTCAAAGACATTCTAAAGCCACTCGGTCATTAGGATTACTTTAGTGACTTTAGTGATGTTTTTGTGCTTTTTATTGCCTGTTCATGGACTTAAAGCGAGCAATATTTTTACTACAAAATCTCGGTTTGTGTTGAAGTTTAGATCATACCGTGGAGGTTAAACACTGACATAAGTCTCCAGGAAGAGTCGTGAGCAGTTGCAGTTGTTGTTTTGATGTGTCTTATGACTGACTGCTTTCTTGCATCCACCATCCTCTGTATATTTTACATTTACATATTTGGCAGACACTTTTATCTGAAGCTACTGACGCCGTTCAAGTTTTTCATTTTTGTCAGTGTGTTGTGTGTTTCCTGGGGACTGAACCCACAAACTTTTGCTCTGCCGCAGTGGTTCTCAAACTTTTCGGATCAGGTGCCACCTGTAAAAATGAGTTGTTCCAAGAACCACCTAATGACCGCCATAGAAAATCACACGAATAAACACTCAAAATAATGATAGAGCTGTGAAACTTTATCTTTACACGATTCTAATGTTTTATTAATAATACAAACACTTTTCTTTTACCGGCAGTCAAACTAAAGAACATGTTTTTTTCATGTTTCTCAAGTTAGTCAGCAGTAATAGGGAACACAAAACACTTTTCTGTAGTGCACTGTACATGATTTTTATGGCGGATTTATTGACTTTGTGGGGACTCGCAGAACTTATATTAAAGACAAGCAATGTGGAATGAATATTTAACACATTAGATAAATAAATATACGTATACTTAAACATCAAGAGAACATCTGTATATAACAAACAGAGACTTAAAGCGAGTTCACACCAAACGCAAATTAAGCGGTTTGCGCATAAAAATTACATACAAAGTCAATGCAAAGACCCCCGCCAGTAATAAAGAGCGTTTGGTGTGAACCCGCATTCACTTGCAGCGGCTCTTGTCAAAGAAACTTCATTTGCACGCAGCTCATCGGAAGAGAGAGAGAGAGAGAGAGTGTCTTTGCCCGTCATTCATACAACTATATTAAAATTGCACATAGACTGAGACGTATTCCATATTGATCTATCATGTATTAAACATTTGAAATTGTATTTAAAACACGAAATGTACATTAATATATCAAGTTTTTCAATTTTCTGTCGTGTCACCTCACCCGGTCTCTTCAAGTACCTCTAGCGGTACGCGTACCACAGTTTGAGAGCCACTGACGTCTAACCACTGAGCCACATGAACACTGCTGTATGATGCTCAGCGGATGATCAGGGACAGGGTCAGATTCCTCTCTCCACGCGCTCTGTATGGCGTGTTATAAATCACAGCTGTGGATATCACATCAGAAGTGTTGCTGTCAGTCTGATGTCTTCCTCACATTAACACCCTGCACGGCCTGCAGGAACACAGTAACACGGTCCGACGCGAGCGCCACTCGAGAATCAGGATCTCTACAGCTGTGACACACTTAACACTCTTACGTTTCTATTTAATGATGTGCTTATGAATCAGGAGATTTCATCCTCTTCTACACCGTGTGTACGGCTCATTTGTGGTGGTTAGTGTCTGTGTGGTGTTTAAATGTAGCAAAGAGAAATATTGTTGTTTAATTCTGTGCATAATGTTGGTGAAAATAAGGATTCCGAATATACTTGGCAACGAAGAATGTTTGATCTTTCTGTAAAACATAATATCAGAGCATGGAGAGTATGGAGGTGTAAATGATTGTAGATTGTAGGGGTGAAATCATCTGGATTTGAGTAAATGTGATGAGAAAAGTTCAATTGAGATCTTCAATCATATTTTCAATAAACTTTTGATTGCAGACTTAAAGTCCCAGTGAAATAAAAAATGACAATGCCTATTTTTTCATTAAATACTGCAGTGTTTATTGTAAATAGTTGATCAATGTGGGTCATTCTCTTTTTAAAATTCGTGTGCCCTCCTTATCTTTAGGTAAAACCTGAAAATGCACTCCTGTTATGTCTATCCATCTTAAATGACGTATGTCAGACGGCTTGGGCGGAGCATCCGTTAACTCCTCCCCTTCAACTGTCAGTTTCATTTCAACAACGGCTGTTTTTATACATGCAAACAAATCGCAGAGAAAGACGAAAGCCACGCCCACTGTTTTTCTCATTAGAAATGCTTCAAAATATGGAAGTAAAGAAGATGTTTTGGAGAAACAATTGAGATATTAAAGAGATCTCATCTGTGGTTTTTCTTTCTTTGTTCTCTCTCTTCCTCTGTATGTCATGTTTTTATCTGCGTTCCTTCGTGACACTTTCATCTGTTTTATGTAGGAAGAATAAAGCAGCCCATCGTTGTTCTGCCATCCAGACCGTGTCTAACACGCCTGCCTCTTCTTTCATGCAACATTTACATTAAAAGCATGAAGAGCTCTAGAGAAACCAGCCCTCCCCGTCTGCGACACCACCGCACCACACACGTCTGTACAGAGGATGAAATGAAATCTCAAAGGTAGAAGCCGGGGACAGAAGGAGTGAAGGACCTCAGTAGTAGTGAAATCTGAGTGTTTGGAGCCTTTCGTATAAAAACAAGTTAAAGGAATTATTTACTTGACAAAAACAAACATTATTAACCCATCATATTTAAAAAAACAAACAAATAAAACTGTATCTCTATTATATGGACTACAGTTAAAATACTGTATAAAATCACTATAATGTGTGCGTGTATTTTTATATTAATATGTGCATTTTCTTCTAAAGTGCTCCACAGAAAATAGGCATCTGTAAGAAAGAATAATCCCAAATTAAATCTCTTAAAAATCTCAGTAATCATCAATTTCATTAGATTATATGATTAATTAGATAAGATTAATTAAGATTAGATAAAAGGAAGAGCACGTGGAAATGTTATCTTAAGTCCCATCTGCGTCTCAGATATTTCTCAGTGTCGCATCACAGTGTTTATTTTGCTACTGAAAAATCACAGATGAAATCTCTTTAGTGTTTCAGTTATTTCGTCTAGACATCAGTGAGATTAAATGAAGAGAAAATGGAAACTTGCTTCAGTCTCATCTGCGTCTCATATATTTCTCAGAAAAGAAAAGAGTCAGAAATCTCACAATTGTCTCTGACATTGGAGTTTGAGAAGAGATGTCAATCGTGTGTCAAACTGAGCTCAGATTTGTCTCGTCCGCGATCAAATGTCAATATGATTGAAGATCTCAATATCAACTCAAACATTTCTCATCACATTGACTCAAATCCATAAGATTTGATCCTCTACAAACATTCATTTTACACCTCCAGACTCTTCAGTTTTATTTCTCCTCCGCATGTTTTGGAGAAATGTCTGAGACGTCGTGGAATACAACACAACTGAGAGGCTTAGTTTTCTGTGCTGTGGGAGTATCAAGTAATATATCCTGAATGCATCAGAGTGAGATTTTGGACTCTTAAGGATGTAAACGTGGCTGTTGTCTTTCTGTGGGAGAGCACAGATCTGACTGGAGGTCAGGAGAATATTGAATAAATTATTCATGTGTTTAATACTCTCTCAGGGCCGAGAGTAAGGAGTGTGCGCGTTCCCCGCTGGAGCTGAAGGGACTGTGAGGTGTTTCCAGAGCTCTACACCGGAGACGTTGATTACTTCTTTGGCTTTTCCTGTAGATAAACAACCATTTGTCATCGCAGACGCTGACGAGCGAAGGTGTCTCAGACTAGACCGGGAGCTTGTGCCTGGAAGCCAGAGAAAAGAGAATGGGATCTATTTATCAAGCCAGCCGGTTGTGTTTACCATCTGTGATAAACAGCACTGAGCCAAAGTACCTACAGTTTCCCATTTCCAATAAACAGCAAAGCTGAGCAGGCAGCGGGGACGCACGCCTGCGCGCCAAAACAGATGAATTACTGTACGTGTGTGTGAAGACCGACAGATATCACTTCTTCTCCATCTGTCTCAGTCTTTCCTCGTGTGGCGTCAGGAGGTCGATGTTTGGTTACTGTCGTAATGGCACTCTTATGAGGTTTGGGTCAGCAAAAACTTTTTTTTTTTTATTTAACATTTTTCTTTTGCTTATTTTTAATTGACATATATTAAAGGTTGGGTGACATTAATGAGCAAGCAAGTTTGGATAAATGTAAATGTGTGTATGTACTATATACACAGCTGGCCGAATGTTTGACATAATGTGCAGATTTTGCTGTTTCGGTAGCGAATGTGAATCACACAATGTGAATCCTGAAGCCCCACGAATGTATTCAAACCACACGCCTCGTTCAACAGTTACAAATCGTCATGAGATTGTGTTTAAAAACAAGTGAAAACTATAGCAAGTCCCCATTAAAAAAACAAAAAACAAGATACCTCGATCAATGGCGAATTCTCAATAATCGTGATATTAACAGTCATGATTATAGATAATATTGATAATCTATCATAATATCGTAAATAATTCAGCACCTTAAGAGCCACAATGGTTAAAACTGTCTTTTAAGTGTGGTTTCTTTTGCCCAAAAAGAAAAAACGCAAAGTAAACAAATGTAAAGATGAATTTGACAGATAGCGTTGTTTGTTCAAAAAGTATTTAAATAGATGCCGCGATAATATCGCAACAACGAGTCTTATCATGATAACCGTGAAAGTGAAACACGGATATCGCGACAGTCCTGGTTTAGACACATGGATGGATAAAACATGGAGAAACCCAAAAGCTACTTTAAATACGACTAGTAAATGTTGACAATATTATACCCAAGCATGTGCCGAGTAAAGAAAATATCGAACGATGTGACGGTAGAAACTTGTTGTGAATGCTTTGGTACTCGGGGAAAGTTGAACCCTCTTTATACGAGCTTTATTTCTCCCACTGGATCAAGTCAAGCTCCAAACTGTTTGTTCTGACATAACAAGCTGGACCCAGCATGCGTCTGTTTCATTATGAATCAGCGCTGGTCCAGCTCGAGCTCTTCCTCGCAGCAGATGGGCCGCAGCGGGCCGCTAAAGACTTCAATGCATTCTGAGCCGGCCAAGTTCAGTGGTGCCAAATGAAGAAACATTCACTTCAGTTTGCCGTTTGCTTTGGTACTGCCTGTGTTTAATATCCGATAGTGTGAGACAGACTAAAGGCGGTCTCTCAGACATGTTTACAGTTTGATATTGTGAGCTGTTTCCTCTGCGGAGGATCTGCACCGGTTTTCAACAGATTCTTTCATCGTTTTACTGTTTGTGTTTCGTTTTTGCACATTGCGAGTGACACCGTGTGCAGAGGGCCAAGGCTCAAACGTCACGGTGCAGAACACATTGATGATGTTGTGTTCTAGATTTGGGCTGAGATGATCATGTGCAAAACCAACAAGTCTACAAGACCAACTTAGTCAACCAGTTTCAACTAGTCAACTTGCCATCTCTCCACTGCCGTATCCAATAACATCTATAAAGGCCAAAAAAATAACGTCTTACCGTACCTCGCCGTGCATGTGTGAATGTTAAATAAGAGCATAAGGTCTTGCAGCAGTCGATGCGTGTGGGTGTCTGTGTTCCCAAGGTAACAGGAGTTATGGAAAATCACCGCTTATATGAGAGACACTATAAACCCTTTTTCTGATGTCTATCCTGTCCTCTATTATGATGCACTTGTGTTCATGTGATGCTGATGTCTGTGCGACCCAATTTTCTGTTCGTCTGTTTTTATTTCTTGGTTTATTACCGAGTGCACTTGAACCAAATCATTGTTGTCTGTGTCATCTGTGTGCTGTCTTTGCTAATGGAGCGTTTGCACATTCTGTGATTTTAGTGCTTCAGATTGCACTGCAGCGGCTGTATTGTCGGGTGAAAGGGGGACATTGTTTCTGGAACCCACAGTAGAGCATTTCACTGCTAACTTACCCATTGAAGTGCATGCTTTTTATAGAAGTGTGGGAAATCAAATTCAACCTGAGAGGTTTAGATGGTCTCCATGTCCTGCACATGGCGTGTGTTTTTGCTCGCTTGTTGGCAGTGCATGTTGGGATCAAAGCTTTAGCGCTGGATGAGATGAGATGAGATGAGATGCTCGACCTTGATGCCCTTCAGTGGTCAAATGTGTAATGAGATGAGATGTTGTGATGGTATTGATCTGCATCCATGGCATCAGGTCTGTGGTAGTCTGACAATACTTATATATCAGTGTACTATTTCATATCTGCTTAAGACTAAATTGGCCACCATTTTAGTTTAGTAAAATATCAAATGAAATCTATTTAAGTGTAACATTAGTAAACCTTAAGGACACAAGTTTTAAGTTACACAGTGTTAAGTACACAAGTTAACTCTAACTACACTTTAAACTTTTGTTTTTACTGCAACTAGTAAACTCCAAGTGAACTTATATACTTTTTCTAGTTCAATACTTGTAGCACATTTTTAGTTCATGAAGTGCACTTTGAAGTATACTCTGAGAAAACACTAGTTTAGTCGTTTCTATACTGCAAGTAAACTTGTAACTTTTAAGTGAACTTAACATCAAGCTTGTAGTTATTATTTTTATAATATCGTTACAACTTAAGACAAAAAGACAATATGTAAAATGTGAATGAAGCCTTTCAAAAACTTCTTAAAGAGTAAACACAAATACTTCTCAAGTATACTTCAATTATGAACTTTTGAGTATATTTCCATCAAGTATGGACCGAATATATTTCTACTCTTCTGTCAGTGTATGTCAAGTATACTTAAGTGTCATTTTAAGCATATGAGTATTCGGTTTCAAATAATATAGTTTATATGAATTATATAGTATATGAAGTATGTAGTAGTAAGTACACTACTATCTAATTTGAAAAACCTTTTTTGTGACAGGACGTCTCTGTACTGTGAGGTGGAAGAAACAAATTTGATAGTTTATCTAACACTTTGAAATCAAGACACATTGAACTAAAGGTCCAGTGTGGGAAATTTAGCGGCATCTAGTGGTGAGGTTGAACATTTCAACCAACAGCTCACTTCGACCCTCTCCTTCAAAACACTACGGTGGCTGACACTGAACTAAGATGTCGTCACGTTTTCACTTCTTTGCCAAAAAAGCATTTAGGAAACACGTTCTGTAGAGCAGTTTGTCCGTTCAGGGCTACTGTAGAAACAACATGGTGATCTGCACGTAAGGGGACCCGCGGTGTATAAAGATAGAAATAGTTCATTCTAAGAGCATTAAAACATAACGCTTCATTATGTAAGGTCTTTACACACCTCTGAACACATAGTTATGTATATTATATTGCATTTCTGTCCATAGATCCTCCAAAAACGACACACTGGACCTTTAAACATCCGACATACTTTAAGAGCCACTGAATGCATTGTAAGGTCTGGCAGGTCATTCTCTACAGTGTTTATGATCCAGAGAATCTCACATCTCAGTAGAATTACTGTAGATCTTCTGCAGTACATTGATGTCTAATGGTCATTTCAGGAAGAGAGACGGCCGTACTAATGGATGCTACTGGGAGCTGTTAATGGAAAAGAGTTTTAAATGCGTTTGTGTGCAGTATTCCTGTGAGGTCATCAGTGATGTGAGCTATTTCTCATCGCTCATTACCGTGTTATGTTAAGAGACGTAAAGTCATTTTATAAATGTGATTTTTATGTGTTTGCTTTTAATGACAGTGCGGTTGTTTATGCTGTTTTTGGCAACGTTTCTACTGAAGAGCTGTAATTATGATGTGATGTGATGTGCATGATTTTGTTCAGGAAAAAATTGGATGGGTTGGAAAATGATATTTTCTTCTCTCTTGTTAAACTATTTGACAAAGCCATGATGCTTTTATAGCGCATCGTTCAACAAAATGAAGTGCAGACGATGAGCATAAATTGTGTAATTGATGCTTTTGTATTTTATTGTTCTGGTGCTGTCACAGTGAATCATGGGAAGTGTCATTTCGAAACGCAAGCATGTCACCCCTGTTCACTAAATATTTTTACAGTTCACATTCGAATCGTCGTGATTTGACACGTCTCGGAAAGTCTAAAGTCTAAAAAATGTTCCTGGGTAAAAGGATGTTCAAGGTTATTTCATTCTGTGAGATCCTATTGCAATCTAAATAATCATGATTTACATTTGTTCAGTTTGTCGGTCAGTGTGGGAATAAACAAGGAGTCGCTCCGAAAAGTGTGATGTTTGCCATAGTCTGGGAAGTTTAAGGATGTGTGTTTTGTGCTTTTGTAAGCTGTTGTCTTGGACGCTGTGTCGTCTCCTGATGGTTAAATATGAGTTTGCTGCTAGATTGTGTGCAAAAATCACACCGCAAATGGTTTTGCAAAGTGCACACTTCATAAATGGGGAAAGTAGAATAGTATTCTGAACACAGTCTGTGTGTTTTATTAAAGGTAAGAAATTGCTTTGTGGCTCGGCGATAAATAATACACACACACACAAAAACGGATGTTTTTAATAAATTGTAAAACTGGAGGAGAGCGACAAAGATACACTGTAAATAAAATGAGGGTTGAATTCATGTCAATGTGAATGTCAAGTTTATTTATATAGCACTATTTAACTCAAGCGAGGTTGACCAATGCGCTGCACAATAAAACAGATTCAAATAGAAACAAACCATAACATGACCTGTCCTCACTTTCTCCGTCTGGAGGGTATGTCTTCACATATTAAAGCATCATGTTGGGAATGCCGCTGGGGTGATGAAATAAAGATTTACATTCTGACAGATTGGAAAGGGGCGGAGCGCCTCTTCAAGGATTGATGAAGAGCGGTGAGATTCTCTTCTGTAATAGACTCCCTGTGGTTTGAGAGAAGTCTTTTTATTGATTTCTAATGGCTGGATGCACATGAATTAAGCTTTGATGTTTGTTCAAAACTGCCTGGCATTTGACAAACAAACCGTTTTCATGAACTCTTGCGGTGTGAAGCATGTTTGTCACGGTTCAGGACTTGGGTGAGAGTGTTGGAGTTGATTTTCATTTAAATGAACAGACCGGTTGGTTGTTGTTTGATAGTCAACCTTTATGCTCTTTTATTTAAATCCCCATTATGTATACTCCAGATGTTTTTATTTTGACTTTTATTCTTCAAAATTGAAAATCCTGGTTGGTTTTATTAAAGTAAAAGTCCAGTAACCATGTTTTTAGGGGTATTGATGACCATTTGTATAACCATAGTTTTATCACGGTTAAAGCAGTATTAGTTTTTTTGTATTTTTTCTTAACCAGGGTTAATGGAATATATTGAGTTTTGAGGTAAATATGAATAATGATAAGTGTAAGAAATCATATAAAAAATAATTAATAGTATACCCTCATTGGGGGCTGAGCCCCCCTTAATTGAAAATCCTAGAATCGCCCCTGATTTTAGGGAAACATTTGATGTTCATCTTGGCAGTTCCGCAGGTATCGCATTTGCTATCGGACCTGATAGTGGATGAATAAACGTTTTTTTTTCAAGTTTATTTTACACAAATTTCCACATTGGAAGAAATATTCGAGTACAGTTGAAATGTGTGATGGCCCCCCAAAAATGAACCACAGTTTTGTTACAGTAACCATAGTTTAACCGTGGTATTTAGTCAAACATTGCACAAATGTTCCAAAAACGGTCACTACACTTCTACTATAACAAAAAAAACAATGGTTATTCTTCATAAGACACATCTTAAGGCGTCAGAAATAAGACTCTCCCAAACACTTCTTTCTTCTCTTCTCTTCTGCATCTGCACAGAAACTTCCACGACTGTCACCGTGTTATACTGTCAGACGGCCGTTCTGACGCTTCACAGTGTTCAAAGTCTGTTTCCCTCTTTGATGCTGAATGTCAAAGAAATATCGAGAAGGAACCTTCCGCAGGCTGTACAGTCCCGGGCTCTATTTACACAAAATGCCATGACAGCTCCAACTCGGACCATTTTCTGTGTATCGCTCTCATCAGGCTGTAAAATCAGTGACAAAGGCATGAAATATTCCCCAGAGTAATAACACTTTGTGTCAGGAGTAAATGGGCTCATTGTGAGCTGATGTACAGCCGTCAGCTCCGGCGTGATGGAGGTCTGAGCTTTCACTGAAAATCTTCCAGACATTTTCCTTTCAAAGGGATTGAATTAAAGTTCACTCTAAACATGTGGTTATTTTGAACTCCTATTATAGTATAGCTATAATGTCGTACAATGTCTGAATTATGTTCTTTTCTGTGAATCACAAAATAAGAAATGATTTATATGGTGGTTTATAGTTACCGTGTCTGTTTTATGAAGTCACATACTTGTGTCACAAAACTACATGTTTTTGTACATTATTAATGGTTGTGATGTGTACTTGAAAGATTTTTTGTCTTTCATGAAAAAAAACTGCAGCAAACAAGGACACAAGCTTGAGTAAATAATGACAGATCTTTTTTAGATGAGCTTTTTCAACAAAGTGTGATTTAAATGTTGACATTGATCATTGATAAAAACACTAACAGTTCACTATTAATAAGTTGTAATTAATTGACAATTTTGATGGTTAGCTTTTTAATCAGCATGAATGAATGAGATTTGCTTGGTAGAGATTGTTTTCTTCTGGTTGAGATCAGCAGGCTTTAAGAGGTTTGTGTCTTCTGTACGGTGGTTATGTGAAGAAGAGAGTCGTCATGTTCCAGATATTTCCTTACACTGTGTGCTCGCTGTGTGTGTGTGTGAGGTAGATGAACACAACGCATATACCGGATTGAAAACGCTGTGTTGAGGAGGAATCTCTGTGGGTTCTGCAGTCTGCGGACGTCAGGATTCTGCTCCTGTATCTCTACATCCTGCCTGGAAATTGCCAATTTCTCACTCACAAATGACTTCTACCTGTCTCACTCTCTCTGTGTGCTGTATCACTGCTCTACACAGTGACAGACAGAAATACAGACACATTCTCTGATCAATTCTCTAAGTAACCACAAATAAGCAGATACATTCTTTTTGACAGACAGACAGACAGACAGACATATTATCTCTTACAGTTAGACAGACAAACAGACAGATTGTCTCTGGCAGACAGACATACAGACAAGACATATTCTCTCAGACAGACAGACACATAGTCTCTGGCGGAGAGACAGATAGACAGAAATATTCTCTCTGACAGTTAGACAGACAGACATGCAGATTGTCTCTGGCCGACAGACAGACAGACAGACAGACATATTCTCTCTGACAGAAAGACAGACAGACACATTGTCTCTGGCAGACAGATAGATGGACAGAAATATTCTCTCTGACAGAAAGACAGACAGACACATTGTCTCTGGCTGACAGACAGTTAGACAGACAGATTGTCTCTGACAGACAGACACATTGTCTCTGGCCGACAGACAGACAGATAGACAGACCAGTCTGTACGATAGATTTGTAAGAAATCCCACAGTTTTATGTTTCTCACGAGACGGCGACAGAGGCGAAGGTTATAAATCGCAGTTTTAAAGTTTTATTAATAAACAAGAAAGCATTAAATGAACATAAACACTAAACAGTGTGGTCTTCACGTGTCTCTTAATTGAGTTTGAATGGTGAGTTTAGATAAACAGTGTATCACTGGAGGCTCTGCTTGAATGAATAAACATTTAAGGGGTCCATGACGTTTGATGTTTGTTTGCTGTAAAAACAGTGTGGCAGTGAATATCAATGCAGTCGCATTATATTGAACCTGACGTGTCTCAGCATCAGATGGATCCCTCTGCGGCTGTTGTTTCTTATATGACTTCAGGGCCACTAATTGCTCTGTAAGTGTGACACATTCAAGGCTTCTTAAACAAACAGTGTGATGGGATGAAATGCTCTTCATGACCGGCGGCAGCATCTCTTCTCTCTCACTTTACTCTCACGTGGCCGCTCCGGGCGTTTTCAAGTCCTGAATGTTAGCAGCGTCTTGCAGCGAGCCGCTGTCGGCCCTTCACAAGCTGTTTAATGACCTCACCGCATTCATTATTTATGAGGTCTTTAAGTGGGAGTCTGGCCCTGCCGTCTCCAGATACCCACGAGGCTTTTTGGCAAGACTGATGTGAAGTTTCTAATGAAGTGGGAGTCAATGTCACGGCGCACAACAGAGTCACAGAAGTCAATGTTTTCGGTCTCGCTCCAATATCTCTGTCACTCGCGTCGAATTCAAATGCAAGAATGACTTCTCAAGACGGGTGTTCAGCCGGCTCAGACCAACCGAGAGAAACACGTTATTGCTCAGATGTTGCTCGTTCATTGTTCAGGAGGATTTGATGGAGTTCTCCGTTGTCGAGATGAAGTATTAGTTCAAATTAGTTTAAGATTATAAGATTAGTTTATTGACGGAACTCAGACTCAGTCATTCGTTTATTCATATTTTTCCTTCTGTTATATGAATTGATATCATTATTGTATTTGTGTCTGATTATGAGCAGCTTAGTTTCACACTTGTGTACGTACAAACCATGGTTGTAGTTCCACTATTTTTGTGAACCAACGAATAAATTGAGCAAATATATTCCTGGCTGCCCTCGTGCTGTCGGGTGCATTTTAATGGGGAAAGAAAACCAGCTGTGCAATTAAAATTCTGAGAATCGTCCAAACAAACGCTTTCTGACTCGCCATCTCTCCAGCACTGAGAAATATCAGTAATGAATCACAGCTCTGAAAACAAACGGCCCCTTTTAATAGGCAGTTACAAGCCATTCTCTGGCCACAATAGCGGCTGTTCGCTTTCATATTTCACATGTTGGAGATTTAACGCTCTGTATATTGGGAGGTGTTGTTTTTTAAGAGCGTGTCATCATAAACGTGTTCTGGTCGAGCTGTTGGGGATCTCGAGAGGTCTTGGAGGTCTCGGGGGCTGTTTTGCAGATTGATGGTTTCTCTCTGGTGTGAAGCTGATACAGACATTTCTCAGCCAGCGCTCCCGGCGGCTCATGTGATGACACGGAGACTCATTAACACTTTTGTGTCTTTCCAGCCTCACATGATAGAGGTGATTTATTACCCAGAAGCCTTCTGCAGTCGTGTAGTTACATGGGATGTCCTGTTATATATTTTATGTGTACTTGTGCATGTTATTATATTATTTTATCACATTATATTATACATTACTTTACATTACATTACATTACATTATTTATTATGTTATGTTATGTTATGTTATGTTATGTTATGTTATGTTATGTTATGTTATGTTATGTTATGTTTATGTTATACTATACTATACTATACTATACTATACTATACTATACTATACTATACTATACTATACTATACACTACACTACACTACACTACACTACACTACACTACACTACACTACACTACACTACACTACACTACACTATACTATATTATATTATACATTGCATTATTAATTAAATTATATTATATTATATTATAATATATTATACAATGCATTATTAATTATATTATATTATATTATATTATACATTGCATTATTTATTATATTATATTATATTATACATTACATTACATAATTGTATTATTTTATTTTATTATTTTATAGTACTGTATAGTACTATTCTGGGCCTTGATTCTGATTGGCTGATTCGAGTTGTAAGCCGTTATAAAAAGCCCTATTTAAAACGGCTGACCGTTTAAACGAATAGTCGTTTAGTCTCGCACCTCCCTAGTCAACACATTAGTCACATTTACTGTATGCTTGTTTCAAAGACACCCAGATGATTCCAGCATGGCCTAAGGTCAGCACTTGATTGGTCTGTGATCAACAATGATCTTGTATACTGTGGTTTGACTATCCAGATATCCCCTGCCGTCTCATATCAGATTTATGTTTAACTGCTTCTCTCCCGAGCGTTTTATTCGATCTGGTGCTGAGCTCCCGAGGTCTTTAGCGTTGGACTGGTCTCTTCTGTTGTCCACAAGCCTGAAGCATTATGGACTATCAGTGGAAACCGAGTGTTTGTGGTTTGTAATAGGCAGCTGATGCTTTGGCTCCCAAGGTAATCCTGAAGGTAAATCGCTTCCCAGACCAAATCACTTTTGCCTTAAATTACTGGTGGTTTTCGGGCCGGAGGTCCGGATCCCGGCGGAGTCTAGCTGTGAACAGAAGCGCTCAGAATGACAGGATTGGACGGCACAAGCCGTTCATCCCCAAACCCGCAAATGTGTTAGTGAGAATCTGTCAGTGTGTTTTGTATGCGTTGCGCTGTTTATCACATAATGATGTTTTTCAGGCTTAGTTTAACATTTAACACTGACGCTGGTATTTATGTGGATTCTTAAGGGAGGTTTTGCAAATACACTAATAGGCCATTGTGTTTCTCCTCTATTGTTTAAAGAATGCTGTGAATTGGCATTGTTCTGTGCCCTTGAAAGATGTGGTTTAGTAATTCCTCTGGTGCATTGGGGATAGTTTAACCCTTTCGTTCATCAAATTTACCCGAATCCAACTCTGGGTTCGGCCGTGAGCGTCTTACTGCTGAGTCACTTCTGTTTTTCGGTTTATTTATTCCCTGAGCACCATAGTTTTGGTGTCACTCTTTTTGTTCCTTAATCTGCATTTCAGGCTCTTTCCAGCGCAGCTGCTGGTAATGACAGCCATCTGAGACCCTTCATCAGCCCTCCTCCTCCTCATCCATTAACCTCATGCTTTCCGTGTGTTCTTTTCATAACGATCTCAAATTGCATCTCTGTGGTGAGGCTGAGGTCCATTATGCACCGGTGCGCCGCTTATTTTTGTGTTTTCAGAGATGCCTTTACACACTCGCTGCTATTGATTAAATTTCAATGGGACGGGAGCTCTCGCTGTGAGGGTTTCATGTTGACTCACGGCTATTAGCCGACCGGAGACGACCATAGCCGCGGGAATGTATTTTGAGCAGGGGTGCTGTGATTTTATTTATTTTTGCCAGGGCAGAAGTTATGACTGTGCCATGGGCGAGCCGCCTAAGTTTAATGTGAATAAATAACGGAGGTAAAAATGAGTTGCTGCCGAGAATAAAGAAGGATGCAAGTGTGGTTATCAGATACAGCATTAAAACAAACACATAAACTCATGTACTATGTATGGCTATAGCCAAAGCACAATCTGTTGTACGCAATTAGCTTAACCACCCAAACATCCACCTGTAATAAACCATGGGCAGACCAGTCATGTGATTAAACACACCTGCGCGCTGCACGGCGACAGCATGTGGAAGTCAACCTGTAGACCTATCAGCCACGATCTCAAATAAAGACTCAACGTTAACTGTTTACGTTACATTACTGACGGCCTGCATGCAAACCTCAGAAAGTGTGCTCTCTTTCTTGGGTTGACGCTGATGAAGTCCTGCATGAGGACATTAATGTTCTGTATAAAAAGTCTGAAATTCGTTTTTGCGCCATTTGGACAAGACCGCTCGTGACACTTGACCTTCACTGACGCCGTGACAGTAACGTTGTAAAAAAAAAACAATAACGTTATGAATGTTTTCAATGGATATTAGTGAATAGACACATTAATAAAATGTATAATATTTATTTTTGATCAAACATTTTCATTTATGGAGTGTCTATTTACACGGAGCACAAACAGCCCGCCCGAGGCAGCAATGCCTTTTACTCTAACCGAAAATAGCTGTATTTTCTTTGGATTAAGTAGAAATAGCAGCTAGATTCTATTGGTACATATCAATAGTGGCAGATAACGTTACTATTTGCACCTCAGTATTGTTGTGCATTAAACATTATGCAATAATAACAGAGTGTAAATCATTATATTCATAAAACATATTAAATTGATGGCAACTTATTGAGATATTAAAGCCCTACACCCCTAACCTCACCCTAAACTAGAGATCCACCGATACCACTTTTTCCATTGCCGCTCCGATTCCGATACCTGAATTCTGAGTATATACCCATACCGATCCTGATCCGATACAAGCCATCAGCGATACAAGCTGAAAATAGTTTACAATAAAACTACAATATTTCATGATAAAATAGGCATTGAAATGTTTTATTTCACTGGGACTTTAATATTATTTATTTATTTTTCATAGATACTAGATTATTTTGGGGCATGATAATGAATTTGACTGATAGGATTATTATTATATATATTTTTGTCATAGACACTACATTCTTTTGATAATGATTTTAATGATTATTATTTGTTTTGTTTTGTTTGGTCATTTATTTATTTATACTAGATTCTTCTGCACATAATCGTGTAGTGATAATCTGACTGCCCTAATCTATTTTTTTTCAGTATGTTTTCCCTGGGATGAAACGTATTACCTTTGCTTTTCTGAAACCATAAAATAATGGAAACGGCACATAAAAGTTGAGTGCAAAACAAGAACAGTTCGAAAATAACGCCCCAAGTTTTAACAAGTGCGTTTCGGTTTAAATGTGTGATCCTGATCAGAGTTCATTTTTATCCCTTCAGTGTCGTATTTAAGTTCTGTAAGATATTTATGACAGATTGTAAGATGTTGGATAGCTGATGCTTTGATCATCGTGACCTGCTGGTCTTTGGCATGGTGTCCTAATGATGAATTCAGAGCCGTGTGTGTTAATAAATGTGTCCAATCTCTGATAACAAGCCGGATTCACGACAGAAGTCTCTTTTCATGTGTGCCGTGCGAATAATTCACTGGAAACCTAAGGCTTTACTGTAGCTCATTTGGTGATTTGTATTTTTTAGATGAAGGTGCACAGCTCAGAGGTTTGTGGCTCGTATCACACCAGCATTTCCTCGTGTTCATTATACATTTAATTGGCTTTGCAACTTTTCCTCCGTTTCTTTGTAAAATCCACTTCATTAAAAGAGTAGAGAGGAATAGTTCTGCGGACATCCATCTTTACATGTCCTGATCTCATAAAAACATTTCATCTCTAAAAGTCTAAAGATTTGATACTTTGTGAATCTTTTGTTGCTGCGTTACTGTAAGTTTTCAAGTACAATCAAATTGACATCACAAGTTATTGCAACCTACTATTTTAAGTAAGTAACAAAAATACAGTAAGTTAAAATCACACTGGTTAAACTTTTCAGTCGAGGAAAACACATTTGACCAACTTTTTCTAGATTGTGTTAATAGCATTTCTTTCCCTAAAATGTGCGTCGCTCTTGTTACACAGAATAATCATTTCTTTTATTAGAGATGAAGCTGGATGTGTTGTTGACGGGTTTGCTGAAGGTTGAGGACATTGCTGGTTCTTGAAGTTTTGTCTGCTGTTTTTCGAGACCTCTGAAGACCTTTTTCAGATGAAAGCTCTTTAATAGCAGGAGTCCTTTTATCTCATCTGAGATGTGAATGTGCCGCACCGGAGACTCATTGTGCTTCCATTTCATCTCTCTCTCTCTCTCTCTCTCTCTCTCTCTCTCTAGTCTTACTGTGGAGAAGCAAGCAGATGGTGTGGATGTGCATTAAGGTTCTTTGGAACAGGTTTATATCATTTAAGAGCGATGTATCGCAGTGTCAGACATGACGGTGTGCTCTCTCGTCTCACTGAATGTTTAGGTAATGAGTTTATTTGCTCATCACTTAAGCTGTTAATGACCAGACTATTAACATTCTGAGATCCTCATAAAGATGTGTGTGTGTGTGTGAGCGTGACATGATGTCATTACAATTTATATCTGTGTGTTTTTTACATAGTTGCTGATACTGTATGTGCAATATCAGTATACAAAAAAACAAGTGTTTATAAATCATTTGAGCTTCATACAATTTCAAATTCATCCAGTTTCCTCTTAATACAATTAACACAGTAACCAGATTTGACTTTTTTCACTTGTAAAGATTGGTCAGACAGAGATCATTTTGTTTGTCAGTTTACTCTTTTAGTGGTTTGGTTTGGTTTGGTTCCTTACATTTTTAGGGATGCTGGTGACGTGCAGTATGTGCGCTGTGATCTCACAGTCGAGTCTTTTTTTAATGTATGTCGTCAAGCCAATGACTGTTAACAACACTGACCTGAATTCAGTCGGCTGAATATTCACTCTGCACATCATCCTCTCACGCTGCTTTGGCTGCTGGAAATGTTTCTGACCACACGCTGCATCTCTCTTCACAGATGTGCACAGCAACACGGGGCAACAACTGCATCTGGAGCATTCGGTTACACTGTCAATTATATACTGTATCATAATGTAGTCTACAGTATTTTTGTTTTGTTAGGTTATATTTTTGATCTATAATATTTTTTGTATTATGCGTGTGTGTGTGCGTGTGTATTGATATATGGTTATGCATTCGTGTGTATGTGTGTACATGTTTATATGTGTATGCTGATGGTGTGTGAATGCATGTGTTTTTATACATGGTTATTCATATACAGTATGTGTATACGTGAGTTTGATGATATAGGTAGAGTTGGGAATCGAAAATGAGAATCAAAAGGTTAGGAATCGGATCAGAATTGAAAAGAATAGGAATCGGATACTTAAAATTAAAATTACTCTTATTAAGTCCCGTGTGCATATTTATGGAAATGTGCATGTGTTTACCTGTGATCTGTTACATTCTCAATAAAAGCTCTTATGAAAGTTAACCATATTCTTAACTTTATTAAGCATAACCAAAAACATGGTTGCTATATGTATATATATATATATATAGAGAGAGAGAGAGAGAGAGAAAACAGTGCTCATAAATACATGTATATTTTGTAAACCGGTCAATAAGTAGGCTAAATGACCATACAGGTTGATATCTAAATATGTGTGTGTTTGTGTAAGTGTGATTAAATAGCTGTATGCGCATGTTTGTATGTTTATATATGTGGAGGTGTGTATATGTGTTAATAGGTGTATGTTAGTGTGTTTGTATACATATTTATGTGTGTGTGCGCTTAGTTGTGTAGGCATGTACATGTGTACATATACAGTATATACATTTGTGTGTATACTGTATATGCGTGCGTCTGTGTGTGTGTTTACATATGTGTATGCAGCATTCAGAAGTATTCAGAAGCGCTTCTCGACTTCTTTTCGTGTTTATATTTATGAGCGCTGACGCTCTGCGTGTAGATAAAGCCGACGGGAGGTTCAAACAGGTAGAAAACCCGCTATTTATTTTTCCTTTCTTCTGCCCTGAACTCCCTCAGGATAGACGTTGAGCTGACGGCCTACAAAATGACGCATTTCTTGGAATTTGAGTGAAAACCAAAGCTTTTGTGGTTGCAATGCTTCACGACTCGCAGCGAAAAAAGCCCACCAGCGCTCATGAGTAACAGATGATCACTGAAGGTTTATTCAAGCCGAGACTCCTCCACATCTCCAGCAGCTGCTGTGCTACTCAAATATCGCAATCTCTTCCTGCTAATTCCCCATCATGTCCAAAAGGCTTTTATTGCGTTTTTGGAGGCCATCCCACGTCAATTCTTGGCTTTTCCTGCGGGGAAGAAAGTCTTTGATAGCTTTCCTCCTGGAGGTTGTCGGTGCCAGACGTCATGGATCAGAGGCACATGCTCAGTATTTCACATCTCAGAGCTCAAGGACTGCGGAGTTTCAGGAAGAGCAGAGATTGTTCCAGTCTTTTCTTCGGTGTTTCTGGATCTTCGTGCTAGAGTTAGATTTAAGCCCTACACGAGGAGTTCTCACATTTTGAGCAATGAAAATCCATAGCAAACTTTTCCTTGAGTCATGCTTTATGATCGCAGATCTGTATTGTCTGCCTGACATCTGTTATTATGCACCGCTCCATAATAATATTCATATCTGTTTGTGTTTACGTATGTATGTTTCTAGAAGTCATTTCATAAACATTACTGGGTCTATTTATTTTGCTATTTGATTGATGTTTGCTTTCAGCCTTCATGTGGAAAATGATCCAATTCTATGTTTGAATGTTTGATGGTTGTCAGTCATTTGGGGATTGGATGAGTTTGTTTGCATCCTAATATAATGCTTTAATATAACGTCCCATTGAAGTATATCAATTCCACCTTAAATGGATAAAGTGTTTATCTTATGTTTATGTGTTTTTTTATGCAGATGATGAAGTTTGCCTGGGACAACTATAAGCTTTACGCCTGGGGCAAGAATGAACTTCGACCTCTGACCAGGAACGGACACATTGGGAATATGTTCGGTGAGTGAGGTTAATGTTTTCCTTAGACTCCGCCCATTTCACTATCTCCCAACCGATGTTCAAGTCAGTACGGATACTGTAAAGAACACAATAATTTCAATAATTTGTCTATAATGTCTCTGGCCGATCTTCCTTGTAGTCTTTTTCAAACCCTGAGATTTGAAAAACTGTTCAAGATACTGTTTTAAATTCAAAGTCGATATGAGGCTTTGGTATCTATATAGGGCGCACATCACTTATGATCTTGTCTTTAAGTAAAGAGGCTGTGATCAATCAGGTCGTGTTCTTGCATTACATCTGTTTTTAAGCGTTATTTTATGTATGTAGGCTTTCCTGTAGCTCAGTGGTTAGAGCGTGGCGCTAGCATCGCCAAGGTCATGGGTTCGATCCCAGGGGATTGCACATAGTCAGAAACTAAATATATAGTACGAGGCAATGCAAGTCGTTTTGGATAAAAGCGTCTGCCAAATGCATGGATGTAAATAAAATGTATGTGTGCATCAGATGTGCATCTCTGGTCATTGATCCTCATCTCTTTCAATGAGCGCTGGCCCTTTAAAAACACATCCTGGTGAACGAGCCCTCAGAAGTAGGTTGAGTTTAAAACAGAATCTGATCAATGTCTAGACAGGACAGATGAAGGTTTCTGGGGTTCAGACGGGTTTGCTCCTGAGGAAGAGATCCTAATGCGTATTTCATGTAGATGTAGTTGGAGGTGATGGACCTTTGAGTCGGACCGCGGATCACGCAGATGGGTTTTAATACTAATCCTATGTGTATGTGGAAATATCGGACGGCTTGACATTTGCAATTTAGCTTTAAAATATGGATTTTTGTCCATTTTTTAAACACTGTGGAAGGTCAGTTTGGATCAAGTTAATATACTGTTGTGTCTCATGTGACCGATGACGGTTAAATCACATTCTGCAACACAAACAAGTCCTCAAACATTTCTCATCGGTTTAACCCAAATCATTTGACCCCTACAATCTACATTCATTTACACCTCCAGACTCTTCACGTGTTTTAACGATTAAACTCTCACTTGTGTCCGAGCAACTGAGAACTCCATCAGAACATCTGAGCAATAACATTTGTCTCCTGGATGCACCTGACGGTCATTGAGCGAATAAACACACTGTCGATCATGTCATAGTGTTTCCTAGTTGTTCAATTCAGGAATATGACCCATCTGGCAGAAATTCAAGGGAAAAAGCTTCAGCACTTTTATCAGTTAATTGCTGTTTTCTATCAGAGAAACCCAATTAGTTTTGGGAAGTAATCTGTCTTTCCCATCGGATGATCCAATCCTGAGCTTCGGGTGTGAATTTGAGGTAGCCGGCGTTTTGGAAAAAATCTTTCAAGCCTGGGAAAAGAAGTGAAACATAACTAATCGGATAAGCAAATGAGATCTCTGTGATCTTCATTCGTTCCTGTGAAACAAGCCGAGTATGAAATTGAACACTGTAGTGTCCTGTAGTTTAATCCCGTGAGTCAACAGATCCGTGAGATGTTTTGCGTTCACACGACCTGCCGAAAAACACACGGAAACATCATCGATACAGTCAACCGCAACCGGAGAAAAATGTTTTTGCTCAGTTTTGCTTTCGTTGCATTTGATGGAGTTCTCAGTTGGAGTCCTTAAGTGTCAACCAGGTCTCAGATGTTTCTCTGACTGTAATCCATGAAGAGTATGAAGATTCAACTCTTTATTTCACATATATTGAATGTGTTTATTACTCTTTATTTCACAATGTTGAGGAGGGGATGTTTGAGAATCTTTTCAGTTTATGCCATGATGGCGCAGACAGAGAAAGTCATTCCAGATGTCGATTACAGCGTTTGATTGATTTTCACATCCTAATATGTGATCGGATAATTATCTCACGTTGAATGAATCGAAGCCCATAGAGGACAGGAAATGTACGTGACTGTCAGGTGCTTTTGTGTTGAACAGAGATGAGCGTCTGGCCGCTATCACTCAATGACAGAGAAACAATGATGGTGATAATTCTCTCTCTCTCTCTCTCTCTCAGTCACGTGACCGACCTTCGTCTGAGTGCTCTGACATATCAAAATCCTGTCCGTCAATGAGGTTTCTTGTTCCATTTTAGATTTAGTTCTTCTTGGCAGTTTTTTGGCGGCAGGTTTCGTTATCTCTGTCATCTCATCTGATATAATAAATGAAATAATAATGTGACGGCCACACGCAGACAGTCCCAGCTGATGAACTGTATAGTGATCTTTTATTCTGAATCGGTGCATGGATTGATAAATGTCCTGCTTTTGTTATGAGTCATTAGGAAACACTCTCGTCTGAATGGAGCTCAGAGTGATGTCACTGGTGTGTGATGCGGATGCATGTGTGTGTGTGACGGATGATGTGGCATCCTCACAGCGACGCAAACGGCTGGACTAGAGATGGAAAATATTGAACAGTGTGTGTGAGATTGTGTGTCTGTGTGTGTTTGAGAAAGGGTGACCACCACCCAACAAACCAAATGTGGGACAGCTAATATGTTTGTGTGGGACTGAAGAAACGTAGAAAGGGAAATGTGTTGTTAAAGTCCCAGTGAAATAAAAAATGACGATTCTTATTTTTTCATGAAATATTGCAGCGCTCATAGTAAATAGCTTATCAATGTGGGTCATTTTCTTTTAAAATTCATGTACCCTCATAATCTTCAGTTAAAATCTGAAAATGCACTTCCGCCCTGAAATGACGATCCATCTCAAATGACGTAAACTAGACGGCTTGGCCGTTAATTATGGGATTGATTTTAAAATCAATGTAACAGCTGTTTTTACACATCCAATCAATTCGCAGTGAAAAACACAAGCCACGCCCACTCATTTTCTCCTTTAAAATTCCTTTTCACTCGTAAATGTGTCAGAATACGGAAGTAAAACGATCGCAACTTCTGCTTCATGGGGACTTTAAATAAAGCATTTCACTATTTTAATACGCTAACCACAACCTATAAACTCAGTTTCAAAGCCACACTTGATGATGTTTTAGTGACTTTTCCGACATGGGAGGGGTCGCCACCCGATCTACAGTTTGATTGACGGACGTCACAGCCTCTTGATGACGGAGTTTACTTCTGTCTTCTCACCCATGGCATAGAAGTCAGGCATGAAGAAATCGCTGGTTTGTTTGCACACTGGTGTTCACCGGGTTATGCTAAATAGTTAAATAAATGGCGCAAAAAAATGTGCTTTTCAGGTCAAAGAACGTATTTTCTTAATGTGAAAAACCAACAGACTGTTGAAAATGTGGGACATTATCTGAATATGCGACGCAGGACAGGCGGTGAAAATGGTGTGCGGTACAACGCAAAGCAGGACGGGTTGTCACCTAGTTTGAGAGATGATGTGGTGTCTTCACAGGCTAGCGACCGGAGTGTTAAAATGACTGTATGAGAGGAGGAAAGTATTGAACACGTGTGTGTGTGTGGTGTGTGTGTTTGTGTGGGGGATTGTGATGACAAATATGGATGTGTGAGTCATGGAGAAACAGAGAGAGTATGGATGTTTTTATGTGTTTGTGTGAGAAATAGTGTTTGTGTGTGTAGACATGTGTGTTGGTTTATGAGTGTGTATGGACGTGTGTACATGTTTTTAAGAGAGTGTGTGTGTGTGTGTGAGAGTGTGTTTGGACTTGTGTGTATCTGCATGTGTGTGTTTGTGCCCATGCCCATGCTTGTGTGTATGTGTGTATGGACATTATGTGTATGTGTGTATGGACGTGTGTACATGTTTTTGAGAGAGTGTGTGTGTGAGAGAGTGTATTTGGACTGCATGTGTGTGTGTGTGCCCATGCTTGTGTGTATGTGTGTATGGACATTATGTGTATGTGTGTATGGACATTATGTGTACGTGTGTATGGCGGAGCATTATTTTATCCATCAGTTCACGATGACGTGATGTAGCTCCTCTCTCTCTCTCCTCTGTTTCTTCTCTCATCTTTAGCACAGACCAGAGTGTTTTCTCACACGTACCACCTGCTCTTTCTTTCTGTTCGCCCGTTGGTTTCCTCTTCACTTCTCTGCTTCTTCATGTCTAAAAGACACTTCCTCTTGTGTAAGGTATCGCTCTTGCTCTCCTCTCAGACTCAGTTCTGTCTCTCTGTGGTGGCGAGCGAGTGTGTGCTCATTACCTTTCATTACGGGAGAGCGAGAGGTCGGCGGGTCACATGATAAAGTACAACAGCTGTAATGGAGAGATGCTGTAGGCCATCAGATGCTGAATTCTTGGAAGAGCTTACACATTAAATCTCTCGTGCTTCTTAATAAAAGGTGTTTCAGTGCCGGATTCCATTATCAGGGCACATTTGCTTTAGGGCTTTCTAAGTGTGTTTTAGTTTATGATTCGGGCCGTTGTGCCATGTGGCAGCAATGCATCATGATAACATACATTGTTTAGCCCTGCTTATAAGTTTAAAGTCTGGGTTTAATGCGGTTGGATTTTAAAGATGTGAAATGGAACATTTACAATTATACATTCAGTATTTGAGGATCAACCACGATGTTCCTCCTCAAAGTGCTTAGTAGAAATAAAACAGAAACAAATGAGACTTGTTTAAATGAATGAAGATTGTGCAGGTAAAATAATAAATAATCTGGGTGAATTTGATGAGAAATGTTTGAGTTTGTATCTTCAATAATATTGACTTTTGATCGCAGACTCAGTTTGACACTTGTTAACGTCTCTTCTGATGGAGACATTATGAGACACAGTTGAGAAACGTTGTCCGCAATTTTTACTTCTAGAAAAGTAAATACTTATAAAACAAAGTATTTTATCTAACGTTAAAGAAACTTTATTTATTCGTATAAATGTCACTGTTTAAGGGTCCTCATTAGCGCCCCCTGTGTACACTGATGTGTAAGAGAAATGATCGAGATTAAAGAGATCTCCTGTGTGATTTTTACTACTTATGGACCAAAAATAAATAAAAAAGTATATTTTGGATAAAAAAAGTGATTTGGTATTTCATCTAATTTTGAGTAACGAAAAAATACTTTTAAATAAATTATAAAAAGGTTGATTTATGCCTTTAATAGTTGTTACATTATTCTTATTAAACGATCGCAAATCGATGGGCTTGTTTTTCTCCTTCAGGGCTTGGTGTTCGTCTTCAGTTCTGTGATCAAGTGTATTGATCTCATCGGTCTTGTAATCTATTGTTAAACAGTCAGAGGAATAACCTGCTCTCAGTCAAATCTATGAATCCTTAACTAACACGTTTGTAACACCCAATCAATGATCGTATCAACAACATCCACACGCGTTTTCTCAAACCTCACATGCTCCAGAAACTGTGAAGGTGAGATGAAATGTGCTAATGTGATTCAGTTTATTCAGACTTTCCTCCGGGTGCGAACTTTACCATTTACATACCGCTTATTCAGAAGCATTTAAAGTGTTAGAAATAAATAAATAAACAAATAAAGCAGAATAGCTGGAGGTGGTACAGATGTTCTCACCACGTCTTTGTTTTTGCCGAACGCTTTAAAACAATAGTTCAGAATCAAATGTATGCGCCTCTGCTCAATCCTGTAAACCGAGCAAATAGTTGCACATGCCTGCCAAATTTAGACTGAAAGAACAAACGTAGTACATGCCAGTTGGAGTGTACCAGGCTTTGACCTCGGACCCCTTCCAGAAGCGCCTGTGTCTGGTCTGGAGGCGCCGGCGTTGAGGTGCATTGTGGGATTTTTAATGAAGCCCAACTCTATCTGTCATGTGTCCATGGAAACGTTCTATTCATTGCCTCCCCCTGAGCAGAACTGAGAAAACCAACAAACAAGGCTGACTTTGAAACCACCTCCAACATCTCTGCCTTTTTTTGCCAACTGGATTAGACAAGCGGATGAATGAACTGTAGAAAGCTTTATTTCGGAAGAAACAAACCCCCCGACTCTCCAGACACACTGGAGACCGCTCAACACGATCTAGTTGTTTACTTCTAGAAAAGTAACTACTTGTAAAACAACGTCTTTTTATCTTAATTTAAAAAGATACTTCATTTATGCTTATAAATGTCATCAGTTAATCAAGGGTCCTCATTAGCGCCCCCTGTGTTCATTTTAGTTATATGTATGTTTTTTTTGCATTATTATTATTATTTGAATTACCATTTATTTTATATTTGTAGTTTTCGTGTTAATAGCAAGTTTGCTTTTGCTGATTTTTTTTATTTAAATCATTATTTATATTTTATATTATTTAATATTTCAATTTGGGGTTTTTTTTGGTTTTAGTTTAGTTTTATTTATTTCCAATCAGTTATTTTAGTGCCTCAATTCCAACTATTTAATCACCATTGTTTCTTAAGATCTTATTTTTATTTGAGTTATACAAGTTAAACTAAAAAAAGACAAATATTTATTTACAGTAAGAATGAATATCATATACAATGTGATCATTTATGAGTGTTTTCATATAGTTATGATGTGGGATAGCATGCTGCTGAAATGCTTTTATTGTGTAAGAGAACGAGAGACGATGAAAAGAAATGATGTTTTGCGTTTTGTTGTGTTAGGGGAATCTCGTTGTGGTTGCATCTGTTGTGCTTTTCTCCATCCTGAATTAGACAAGTACACATCATCCAGAGCACACAATCACAGATTACACAGTTTAATCCCGTATTATTCACCGCTGTTGTAGGTCAGTAATGCAAACACAATGTGTGTACATTAAACTATCAGAGATGTCTGTAATCAGACGTGCTGGTTTCAGCCTGTTTGTTTTTAAGAAAATAGAAATATTTAAATGTATAAACTTTAGTAATGATTTGTTTTTTTTGTTGATCTATGCAGTTCAGTATAATGTCTTTTAGAAGTAGTAGTTTTGAATTATGTGGTAAATTATTCAGGTTCTATTGACGTTCATTCAGTTTTGTACAGTAATCAGTTGTGGTTGTGGTTTATATGTGAGATGTATAATCTGGGTTCTGAAACAAAGCATCATTTAATGTTTCAGAAGGGTGCTCATTAGCGCCCCCTTTAGTATTTAAGTATTATTGTTTAGTATTATTAATATTATAAATATATTATGAGTAGCCAATTCTCTTATATTTGTAGTTTTCATGTTAATGATAATTTATAAAAAAATTGGTTTTATTTAATTTAAATAATTAATTCTACTTATATGATTTATATTATTTAATGGGCAATAACTTCCGTTTATCGGCCAAGCAACATTGATATTTATAAAATAATATTAACATGATTATTATTTATATTGTTTATATTTAATATTAATAAATATTTCAATTTTGGTTCATTTTTATTGCAGTTTTACTTTAGTTTATTTATTTCCCATCAATAATTTAAGTCCCTTAATTAGAATTTACTTATTACTAATGAACTTATTTCAGTTAATTGCAAAGGGAACATTTGTTTATTTTCTATAATAGTTAGGCCTGTATTTTATTTATCAGAAATGTTTTAATAGTTTTAGTTATATAACGCCGGTGCGGTGCGGTGCAGTCTGTGTGGGATGACATCACTGAAGTGTTGTGTGCATCATTTTAAACTGAGTGGAGACCTGCAACCAGAGGTCATCCAGTGAAATTTAAACTTGTGGATTGATTGTTTTGACCCTTTGATCGGCTCCACACTTTATTGATCAGATTATATTGCATGTTTGAGGAAAATGTCAAAAAGATCTATAAAACATTTTAATGAGTTTCCTCCTCCACCAACTCGATAACTTAAGTTTTGAAGCATCAAAGCTCACAAGCAATGGTCAGTAAAACCGAGAGCCTGTGACATCACAGCGTTTGTGTTAACCTTAAAAACCTCCATGTGCAGTCCAGAGCTTTTATCAACAAAGAATGGCTTTTTATTAACGCAGTTTCATAACACACTCTGTAAACTGCCCACCTCTGCTCCCTCGACACTTCCCACATACACTGAACTCTGCTGAGGGAGGCGGAAAGTGCCGGAGAAGATCTAATGCTGTGGGATGGAGCTCAAGGTAAAAGTCAACATTAATTCACAATAGAATCTATTTGACTTTAATGGAGGTTTCTGGTCTTATTCTGAACAATTCATGGCTGTGCAGTATTCTAAATCAGGCTTATTATAGTTTACTAAACTATTACAAATATTTCTGTTCATTTCAATGATATCAATAATATATCAAATAAAATGATAAATTATAGACCTGAATATTATTTAAAAAAATAAACAAAACGTGGAAATGTTGTTTTAGCAGAACTAAAACGAAAATTGAAGCTACCGTAAGGCACTAAAATGAACTGAAAATAAATAAAAACAAAAATAAAAATAAAGCTATATACCAATGTTAAAAATATATCCGTAAATAATAAATAGACAAAAGCACTTAACAAAATTGCTAAAATACAATTTTCCTTTAATAAATGTGGTTACATTTTAGTTGAAAACATGAAAAGAATTATTAAAAACTGTATTTCTTATACTTTTACTATTAATAATATTACAAAAAATATATTTATCATTTGCAATTCAACATACGGTATATATCTTGTGAGCAGTGTTTACCATTGACGTTAAACTGAGGACTAACCTGTTTGTTTTGTGTGGGTTTGTAGTGTTTTATAGTTTAAAGATGATTAAACCCCTGTTGTGTAGATCTACTGAAGAACTCCATTATCAGATATTTTGTTCATAACAGTGAAGTCTTTAAGTGCTGGTCTGTATTGCTGGTAGATGTAGACAGAAATGATATTATAATATGATATGATAATATATAATATATAATATATAGAGAAACGCAAAGATATTATTCTTTCAATTTTCATATATATTTACGGTCACAATATTACATAATTTCATATATATTTCAAAATAATTGCCAATTTATTACAGTTTCACAATTCTTCATACAGTATTTGAAAAATATAAGTATTTGGTTTGCTGATATGGAAATGTTATATTTCACATATTGGATTATAATGTCCAGTATATTCCCACATAATATGTATCCAGTATATTCCCATAGGCAGCTATTACAACACAGTTTACTTCTTGGATTTGGACATGAACCGCAAGATTAAAACATGAAGTGAATAATCAGGGAGTTTCTTGGGAATGACTCACAGATAACACATGCAGTATATGACACACAGATAATGAAACTCCGGCCACACATGCAGTATATGACACACAGGCGGATTAAAGGAGATTTGTGAATGTGTTACAGTAGTGATTGAGATGATGAAAATAAACCAGAAGCACCGAACGAGAGACAGGGACATGTTTCAGTAGTGATACTGAGATGATGTCTTCGGCGTGACGTCATGGTATCCATGACGATCTTATCACTTTTTACTCATCGACGTCATTCACAAAAGCCCTTAAACCCCTGACGTCCGTTAGTCACATTAGATGTAGATTTAATGATTAAATAAAGAGCAAATGGAAACTTTTGCGTCTCAGATATCTCATTCCGGGTGTTCCCGTCAGCCCTGTGGTCATTTTCACAGTTAAATCGGGCACAACATGGTGTGAAATTAAAGGTGAACCATCTAAGGTTTTCTTTTTACATCAAATGTTAATTAACTGGAGTTTCCACCAACCATCGTGGGAATTTCCATTTGAATATGTTTCCATGTATTCTGCAGATTATAGTTTTTCAATCTTTCAGACCTTAAATGCATTTATTTCACTAACTCATATTGGCTGCTCAAATCAGTGGACGTGGAAAGAGAGGTTCTTCAAATATTGAATTATTGAAGCTCTGCAGGAGTGTGCATGGAAATAGATTTTCTTCAGATCGTTTGCATGAAACTGGTCGAAATAATTTGAGTTATCCTAATATAAATGTGTATGGAGAGGAGTTTTTTAATACATAAAGTGTATTATTTTTTAATATATTGCATTGGTTATATCTGCCAGGCTTCATTACGGAGTAAAATGTGTGTTTGTACCGCTGGGACACACACATCATCTAAAGAGGTCACCGCTGTCTCCGGCGCTCTTCCAATATCTGCAGAGTCTGCGAGTTTCTTCAGATAAATCACATCATGTGGGCCGCATGTCATCTGTAAATGAGCAGATCAATGAGTTGATCGTGTGATTTACTGACATCATGTGATGTCTACGTTTAGAGTTTAGTGCACACAAATTTGCTTTCATCAGATTCAGATCAGAGTTTCTGTTTCAACATAATAAACAGAAAGAGAGAAATTAAAAGAGAGATAATTATGAAAAATAAAGAAGACACAAAATATACAGTATTATTGCAAGTTTGTCAATATGATGTACAGTGTTTTGATGAGGCTTTACTGAAGTTTCTACATAGAAAGTTGACTGAGTTTATGGGCAGATACATCAAATTTAAGCCTGAAAGAAATCGATCGGCATTAGAAATACATGTCATTTAATTTGAAAGGTGTGTACTTAAAATTAATTAACTTACTAAGTAGTCTACTTTATATAAATTGTATTAAAAAACATTATATAGTTCAGAGACAATTAAACATTTAACAAAATCATGAAAGAGATATTAACCAAATTACATTACTGGACCATTTTCTTTTATTATTTTCTTTTATTATTTGTTTTTAGTTTGATTTAATTATTTTTAATTACTTTCTTTTTTCGTTTAGTTTATTTTTTTTTCTCATTTGAATGTATATTAATATTTGATTGTATATTACTATATATTAAAACCACTCAACAGTTTTAGATTATTTGCCGAGGTCTACCAAAAGTTTAACTTTGCTCAACACATAACGTTGTTTATGTTGTTGCCGCTGAATCCGTCTACAGGATGAATGGCTTTGTTGTGTGTTATTTCTTTGGATAAAACTATTGGCAAATGACAAGATTCTCTGCGGTGCTTATGGGATTTAATGGGATTGGTTTAGTCAGACATGTTTCGGTGCACAGTCAGACCAGTAACATTCATTAGGAAAGTGAACTGTGTTTATTTTAAGAAGTCAAATGTCAATATGAACACTCAGTCATGTCATTCAGAGACTGTAGTATTGACACATGTGTCAGGCATGATGCTCTTCCAGGTGACTTCCATCTCCTCTCACGGTTTCTCTGCTGTTGTTTCCAGTCTGCACTGGTGTGTCCGATTGTGTTAGAATAATCTTTCCGTTGGACAACCTCTGCGTTCATTGATTTTTTTTCTCCGTCACAGTCAACTTAGCTGGGACCCGCGGCGCGTCGCATCTGCCGCTTCGATTGTGGCCCGTCAGGGCTAACTAATCATATTGGAGATGTTGTCATAACAGAAGCAGCTGGGCAAACGAATGAAACGCTCCTGGACTGACCAATTAGAATAAGTCTTTCAGAGCAGACTGCCATTTTCACTGCCTGATTACACACTGACCCTCCACACACCATCACCCAACAGCCGTGTGTGTGTGTGTGTGTGTGTGCGTGTGCGTGTGTGTGTGTGTGGTGTGTGTGTGTGTGTGTGTGTGTGTGTGTGTGTGTGTGTGTGTGTGTGTGTGTGGGTGTGTTGTGTGTGTGTTATGTTGTGTAAAAATGAAGAGTCTGGAGGTGTAAATGAATGTAGATCGTAGAGGTCAAATCATCTGGATTTGAGTCAATGTGATGAGAAATGCTTGAGTTCATATTGAGATCTTCAATCATATTGACATTTGATCGCAGACGAGACAAATCTGAGCTCAGTTTGACACATTGTTGACATCTCTTCTGAAACTCTCATGACATTTGGGTGATTTCTGGGAGAAATATCTAAGATGCAGTTGAGACCGAAGAGTTTCCATTTGCTCTCCATTTAATCTCACTGATGTCTAGGAGAAATAATTGAGACATAAAATAGATTTTACTTTCACAGGAGTATTAAATATGAAAACAAAGCAAAAACGTTGTTGAACACAACTTTGTTATAAAGTAACATTTTAATATAATTGTTAAGAAATTGAATGAAATTAAAGGCACACAGCCTTTCAAAATGTGTATAAAGTGGGATCAAGTTCAAGTTGTTTATTTGAAGTTGCTTCAAGCGTCACATAAACAGTCTGTAATAAATGAGATAACAAATTGCAGTCAACACAACAATTAAAGGCAATCGAACAAAGATTCAGATATTCACAAAGTTGTCATAAACTATTTAAAAAGTGGGCAAATAATAAATGCTAAATTAACTAACTTGTTAGTGTAAGAAAATTAGAAAATTAATGTTTTCCAGCCAAGCGTGGTGAGTGAGTTCATTTTCTTTCTCAATATTCTTTTTATGAACGATATAATAGACAGCTGCAGGTTTCTAAGACTGCATTTGAATGGTTTTATGTTTGTTCTTTTTTCTTATTTAAATCTTTTTACTTATAGTATATTGCTGTGACTTCCCCTTGGGGATTAATAAAGTTATCCAATCCATTTATTTCGATTATTTTCAATTAAAACACAATGCATATTTGTTCCCAAAGCTGTGCCGTTTTACCCTACAAACCACCCAGCAGGTTTGTTTCTTTAATCCACGTGTAAAGCTGGAAAGGTTTCACGCTAAGAGCCGAACTGAGAGCAACATTAAGGAGAAATGTGTTTATAAGCCCATAAGTGTCAAACAACACCGTCAGGTTTTGATAAGACTCTTATCTGGATATTAACATCACTAACCAGCTGTTTTAAATGTCTCTCTGTGTTTCTCAGTAATAGTCTGCATTTATTCTCTGTGGCGTGTCTCTTGATGTTTTAGTTTTGTGTGTAGCACAGCAGTTATCAGATCAGACAGATGCAGACGTCTTTAAGATGGTGTGTGAGGTCTGCGATCGCTGGACCGAAGCGTTTGATTATCAGAACACCAAGCGACCTAACTTCAGCAGCTAGTGTTAGTGTCTGTTTTCTGGTTGTGTGCCGCGTGCCTCCATCAAACACTGATACAAACAACACAGATCTGTTAAGTACTTGAAATATACCTTTAATGGGATAAAAAAAAAAAAGCTTTATTGAATAATAAGCTATATTAAAAAGCTATATTTTCACACATTACGTTTGTAACTAATATACAAAAAAATATAGTCTTTAGTACTTTTATTCATGGCGTCTCAAAATAGCACATTTGTGTCTTAAAAAAGAATATTGAGTACAATACATTTAAGTATTTTTAGTGCACTTTTTCACGTTTTTTTGTGAAAGACGTGTTTTTTACACTAAGCTTAAATTGATACGACATAAACTTGAAAGTAAGAGTAAACAAAGGCAAATATACTTTCAAGTTGACCTTTAGTCTAGTAAACTGTAAGGATATTTCTTAGAAGTACATGAAACTATAAGAAAGAAACTTTTAGTTTAAAAGAAGTATACTACAATCACACTTGAGTAAGCTTCTTTTCTGTAATGGCTTCTTGTGCAGCTCTATGACGTGTGACCGAGGTCAGAGGTCACGGTGCGTCTAGAGCTCATCATTAAACTTCAATCAGAGTGAAACAGAGATTGAATCCGTTTCTTTAGTGTGTTGGGGCTGTTTTCTGTTAGTGTGTTTGAGGATTAGTATGTCCGCAGCGTTCAGATGGCAGAAGAGTACACGATTGATGAGCTTTTGGTTATTTAATGAAAACCATCTGAGCTGTCCAGTAGCGCTGACTGGAGACTGGAGAGATAAACACACATGGACTTGATTTCAAACACATGGGATATTAGTTCCGTGCAAACGTCTCAAACACGACTCTTTTAAAGTGAACGATTTCTGAAACAGAAACGCCTTGTTGAGAGACACAATGTTTGTATATTGAATATGTAGTTTTATATAGGATTTTATCAGAATTATTTACTTTTCTTCCTGTTTTTAAGGTCTTGTGATCAGCACAAAATCTCTTAAACAAATTCAGCAAGTGTGTAAAAGGGATAGTTCACCCTGTCATCATTTACTCTCCCTCTTGTCATTTTAAGCCTGTGAGACTTTCTTTCTTCCGCAGAACACAAAAGAAGATATTTTGAAAAATGTTGTTAACTGGACCCCATTCACTTGCATTGGTTTTGTGTTCATACCATAGAAGTGAATGGAATCCAGTGCTGTTCGGTTACCAACATTCTTCGCAATATCTTCTTCTGTGTTCTGCGGAAGAAAGAAATTCAAACAGTCTTGAAATGACAAGAGGGCGACTAAATGATGACAGAATTTTCCTGTTTGGGTGAACTATCACTTTAAGTACAGATGAACGGGAGCTTGTGCACAGAGAACATTCACAAAATTCAACTTTATTATCCTGTTGCACTACATCTCTATAATATGAGCACTTACAATTAATATTATAAATGCCCATTGCAAATGCATTTTAGCCGTGCACAGTCTGCGATATTAATATCTGTGATACAATTAAACGAAAACATCCACTAAAATTTATAATTGAAAGATGAAGTGTTTTTTTACTGTAGGTTGTCCAGCACTTTCATCCGCCGTGTTGAATTTATGATGTCATCAATTTAAGAAACATCAATAACAGAGGTCAGTCATATAGATTTATGGGTAAGGGTGAAAGGTCACCAGTGGTGCTTGCGATAAAGGCGAAATATTATGTACATTATGCATATCAAGGAGTTTAAAAGCAGAAGTGTCTCTTTCTACGCCGTCCCGTCCTCTCCGGACCCGTGTGCTGGTGTCTGCGGCCGCAGTAATGAATAAGATGCTGGAGAGAGTTGGGTGTGATGGATTGATCTGCTTCTCGCCTCATCTGAGTCTATCAATCAGCGGTGCTTTGCTGCTGTTTTCAATAGGAATTGAACACGCTTCGCCGCGCCGCAGCCGGAGGGACCTGGAACCAGCGGCACTAAAGATCCTTCTCTTTCTCCGGCTGCCATCCATATCATTTGTCATCAGGTCACAAATATTGCTCACGGAGCAGAGCGCGAATCTACATCAAGAGCATTCTCCAAACGTTACGTGTTTTTCATCTTTATCGTGAGAATTAATAAGCGCTCATGTTCACTCTTATTCTGTTCCACCCATCTGGATGATATTGTACTAACTGGAAATGAGAGCTTTGTTATAAAAACCAAATATGACCAAAGACATAATGAGCGTCAGATTGAGAAGGACGGAATTATACCATAGTCAATTTTGACCATATAGTCATTTTTATTCTTACGATGGAAAGTCAACGGTGACCCGTCTTGGTTTCAGAGTTTAAACTAATCATCTGCCGGCGTTTAGAAAAAATAATCATCTTAATTCAGAAAGAATTGGCAGATATCTTTTCTTGTTTTAGTTTAATTGCTCAGTAAACATTCTCAAGTAAACGAATCGTGATTTAAGAATGTTAAAATATTTCTACTGAATAACAAAACAATGCAAGAGAATAATCTTACTGTACATAAGAGTTGCTTAAAGAGAGATTATTTCCTTCCCACTAGCAAATAGGTATTTCCTCATTTCAAGCTTAAAGCAAGAATTCAAATATAAATGTATTTTGTCGTAAGGACAGTTTGTTATTTTCCAGCTCAGATGAAGAAGTGAAGTCTCTGTTGTGTGAAAGGTCTGAAAGTGAGAAATGATCCAGATCTCTAGAGGAAGCCGATGTCACAGCGCTACTAATAAGAGCAGCAGTAATAGAACGCAGTCTCTCGCTCCGTCTGCTGGTGACCTCATTAACCGGCCCGTATCGAGATTCAAGAAGAGGTCAAAGGTTAAGCCGGGCCTGCTCTCTGTAGGGTGTGAGTGTTGATTAGAAAGCAGGGATGAGCAGAAATGAGGAAAGGTCCTGTATCGGATATCTGACGAGGATTGATGTACAGCTGACCGCAGCAGAGAGAACCGAACTCATGGAGTCACTTCTCTTTCTCTGATCAGATCAGGGCAGAAGGGATCATTTATTCTTATTCAAACCGACGTCACATCTTATGGCAGAACTTTGTTCATCACCGTTTTTCTTTAGGAAATAAAAAATGTCAGCGGATTTCTTTTGCATTTACTTAAGATAACGCGATGATGAGTTTTACTGTATATGTATCATTTTATGAATACGGCATTCTGTGTCTTATTAAGATCACGGCCAGTTCGCTTGTTTTTGCATCACAAATACTAAAACTTACACAAAGTGTTGTGTGAAAAGAATATGTTGTTTACATTTAAGTTAAATTATATTCAAGTAAATCATAGAAGCGAGCTAGTTTAAACGCATCTAATATTTGTATCTCTGGATAAGGATGCTGATTTCGTCCTGTCCTGCATCCAATGTCCCGACCTCCTTAAGGGCTAAAAATAAACGGCGACGAAATTTTGACAGAAATGCTTGAAGAGAAACGTTCTTTGAAAGACGCTTTGGACATTTTCTAGGTTCATAAACCCAATGTAGGTTTGTTTATATTTCACCCAACCATCGTGTACCCAGCTTTTTAAGAATGTAGTATAGAGTTTAAAAGTGCCTTTGGATGAAGGAAAGAACGGTGAAATCTTTATGGATAGGAGTCTGAAAATGAAATAATCTCCTAAATGTAAACTAGGCAACTGTTTCTGTGACTTTCCATTTGAGTTTATGTTCACTAAATAGATTACAGCATCATTTATTAGTGCCCGTTGCGTTATGAACACCCTCAGCTCCACGCTGGCGCACCAGTGGATTTTACTACACATTGCTTGAAAGCACCTTGTAATAAACAGCATTGCTGGAAGTTGCATCACATTATCACTCGTGCACACGGGGCCGCGGGCTCCGGTTTACCCGCACGTCTCATTTTCACAGCAGCGTGTTCAAATCCTCCACCAGCTCCAGTATTTCTAGTGAGGTCACAGGAAAGGTTTTGCCCTGTGGGAGATGCTTATTCCTTCCTACATCACGTTCGGTTCCTGAGCTCGTAATTGAAATGCTTATTAAATGTGAAGCGCTGCACATTTCCAGCCAGGAACGCTATGAAAGAGTTCTCCCAATCAACACGCTGCAGACGTTTTATTAACTCCTTTATTCCCGTTGGACTGATGAAATATTTCCTTGTTTGTCGACGTCCTCCATCTACATATAATGTGCTTTTCATCGGCTCCGATGGGCCCACCGCCTGCGAACTCGCAATAAAGATCTGGTTTCGTTCATAGGGGTTTGCTTATTTTCTACATTGCCTGAGCAATCTCATTTAAGTACGACTGAATGAAATAAAAGCTGTGGAAAATGTTTCATTAAGAATGAGAAGAGATTTTAATGCGCTTAAATGAAGTGTAGGGGAAGCTGTGAGCACAGGGCTGTATAGATCTCACACACTGCTGTCAGGATGATCTTCTGCTTAAAACAATCTATTAAAGTTCATTCAAACCAAATTGAAATCATCTGAACCTGAAGAATTAGAGATGTACACTCTTAAAGGCGCAGTTCACACAAAATAGTGCATGTATTCAATGTCATGTGTTTACAAACACTGATGTTCTGTGACACAGATCTCTGTAGCGCTTGAGACGTTAAAAAATGCAAACAGGTACAGTGTATGTATACTGTATGCTCGAAGCTTTATTTTTAAGAGTTAAGTTTATTAATTAATTAATAACTTAGAAATGTATTAGCACTAATATATATTATGCTATTCATTTGTTATATTTATTATATAGTGTAAAAATGTATTAGCAGTATAATATACTATAAATGTGTTATATTTATTTATTATGCTACTAATTTATTATAAATATTTATTGTACTATTAATTTGTTATATTTATTTATTATAATACTGATTTATTATATGTATTTGTTATACTACTAACTTATTATAATTTTCTATTTTATTATATAGTGTGGAAATGTATTACGACTATTTTATAATATTAATTTATTATATTTATTGTATTTTTTTATTAGTTTTGTTTAGTGTGGGAATGTATTAGTTGAACAGATAGCTCCTGCTCCTTCTTCAAACATTTATTTTGAAGACATTTATTAGCAGGACTTTTAAGATTTTTAAGAATGCTCATCATTTTTAGATATTAAAGCTCAGTTTCCATATGTTCTGTGACTAATGACACATTCAATGCTCGTCACATGTTTGGTTACAGGAGACAAAATACCATTAGACCAGTATAAAAGTAGATGGCAAGTCCTCACGAAGATACCAAAACAAACTTGTGTGTGTGTGCAGGTGGTCTTCGAGGGGCTTCTATCGTGGACTCTCTGGACACACTTTACATCATGGGTCTGATGGACGAATACCAAGAAGCGAAGGAATGGATCCAAAACAACCTCGACCTGAACTCGGTAAGACACATGAAATATATCATTTAGCTTTTCATAGATCATAACTAAACTACTGCTGATGGTTATCTTCAAACAGATTTTTTTTTGGTATACTCCAGACCAGTGTTTCCCAACCCTGGTCCTCGGGGCACACCTTCCAGAATGTTTTAGATCTCTCCCTATATGAAACACCTGACTCAACTCATCAATCAGGAGAGAACTAAAACATTCTGGAAGGTCAGTGCCCCGAGGACCAGGGTGGGAAACACTGCTCCAGACTGCTTGAGGTTTACTTCATTTGTATCTTCGTCCTTTTTTTTTTTTTATTCCTTTAATAATTGTCTAAAATAATTATTTTCAAACTTCATAGTTGGATGCATTGTTGATTTAGCTGAGAAAAACTTTTTTATAAAAAATGTCATAGTTACATTAATTATATTTCTAGAATGCAGAGTTATTATAGTTTTGATTTTAGTTTTATTAATATATATAATTTAATATATTAATATATATATTTTTTGTTTTTTGGTAAAGTTTTAGACATTTTGGTAAATAAATATTTTTAATGTTGCTAGTTTGTTTTATTTTTATTTGTTTATTATTATAAATGTACTGCTTTAAACTTAATTCAGTTTATTTTTGAGGCAACATTTAAAGTTTTCCTTGAGTTAAGTTTTTCGAATAATTTTTAGGTCAATATTTGATTTGATTTCAATGAAAATGAACGTTTTCAAAGTTTTAATTTGAGTAAACTAAATAACTTTGCTAGAATGTGTTTGTGATATTAGATTTTGTTGAGTGGTATGTCACAGATAAGTGTAAGATATTCACTGTAACTGTAAATCTCAAGCCATCTGAAGTGCTCGTGAAAAAGCTTTCTATTGATCACAGGCTGCGCTTGAATCAATTGTTTCTTTTAACCAATGTTTAGTTGAGGGAATTGAGACCGTTTTGGTCCAAATCAAACGTCGGTGAGTGAATCAAAGGCCTCTGTTGTGACTTGTGATGGGGCCCGAGTGGGCTTTATCTTCTCTGGACTGCTTCTGTCTGCCCGCGCTCGGATCACTCGGATCGCTCGGCCCGTCTCTGAATTTAATGAATGAGCCGGAGAGAAAAGCAGGACGGCCCGACTGAAGGAAAGACGGGGAGGGCGCGACTTCTTCAAAGAATAATCCTGTGATAATAGACGTGTTCAGCAGCCAGAAGCCACAGAGGCCTGCCAATAGTGTACAGTTGATGAGAGAGAGAGAGAGAGAGAGAGAGAGAGTTTCTTCTGTACAGCCGTGACTGTTGGGAATATTCAAAACCTCTCCACCTCTTGTTCTCCGTCTCATTTCTCCGGAGTGTTCTTTAATATCCATTTTCTTGATCTTTCGAGAGAAAGGTTCATTGTAATTTAAAAACTCACTGTAACCTTTGGAGTTATCAGAGCATTTATTCAAATCAAACAAAGGGATAGTTCACCCTAATTCATTCGCCCTCATGTCATTTCAAACCTATTAGATATAAAAAAGATATTTTGAAGAACGTGGACAACCAAACAACACTGAACCCCATTGACTTCCATCGTATGAACACAAAACCACTGAGACATTTCTCTAAATATCTTCTTTATAATGTAATATCTTCTTTAAAAGTATAATGAACATCATTCATTTTTCATGAATCATTTTCGTCAGGTCTTGTGTCAGATTCTTGTAACGCGCACCGTTTCTAACCGCTGTGATTTTGCCAGAAGCTTCTTTGGCTCTACATTAAAGGTTCTTGTAATGTTTTGAACGTAGTTTTGGTAAGAAGCCCAGTCGTGCATATGGAGGGTGTTTTCTGTTTCGCCGGCCTTTCCAAGAATATACAGACACACACAGACTCACTGATGCTTAATGTCCCGTAGGATCAGTCACATTATCTGATGTGATCTCAGGATCAGTCACAGGTTCTGATGTCGGTTTGGTTGTGAAATGTGTGTGAAGGGTGATGTGGTGAGCGGTGTCCTCTCTCACACCGTTCATCATGGAGACTCACAGTGAGAAAGTCAGCATTATCCATCAGTCTCTGTGAATCAATCTGCCCCCTGCAGTTTTCACTCTTTCGCTGCCGACTTAGCCTGTGATGGAGGGCCGAGCGCTTCAGTCGTCTAATGTGAAGCAGAAATATGCAGCCGGTGCATCTGTGTCAGAGAGAAAGTGTCATGGTCAATAAAACTCCAGATCCCTGTGCTGTGACACCGTGTCTAAAACGGATACGGTGCGGCGCGGTGTGTCAAAACACCATAGAAAGCATAGAACCCATAACAATTTGAAACGTTGCGTCCGGTGTAGATACGGTGTGAGAGTAGTGACAGATTTTCCCCATAAAATACACAGATTTTTTATGAAGCTTTGGTTTTACATCAATTTTACGTGTGCAGATTCCATAGGTGCACTTCAGAACAGCGCCACCTATTGATGCACTGATACAAGTGAATACAGATGAGTTCATATTGACTCTGATATTCACATATTCTGGAATCTGGATGGAAAAATTGAATGAAAAACCGAATGTTGATTTTAATACATATATATATATGTTCAAATATTTTTTCAAATATAATCGCACTGGGTTCACACCAAACGCAAATTAATCGTTTGACGCGAATAATTTACATACAAAGTCAATGCAAAGTCGCGTAAAGACATGAACTCGCACATCAATCTCGTCTTCCGCAAAGGTTGAAAACATTTGTCAGATCGCGTCACTCGTGTGAAAATAGCGAACTTTTACCGCGAGTAATAAACAGCGTGGAACACGATTGTTCCCGTTTGGTGTGAACCTAGCGTAAGTCTTTGTTATGAATGTTTTTCACATTTTAGATGAACTTTTCTTCAAAAACTGTAAAATGATAAGTCTAAAACTTAAAATGTATTCTTTATATTATTATTATTTTTAATTGTGTCTGGAGAGTTGAGTTTTGTAAAAATCGATGCGTTTTAGAAAGGCGGGGCATAGAAGAGCTACAATAACGTACGGTATGTGACCTTAAAACATATAAACACATTGTATTTCACCACAAAAACAAGTTAATAATGTTTTTGATCATGTCATATGACTCGTTTAATCTCATAAAGGATGTTTTAAGATCACAACAGTGCAAATAAAGTTCAAATTAATCGTAAAGTAACAAAAGCACTGCTAAAACTATTTTAATCAAAAGTAAATCAAAGTAAAAGTATTTGAAGTTGAAAGTAAAATTATTAATCAAAACAAAATGCAAAGGTTTTCTATTATTTAACAGGTTTTTCTGATACTACAACTTGATCAAAAGAAATGAAAACTCTAAAATCTTTTTTAATTTAGTCGCACCTTGCGTTGTACTTCAGGAGATTTCACCGCGGCACTGCCGTGCGAGTCTCAATCAGGTCCTTGAGTGGCTCATTACATTCTCTGAGCTTTCCTGAGATGCTTTTATCTCATAAATATGTATATAAATGGAGTCCCACGTCTTTCTGTGCAGCGTCTGTTTGATGAATCTGTGAGACACGAGTTTCGTACATCTGGAGGTAAAGAAAAGAATGAGATGCTAAATGAACATCACTGACAGCCGGTCACATGGCGGTCTGACCTCTGCGCCTCTTAACATTGATAACCTCGGAAGGGTCGACCCGTTCGGATCTCTGGCCGGCCGGACGGTGGGCGGAACCGATCCAGAAAGATTGAGCTTGCGGGCTGTAATCTGGTCAAACGTTTGGAAGACGGAACGGGTCTGATGCAAGGCGGGTAGAGATTTGTCTTCTAAATATCCCCTCGTCCGTGAGAGGAATGAATCTACCTGTGATGTAGTATAAGCAATTCTGAGTTAATCCTGGCGATACCACGGGGCCAAACGCATTTATCCTGAGGTCAGAAGAATGAATTTATCCAGAAGAACGACTCTTCTGAAGTGAATGCAAACAGAGAAGACTCCTGATGGCTGTGTTTATAGTGCAGGCGGTGCCGTCTGAATAATGTGATTAGTTCCGTTCACAGCTAAACTGAAATCAGCCAATCACAGAATGAATGTAAAGGGTAATTGAAGAGAATTTAAGCTCTCCAAGAAGCACTTTCTTATTACCGTGTCTGATTTGATTGCCCTATTCACACGTTCAGACGCTCGGGATGAATGTTGGCAGCGCTGGCGGCGGGCGATGACAGATCTGACTGAAGTTTCCAGCGATACGGCCTGTTACTCTCTCCTCTCTCTCATTAACATGGCTGACACTTCTCTAGACGTGAGGTTAGACGAGTGTTACGCTAACATGAAAACAAAGATTTATATAGAAAACTTTTGTCATGTGAAAGTTTAGAAAGACATGTCTGTAAGAAGCTGTAAGAAGACGACATGCAGACGTGAAAAAGTCCAACACATTTTTTTTATGAAATGTTTTTAACAAAAATGCAGTTTTGTGGTAAAAGTTAGTGGCTTATCATTTACTGATAATTCACTTTTTTAACAGAAAATACCATGACAAATGAAAGTATGGTGAGCTCCAAAGTTCTGTGAAGATTCTGTTATGTTGCGTGTTAAAGAATCCTTATCAGCATCTCGTGATAAACATGAAGAAGCATTCGATTTCATGACTAGATTTGCCAGTGGATTTTTTGGGTGGTTTTTGAGTTTAGTCTGAGGTGAAGCAAGTAAACTCGACATTAACAAGTGAAATGTTGTATTACACTTTGCTTTTGACTCCAAAAATCCCATAAAAAACTAAACAATTTCTGGCCGCTGTTGAGCAGAAACACACTGTAAAATAAAAAAATTCTGTGAAGTGACGTTTTCTTGTAAATTTGCAGTATTTTCTGTAATTTGACGGGATTTGACCGTAGTTTAACAAATCTGTAAAAAAACTGTCGAATTTCATCAAATTACTGTTTTTACATTATACGTGAAAAGTCTATAAAAATAGTCCAGTAAACAAGTTCAGTAAAATGACATTTTTTTACAATAGTGTTTAAAATCGCTGCTGTCTTACTGAAATCTCATATCTCCATATTTTGTGATTTTTATTTTTTGCTATAAATTATTATAGACACCCTTTATGTTTGTTATTTGGTTTTGTAAATATCTGACTAATAGAAAGTATTAAAAAGTTCTTGTCAACTTTAACAACACAGTATTTAATTAAGTATTTATTTTTTTACAAGAAGTGTTTTTTCAATTTCCTGAAAAACAGCACATCCAAGGTTTTGGAAAGACAGCGACAATAAAAGTGTTTGAAGACGACAATGCTGTGAAATGATTTTTGTCATGTTCAGATATACTCAGACTCGCCCCCTCTGTAAAAACTCTTAGTGTTGGTCTATGAGTTTTTTTCTGTCGGGTGGTTCTAGTCCAGAATATACTTTAAAGTTAAATTACGATTAAACATTTACATGAAACTATAACCCGCTCAGAAGTTTGGAGAGATCCCTGCACTTCTCTTGTGTTTTGTGTTTTGTGAGGCAGTACACATCATCAAGTCTCAACAGAGCTGTCTGTTCAATAGAGAAGATCTTTGGTTTTGTGAGAGAGATTGTGTTAAGTGAGCACGGCAGATATAAGAGCTCTGTTCTCTTCTCTTCTCTTCTGATGGAATGAAACACAGCAGAAGAAGTGGAGGGACATTAATGAAGTCCTGCGGTTTGAGGACCGACCCTGTCACACACATGCTCTCCTTCACTTTCCATTTCCTTCTTTGCGCTTCCCGTCCCTCCGCCGGCTTCTCTCCTCAGGTGACGCCTGTCTCTCGATCTCCAGTTGAAATCTCCAGTTAATTCCTAAAAGATGTTCTGTAAAGTTAGTCTAGGCTTAGCAAAGGATTCCTCACACCTGAAAAACTCAAATTCACTTACTCTCCTAGAATTAGTAACAGAGATACAAGCGCTTATTTGCATGGACGAGCCTGACATTTCCAAACATTTTCAGTCTGAACTTGACAACATTACTGCTCATTTAAGCGTAGCGTAAGTGATATTTCACAGAAAGAGACGCAGTGATTGAGAGGACGGATACTGAGCCTGTTTCTTCAGCTCCGGTAAAAGTCTCTGGGCCTCATTTGAAGCGACGCAGAAAAAAGAATCAAATGTATAGTGTTCTTCAACTCCTGAAGTGTTGAAGAGATTTGTGATACGCGTACATGCTTCCAGAGATCTGTGTAGACAATACCTTAATAAATCTGAATGTGTGTGTCATGCTTCACATATGTTTTTACATCACATACACCATTTACTCTTTATAGTTTTGTATTATTTGTAATTCATCTGTTTATTTCAAGTTGATGAAATATGGAATATTGTATACACAATAATAGTTTTAATTAATAGTAATTAATTATTTTATCTGATCATTTTATTTCAATTATATATTTTATGAATCAGCATTCTGCAAGAATATTTCCATAATTTATATAAAAAAGTTTTGAAATGTATTTTTTTTATTTGATGATTAAAATTCATCATTATTTTTTCTTTTTTAGTGGATATGTCACGATAAAGTGTATTTTATTTTGGAGTGGAGTGAAATGTGACCTCGACATGTGTCGATCATTTCAACAAAAAAAATAGCCGTCAATAACTTTAGCAAAGGGTCTCATAGAAATCTTTTTTGAAGTGTAATTTAATCTTGTGACTAAAGTCTGTTCTCAAAAATCATTATTTCTTCCCCAAACTAATCTTTCTAAGTACTGAAGTTTCACAGCTGACTGCGCAGCCACAAACACAGTAAATAACACCGCAGGCGTGAGGCCCGAGGCTGGAAGCAGATCACATCCTGTAGTGTTTCTTTCCAGACTCCTGTTTATTCCTTAGTAGTTCAATTAGTCTTCAGATTGAATTTTAATGAATATCAATTTGATCTTGATGAAGTTGAATTTGATTTTCGATCGTCTTCATTTCTGCAGAATCCCTCTGCATCTGAGCTCCGAACACACCGATTCGAGCTTTAGATTTGTTCCTTTGTGAATTAAATAACATGTTCTCAGTGTTTTTAAAACTTTTCTTAAAACACGCGTTTTTAGACTTGCTTATAGATAACTGTTATGTGTTTATAACAGGATGTTGTTTTTGCTTTAAATTTTCTTGGTTATTATTGTATTTATGTCTATAACTTATTTGAACTATTGAACTCTATATTTAAAGCGCTTTGCGAAGCAACATTAAAAGGCGCTATAAAAACTAAATATTATTATAATAATTATTAAAGAAGAATCCGGAACACAAGCGTTCCTTTAGGATGTTCTAATAAATATCTGCTGTGTGGTCATTTCACAATGTCAGGTTCAGATGTGTTTTCATGCCTTAACGTACATTTGGACTAGATTTATGCCTTTTAAGGATCAATGTATTAATAATTCACGTTACGGTCAGGTCATTTCCTGTAGTTGTGGGATTGTGTGATGGATGAAGGTGACCTGAGAGAAAAAGATATAAAGATCCACTGGCTGCTTAAGGGCCAAATGTAAGAGAGACATTTTTTTCAAGAATATGTTACTTTTGATACATATTATAATACAATTTCTCATCTGGAATTATGCAAAAAAATACACAAAATGAAAACACATTGAGCATTATGTTCTCGCTGCATACGGTGAATATACTGGCTTTGTTTTATAGTAAATGGCGTAATGAAGTGTTGGGAAGATTGATTTCTCTGTTGTATGTCATTTTTCTCCGCTCAAATGCAGGGATCTCATCAAATATAATGTAGAAAACTGTGTCAGGAATAGCTGTGAATTTGATTCGCACGTAGATAATCCTTCATCTTGTTCGTGATGTGATTTATCGTGCACTACAAACACACACTGTTCGAGATAGGAAATGGATTTTGTGTCTTTATGATTATTAGAGATACAAAAGCTTTGTCATAGCAATAACATGAGGCCATCATGCATTAGGATCAGACACAACATGGTTCCAGGCTTCTGACACGATTGACAGATTGTTTTAGAACAAATGAATTCAAACTAATCTGTTGTTTTTAAGGTATAAAATTGTGGTCGCCAGAAAACTTTTTTAAAGACTATACAAGAAATATGTCAACAAATTTGCGTGTTAAAACATGTTGGTGACCTACAGTTGACCACCACAAAACAGTTCAAATATTTCTCATACTTTTTTCTTAATTTCCAGTGTTTAGTTATAGAAATGTGGTAATATTTCCTACAAGAATGGACTTTGAAGCATTAATGTGAGAAAACAATCAAGCTCATTTAGTACATAGATCAAAAACATTTGGTATGTGATCTTACTCTCTAAATGTTAGACGTGTTAGACATCTTTTCAGTCTTCTATCATACATTAAGGATTTTAGGATGAATCGCTTCATTGTTTCTCTCATTTTGGATAAAAGCGTACTGTAAGACGTCTCAAAGCTTTTTGACCCTAACACCGTACATGCATAAGCAAATGTTTGTATTTTTTCTCTTTTCAAATAAACATATAAAGGGACAGTTCACCCAAAAAATTAAATTCTGTGATCATTAACTCACCCTCGGGCTGTCCCAAACCTGTATACATTTCTTTGTTCTGCTGAACACAAAGGAAGATATTTGTAAGAATGTCAGTAAGCGAACAGATCTCATTCTTCTTTTTCTGCCACAGTAGGGAAAATAGATACTATGGGAGTCAATGGGAGTTGAGATCCGTTTGCTTACTGACATTCTCCCAAATATCTACCTTTGTGTTCAGCAGAACTAAGACATTTTGGACGGTTTGGTCCCTTTAAGGGTAAAACAGGAAAAAAAATATATCACTAATGCTTGGGTCTCGCAGGTGCAACACAAACACATTTCCCCATCGCCTCTCTTGCAAACCAAAGCGGGCAGCCCGTCTTTTAAATCCGTCCCGCTTACACTTGACTGCTTACCAGCCTGCGGGGTTCACGAAACACAAGGCAGCTCATTTCCGAGCTTAAACCTCGAGGAGCTTTCAGCCCGCTGTATTTTTAGCCCCTGTAATTTCATTCATCATATCGCCGCGTTCCTTTTTTGAGCTACCAACAAAAGCATCGCTGTGGCATCTCTCCATACGCCTCTCCTGTACACGGCCTGTCATGTGCTCATAAGATTGCGAATTTAAAATGATTATTTAGTGGCATGAGTCAGACAGAACAGCCATTACCCACGAGCACACAGCAGGCCAGATGTCCACTGCATATAATAACACAATACACACCTGATTGAAAGCATTCAGCTTTAATGGACTTCAGAACCGAAGGCTAATGACCTGCTTTAAAGTGGCACGTATTAAAGGAAGAGTGCGTCCAAAATGAACATTTTAAATCGACCTCATGTCACTGTATGCTGTTATTAACAAAAGAATATATTACGATATGGTGAATAATTCTATCACTCGGTAATGTCCACTGTGCAGGTTGCAGGCTGCTCACGGTTGCTTAGCAACGTTACAACTCCCAGCATCCATATAAAATGTGCACAGATGCGTCAAGCGCACCTCATCCAATCAGAATACAGACTGAACTTTTGTGTTTTATAAACACACATATATGCGGATCGACTGTTTATTTACGAGTTTAATCTTGCTCGTGTCAGAGTAATCCTTTCCCGTCTTCATTCACAGCGCTCTGCTTTCTGAAAAGCAAAGGAGGTTCTGAGAAGCTTCTTTTTCATCTCCGTGAATTATGTGGCAGCTTGATTTATTTAAGATTAAAAATGACTTGGGATTCCTTTCCATTGGCTTAGAGTGAGCCTGAGTGTACTGAAGAAGAAATGTGTTTTTTCTCTCTGGCTCGCACCGTCTGCTGTCTTTATTCAATAAGTTCAGGCCATGTTGAAGCTCCAGGTGTCTTTAGATGTGGTGTAATTGTGACCGTGTTGATCAGCACATCAATGAATAGATGGAGAAGGTGATTATCCTCTACAGTTGTCTCCTGTAGCGCTCTTATCATCTTCTCTTGAGATTATTCTGCTTTCTTCCCGTGAGAAAGTCAATAAGGACTCTAGTCACAGCATCCTTTGGAGGACTCAAGTGACGGCAATTATAGTGACACGCTGTAAATCTGTAGGGCCTCTCCACCATATTTACCGCTCTTATCCTTATCTTTTCTCTGTAAAGTATCGTTTACTTATGCACTGTGTATCTACTAAATGTCAACATTTTGATGTACTGTAGTCTTAATGTGGCATCTACGTACTGTATATCTATGATTTTCACATACAGTATATCATCACGATGTATCATTTTATTGAACCTCTTTGGACTTATAGGGGTTGTGTCTACCGAGTAGTTTTCTACGGAAACGCTGTATTTTTTGAAAACGTCAGCAGCTGATGTTCTTTTCTCTCCTGGTCCAAACCGCAGACATCTCGACTGCATCTTGCAGCATGAAAGCGGCGTGTTGTACTGAATATGAGCGAGATTCTATACAGAAGGATACAGCCCGGGGTCATGGCTGTTTGGATGGAAGAAATCCTTTTTTCAGATGTAGAATGTTCTTTGAAGAGGTCATATGGTTTTTTAATATCTATTTCCTCCCCCTTAAGGTTCACTTATAACATTTTTGATGTTATATTGGGCCAGATTTAGTTAAGTTTTTTAAAGTCCTTATACTATATCTATCTCCCTGGAGCTTTGAATTCACAGTTTTTTAGTACAGCGAACATACTGCTATAAAAGTGACTGATCAAACTCTTTTTGATCAATAGCATTCGCATGTTCATGTTCAAATGTAACTGTTCGGTTTCTATATAATCATTCATTTTTGCCCTCTACCCGGACCGGCAACATCTATTTCAGCGCAAACAATCTCGTAGTACAAGCGTGACCTTCGGGCATCACCGTACAGCCTGAAGAAACGTGTTTTTTCTCATTTTCTTATCCATTATCATTAGTAATGTGACTCAGAGCGGTGACTATGGCAACAGAGATGAGTGTCTTAATGCTGTTTCTGTTCTGCAGAACGGAGAGGCGTCGGTGTTTGAGGTGAACATTCGTTACGTCGGCGGTCTTCTGTCGGCGTTCTACCTGACCGGAGATGAGGTAAGATTCAATTTCACCTGTTCCTTTCACTGCTCCTCGAATTGAACTCATTTGATCCCCCTAAAAGACACTGTGGCATCACAGAGAGTGTGACCACAATATGTTTTAGACTAAAAGCATGGGATTCGAGTGGAGAACGACGCAAAGGCGATCCATAAACACAGACGTGTTGTTCAGCCTGATGGACATTGATTTTGAGTCTGAATTAGTCCAAAGAATGACGGATGTTGGTTCTCTGGCCATTTTGGTAAAACCGGTGTATGAATAGATGTATAGTCTTTATCTGTAGGTCTGTGTTAGATTGTGTCAGAAGTGATAGAAGTACACATATGGATACACTGCTGGTCAAAAGTTTAGCGTCACTTGCTCATTCTTTATTTATACATATTTAGAAAAATACATATTTATACATTTTAGAATAATTGAAAGTCTTCAAAACCATAGAATAACACTGTGCGATTAATGTTGTGATTAAGAACATCCAAAATAATTGAACTCTGATATATTTTTGCATCTTTAAAGTACAAACCCAGAACCCAGAATTTGTAAAACCGTACACTTTTAGAGAAGGTATTTCCATATATGCTGGACTCTTATTGAATGCTATTTATTCATCATTTATTCAATTTCATACAGAAATATATATATGTTTTATTCACGAAAGGAATTCAAAGTTATATTAGTTTTTAGTTTTATTGTAGTTTTATTAATATTTTAAACTAGGTTTATTTTCAGATTTTTTATTTTAGTTTTTGCTATTTTTGTATGTGCTTTAGTCATTCTGTTATTTCATTATTTGTTTATTTTATATGTTGCTATATAAGATTAATTTATTTTAAATGTAGTTTTTTTATTGATAACACATGTGTACCTCGCTCATGACTCCTCGATCCTCGCCTCCTGCCGGTTTTTTTTTTGAGAATTGAGTGAGGAATCGAGGAGGCATATTGAGAAACACCCTTGGAGTCAAAAATGGTTGAGAACTCTTGATCTAGATGCAATGTAAACCACAGTTTTGTGAGTGTGTGTCTGTTCTTGTGTTGTGTTTTCTGCAGCCGTATTTGATCGCCCTTGCACATTATAGTGCGTTTCAGGTATATAGTGTTCCCTTTTTGTTACCACATGAGCTACTGCACTCCGTCCTGAGTTATCTGTCTCCCTCAAGACACATGACCAGACGACAGCTGTCACTATTAAGGGTGTTGGATGTTGTTGACTGTGAAACACTAAATTGAGTCAACCTGTGAAAAGTGAAGCTTCAGCTGAGCGTCTCAACTTGAGTTCATTGAGTACAGAGCACAACAGCAGACCTCTGGAGATCAAACCCCATTTCCTACCATGAGCTCTCAGGTTTTTAAACAATGGAGTCTAGATGTTTTCTTTTAAGATAATAAAAGAATCAAGTGTTATTCAGTCCCCACTGGTCTGGCGGCTCAGTAAAAGTGACACAAAAATCATCATCTAAGTGACATTTGGCCCTTTTTGCCGCTCAGGTTTCATGCACATTTATGAGATGTTGTCTAGCGTTGCAAGTGCATACTTCAAGTTCATTTTGTGAAGTATACTTAAGTGTATTTTAAGTGTGCGGTATGTAGTATACTTGTAAGTGTACTTGTAATTTCAATACTGCTTGATTGGAGGGCAAAACTGGTTCAGATTCTGGTTCTGGTGTGTTCTGATACCCTGTGAAACCGACGGGTTCCGAGGTGTCCGGAGGGCTGCAGAAATAACCCAAACACACTTGATTATCACTCCAGAACCCAAGAGCACAGTTCCTTCAACGCTGTTTATTTGCCTCCGTCAATCGTAAGAACCCGTCCGCCGTGCACCTGCAATACCGTGAAATATTGGGCTCGTAAAGCCTTTTTATATCAAAAGCCTATAGGTCCGTTTCTCAGAAGAGCTTCCCGCAGATCACTTCGGCTAGCGACTCCTCCTTTTCATTCCATCATCCAGCGCGCCTGCAGGATTCATCTTTGTATGAATGTTTTATTAGCGCCGCTACAGCGATCATATCAAACCTTTCAGGACGTACGGATGACCTGAATAAACATCAGACGCAGAGATTCTCCTGCGGCACGAGTTATTCGCTGCATTATTGATGGAGTCATTAAACTCACACGCTGGTGTACTGTACATGCGTTGTGTCATTTAGCATCATCTTTACGCCCTTTCCATGTTGTATTTACAGAAGCGTCATGGGCTCGTACTGATTTTCCCTCTGGGTTTCTATCCCCGTCCTGTCAGTTTAGTGGAGGAACCCCTGCTGTTCACAATGAGCGTCAGAATGCATTTCGAAATCGCTCTGTTCTTCATACACATGGGTGACAATGAGATTTTAAGGATTTAAAGAGCAAGTAATGTGTGAAGAGTAAAATCTATACCACTTGGATCACCAAAAGGAATTGAAAAATCGTTTGTTGATCTTCTCCCTCCGTCTGCCATTGGTCAGACAAACAGACAATCCTCGTGCCATTAGTGGAGCCAATGTTTGCGTTTCATGCATTTGGCACTTTTGATCTAAAACCACTTACAGTCAATTTAAGTTGATGCGTTTTCGTGTGTGTCAGATTAAAACCTTTGCGCTTTTAACACAATTTAATCCTTTAACAATTCCCATTGTGTGCGCAACCTGTTTCTCACCTGACTGTTAACACTTTTCTGTTTTATTCTTTAGAAAGTCACTTTTTATTCAGAATGAGATCGATGTAGATGAGTGTAATAGCTTTGCACACTGCTGTGTGCCGCGTGTGGCTTTGCTCAGTATTTCCATATAATCCTTTTGTGTCAAATCAAGATGGAGTCATATCCAGAGAGAATTTCTGACTGTTCTCAACAAGACTAGTGACTCTTGATTTCTTACCTGACGGGTGGAAAATTATAGGAAATGAAACCATCAATCCATTGTTATTCAGGTTTTTTTTCAGGTCAAAGGCAGATGTAGATCCTGACGCGCAGACTAAATTCTCTAACATTGCTGATATGGTAGAGCATCGGGTTTATAATAAGGTGCTATTAGTTAATATCCGTAAATACATTAACTAACATTAGCTAACAATGAACAATTTGGTTTTTCAGCGTTTATTAATCCTCGTTAATGTTAGTTAATGTCAATACAAGTTCATGTTACTAATGTTAACAGTAGTAAATGGTGAAATTAACATGAAGTAAGATTAATAAATGCTGTAGAAAATGTTTCATTGTAAGCTAATGCATTAACTAATTGTTAACAAATAGCACCTTAATGTGAAGTGTTACCGTTGTCATTTATGAGATGAAATAGAAAAAGCCAAAATATACTTTGATATACTACGATCTCTTTTCTGAAATGTTCAACAGATTTAGGTCCTGCCCTTATATTTTACTTATTCAATATTTGTGGTAGTACATCAGATTATAGAGCTGTAAATGTTGTTTTATGTTTTTGGCTTCATTTGTTTAATAAATTAATATTGTAATTATTGTTGAGAGTGTGAAGTGTGGAAAATGAATAACAGCAGCTGTTGGGAACTCATTTTTTCCCAGTAAAATCAAAGCAGGTGTTGAGGCAACAGATGCCCGAATGTTACTCGTTCACATCCGACTCCAAAGTGTTCGTTATCCTTGAGATAAAATCAACAGTAACTCCCAAAGAATGTTGGCTCGACTGCTTCGCAGATCTCTCATCTCAGCTCACACAATCTCTTCTCAGACACACATTTCTCAGATTTCTCAGACGCAGATGACACTAAGAAATCGTTTAGAAATGAAATCTGTGATTTTTCTTATGCCGTTTTCCATACAGTATGTAAGGTTCTTGCAGCAGTTCAGCGTTGCAATAAACTCAAGAACAAGTTAAACACAACAGACAAACGGCTGACATGTTTATTGGCACCTGTGAGAGTAGTTTACACATCTAGTTTAAACCATCTTCGGTCCGTCTCATTAGATACATTGCCGGTGATAAACTCAAAGGCCATGCAGCGACCGCATCCTCGTAAAAATAGCCGGCTAATATTTCAACGACACGCCGGGGAAAATTCAACATCGCCTTCTCCAACTTTCATGTGCTGCTCATTGAAGACTGTTCTTTTCTGGCGTCCCATTTCTTCTGATTGATGTTCCGGCGTCACTCAGCGGCTTTCATAAACCACCGCAGAAATTGCTCTCTGCTTCTCATTTAAGAGCGTAATTGAGTGTGTGTGTTTCTCTTCTACGTGAAGCTGCAACGGCTTTTAATTAAGCACATAAAAGTCTTCCATTAATTGCCAGAGAGGTTACAAGGTTGCAATGCTGCAGTCAATTACGCGATAAATAATAACGTACATTTGCTTCCCTCGGAATGACACGTAATGACTTGCATCTTGCTTTTTCAATCCAGAATGAGGCTTGTCTTGTAAAGGTAAATGAGTGAATTATTCTATATTTATAATTCTATTATTATACCGTCAGTTTCTTGTGTTTAATAACCAGAAAAACATGCGGCTTACTGTAACACAATTAGCTAATGCTTTGTCCTTTTACTGGCCAGTGGTCATATAACCGTGTTTCCAAACGCTCCCCGATGATTTGGTGTTCAGCGGGATAAATGAGCCCGCCTCAGCAGCCGGGCTGTAAATATCCGCGGACGACTGTAATGTATGGTTATGACTTTGGCATGGCCCGGGGTTTATGGTTGTGTTGGGTATTAGTGTCACAGTTGTGTTATGTTTTGTTAGGTTTTTTCCTCCCATTGTTAATTTCATTATTAGTTAATTAGTTTTCAGTTGTCCCTCATCATTGTTAATTAGTCCCACACCTGATTCTGTTTTCCCTGAGTGTCTTCCTTTTGTATTTAAGCCCTGTGTTTTCCTTAGTTCCTTGTCTAGTATTGTTTTATGTTCACGTGAGTTTTGTCCCTTTATTATTAAAGTAGCCTTTGTTTGTATTACCGTGGTTTTTAGTTCTTTTGGAATCCGCTAAACGTGACAATTAGGGGGTTTGCGCAGGGACAATCCTCCAGCTATGGATCTTAACATTCTGTAATTGACGGGGCTGGAGAGGCACAGCACGGGCGTACGGGGGTCAATTAAAGCTACCCAGAATCTCTCCTCATCAGTTCTGTTACTGTGGAGACGGCTGTTGTTAAATACCACAGCCTGGTCTCCAGACATCAATCAATAAAGCAGAAGTTTGGGGGAAATTAAAATGACGAGAAAAAATGTGGATGTATTTTTGCCGATTTTTTTGGTCCTTAAAGGGATACTTCACCCAAAAATGAAAAGTCTGTCATCATTTACTTACCTTTCAGTATAAATGTTTGTTCTGATGAACTAAGAGAAAGATATTTGGAAGAATGCTTATAACCAAACAGATCTCGACCCCCATTGACTCCAATAGTAGGAAAATATTACAATTGTAGTCAAGAACTGTTTGCTGTCCTACATTCTTCAAAATATCTTCTTTTGTGTACAACAGAACAAAAACAAATGATAAAGTAATTTGTCTTAGTATGGGAGTCAAGGGGGGTGGAGATCTGTTTGGTTACAAACATTCTTCCAAATATATTTTTCTGTGTTCATCAGAACAAAGACATTTATACAGTTTTGGAACAACTGGAGAGTAAATGATGACTTTTTTATTTTTGGGTGAACTTTGTTATCCTGAAATCTAATGAAACAGTACAGTGTGGTGTACCTCTCTGAAATTGTGCGTTGTGTAGATTCTTAAAACACAAACATCAGGGCTTCTTTTTGAAAGATATTCTACAAGGAACCTGATTTTTACAAAAAAAAAATTATACAAAGTATTCATATTTTGTTTATTAATTAGTATTTTTTCGATCATGTGTTTAAAAAAACTGTTTAAAAACTTTATTTAAAAATGATAACAGATAACATAAAAGTATAAAAATAAAATAGAAAATATATATAAAAACTATTGTCAACTAACGTCGATTGACAATAGTTAGCGCATAATAATTATTTATCATTTGAGATGTCAGGTATGATTTTCCAGAAATTTGACAAGTACATAAATTAACCTGCAATGTTATCTTTCAAACAGAGATGGCAATCGAGAGTCAAAAGTTACAGACTCTAGTTTAAACCAATCAAAAGTTATTTTGTTTTCTATATATTATTCAGTCTGAAAGTGACTATAGGGTCCCCTGATTGAAGAATAAATCAATCAATCAAACCGGAGATAATAAATGTGACTTTCACGTGCAGTCTGTCATGCATTTCTATATATCCCACAATTTTTTGCAATTGTGCCTCATGCATCTTACACCTTTCAGTGTTGATGGTTTTGATCGTAAACTTTAGTTATTAAAAATCGTTAACGCTCAACTAGTGAACTCGGTCCTTATATCCTCATGAAGTGCTGACCGTGCTTTATGGCCACGTGAAATGTATGTACGCTTCTGGATTTATAGATGCGCAGACTGCCAAGCTCAGGAACCCTGATGCCAAGACACATCCATAAGCCGTCCTAACAGATGATCTGTGCGGCGGTTTGCTATCTAGACGATATTCTGATGTATTTAGATTCACTTCGCATCCACGAGTGGAGTCAACAAATATTGAAGTGTTCCTAACAATCATTTGACCTTTGGCAGCAGAGTTATCAGAAAGAATGTTTCCTTTGGTAAATGCTGTCGAGTGCAGCGCATCGGTCTTGTGTTACTATGGCAACCGTGAACTCAGATGCTGAGAAGGGCAGGAAGGCAAGGACCGCAGTGTTTGTTACTGCGTCTGTCTCTATGTTACTGTATAGGGATGAAGGTGTGGAGAGATACGAAATGTAAAGAAATAAATGCGTCATCTTAAAGACATTGAACTGTTTGGAACATCATATATTAATAGCACGATTTAAAAAAACATGACGAATATAACATTAGCTGCTTGAAGTGACTTGAAGTGTGGCTCGTCCAGAATGGCTTTTGTTTTTAATTCAAGTGTTACATCATTCAAATCTGTTTTGATGTCAGATTCGCGATTGATTTGTTATGAATAATCTGATCTTTTGGTTTGCACCCCAAAAAAAATAATCGAATGAGAAATATAAATAACTATTTTTAGATTGATTATAATTATTATATTAAATAGTATTTTATAGCTTTATATGACAGATATTTGGGTTAGATTTCCATAAAAAATCCTTTTAAACCCCTTAAGGTTACTGACAAAATCAACTTTTTTTTAACATTGTGGATTCGTCCTGCACTCTCTAGAATGAGAATGGCGGTGTTTCATCAGTCATGCGGTGAAGGGTGATATTTTCCTCTGTGATAAGTTTAGCATGAGGCTGTTTATCCGTTAGATGTCAGATTGATTTGTTTACCTCGGCTGTCGAGTGTTCTTACTGTGCAATCATGTTTTGTAAATGACATTAATCAGGTCAGATACGAGCGATGGGATGTGATGCGAGTACTGATGATGTATAACACATGACCCGATGTCCCTGCTCAACCTCACATCTGCTTCTCTGTGCATTCTTCATGTGATGAAGAGTAATGCATGTTGTGTATTTGAATTCATCTCTGTGTGTTATGGAGTAAGGAGTTGTTTTCTGCTTTATTCTCTTACGTTAGTCTCTTTACTATGTCCTTTAAGGAGACAAATATAGCTCGGTCATTCATGCAATGACCCTGTTAACTTTGTCCAGTTTTATTATTAAAAGGAGGTTCATTATGGTCAGAGTTCTGCAAGACGAGAGAGATAATCCCACCGGTTTTTTTATACCGTAGGAGAACTACAACAATAGAGAGAGAGAATTATAATATATATACAGTATATATACTTTATATATCAAGAGTTTGGTTCCAAAATGTTTTTTTATTTTCATTCCAATTAATATCAATCAAACTGCAATTGGTTTGTTTTGATTCTAGACAAAATAACAAAAAAAATACAGCTAACTAACATAATAAAAAACATGGTTTTAATTTTTAAACGGTTATCTCATTTTGGAACCAAACTCTTTATAAATATATATATATACATACATAACAGTATATCCATCTATTCATGTAGTGTTTCTCTGAGCCTCTCACACGGTTCATTTTTTTCCCAGCAGGCATTTAATAAATGTGTTTTTCCTCCATCCAGCATAATTTTATTGTTTTAATCTCCGGCAGAGTTATGAAAGAGTTATTCAATCTGTGCGTGGGAAAACGATTTAAAAGACGCGGGTTAAAAGCATTCAGTGCGTTTTAACTCTCGACTTTACTGTACTGAGCTAGTAGTGAGTGCTCATGTCTGGAGTCATTAATGTCATTTTTCTGAAAACAAACGCCAGTGATGATAATAGAATTTGATGTCTCCATCATATTGGATATATAGACGGTTTCAAAAATAGTTATATTATTAGACACTATCCGAACACAAACCGGAAGTTAACTGGGGGTCAGGTGTGCGCGCGTCCGGTGAAACGGTCTATACTCAGCTCAACTTTATATTTTTAGCGTTTTAAATGAGTTTTCTTGTACAATATGAGTGCGTTTTTTACATTTTAAGTGTGAGAGTGTTTTTTTGTCTTGACGCTGAGTGCTGTACACGGATGTAATAAATAAAACGTTTGTAGTTCTTTCTTTGTGTTTTCTTTTCTTTAATGAAAAGAAAAACAATATTGTCTTAATTGCATATTTAGTTTTTACATTTTTCCCCACCTACATCCTGTTAGTCTTTGTGTAAAATCACAACCCAGTTCCCCAAGACATCACACACCTGGAAGTTTTCTGAAAGAAATGACTTGTGAATTCTGAAGTGATGTAGGTGCAGTTTGATCGATGATCGATGGAGCTATCAATGTCTTTGCAGTTTAATTACTCCTTCTAACAAACTGGATCAAATCTGCTTTCGTCTTTGTAGGGAAAATTACGTGGACTGACATCTCAGCTTATATTCCATCAACACCACGGTTAGGGAGCGCGCCGCGGGGGCGGGGCAGAGAGCTCACGGTCAGACGGACTGACAGCTGTCTGATGGGCCGCCCGCTGAGCTTTCCACTGTATCAACTTCAGTGTAAATTTCCACTCGGCTGTAAACACAACATAAGTTACAGTTAAACGCCTAAGTGAACCATCGATCTGTGCTCATCAGTGCACACTGCCAAGTGTCCTGTTGACAAGTGCTGAGGGATCGTGAAGTAGGAAACGGTTGATGGTGATTGACAGCAATCACAGTACACTCGGGGAGACTATCAAAAGCATTATTCAGCATCACCTGGCGTGGATCAAGAAAAACGTGAAGAAACCCCACAATCCTCGTCTCATTCGGAACCGGTTCTGACTCCTCATCAGAAGTTTATGTGAATAAAACCCTATTAATGCCAATAACCCCGAGGTTTTTCTAACAATAAGACGATACAGAGGTGCAAATAAGCTCTGCAGGATTTGGCAAAGAAAGCAAAGCGGTCGTGTTGTGCATCACGGGAGGACAACAGACGGTCGGGCGACTGACTGAGCATCTCGCTTTAAGATTATCCTGCCATCTGACCCGGAGCTGAGCCGCACTGCAAAGTGTCACATTTAAAACACCGGAGACGGCAGACCTCACAGCCGTAACACTGCCTTCGGCTTTGATTCATTTTCAAGCATAGATCTGTTTCGGATAAGTCTCACCCGCTTACTTGACCTGCGCTCGCATTCACCTCGCTGGTCTCGGGTTTTATTCCACGCTGCAGAAGCTCATATGCGTGCACGTGTCTGTCATCTCAAACATTGTCTTATGCCCATCTGTGCGCTTTCACACGTCTCAGGGGATGATGGGTGGTACGACTGTAAATAACACCCCAATGTCGCCCCATCTGCTCGAGGTTTTCTGTACCGTTCACATTTGTGGGTGGGATAGCTTAACCGTATTCACTGTCCATAAACAAGAACAATTACAGATCTCTTTAATATCAGCGAGATTAAATGGAAACGTTTGCTCTTGTCTCAGATATTGCTCCTGACAAAAAGAGGAAGAAATTTGACAAAATTCTCCATCATTAGAGTTTGAGAAAATGAGCTCAGATTTGTCAAGTCTGAAGTCAATATTATTGAAGATCTCGAACATTTCTCATCAGATTTTCCCAACGCAATAATGCTTTTCATTTGTACTTTGTAGAAGATTATTTGTTGACAATAATAATGTATCTGATCTTCTTTAAATGCAGCTGACAATTTTTAATATTTCTAAATCTCTTGATTCAGAGACTGTATGTACACGACTGCCAGAGTAAGATTGAATGACCCGTGGTTTGGTTTGCATCTAACTAAACCCAGTAATTAAATGAGATTACAATATTTTATTTGTGAAGTGTTTATTTACTCAATTATCCAGGAATAGGCATCGCCTTATGGTCGTTTACTGTCATGTATAATTATTATTCTTTTGAATTTCTGACCAAGCGAACTATATTGCGACATATACTGTTAAATGACTCAAACAAGACGTGAGATTTTGATCATACCGCCCACCCGTAGTAAGAATATTCATTTCATTTCTTAAAAGCGAGAAAGACGCTTTCCAGCCATGTGTTCGTGTTTTTGTTTCAACACATGGGATTGACATTTTTGGCGAGTTTTCCTCATTTGGAGTTTTTCCTACATGGGAAGATCATGAAATGGGATTCGTGAAGTAGCATCAAACTGTGTCATCCATTCATCTAAGATAGCGTTGATCTTCTACAGATTCACATAATTGAGTTTTAAGCGTTTTCTTTATTTTCAGCCGCGCGAAAGAAGCGGCGAGCCGTTGGGGGCGCGGGGATGAAACGCTTGTTTATCACAGGAGCGCAGCTTTGCTTTGGCTTAACTGTCTGTCAAAAGAATGTAGACAGTAAACTCGTTGAAAGTTGATAGAAATGACACAGATTTCACGCACAAATGTCCATCACACAAACAACATTCTTTGAATTATATAAAGACAAGAACAAGACATACACATTTGAAGCAGCAGGGGTGGCACTACCACTTCAGTCATTTCATATTGGACTTTACAAAGATAGTATCTTTGTATCTTTGCTGGAATAAATGTTTTTTTATGAAATGACTTTACTTTTTATATGAAAAAACTTGATAAAAATCGTATAGTGTATAAAAAGTGCAATATAATTCAAAACAAGCTGCCATATGGTGGTATAAAGATAGCAATATTTTTGTCGGGTGTCTAGAACTGCAAGATATATTGAAGTAATCCAATTATCAGGAAAGTGCTTTTCGCAATGGTTTGAAATGTCTGAATGATTTTATGATTTCAACAGTTTGAATAGTCAACGTTTTAGGTCTATACAAACAGCAGAGAGGCTGGCGAGACGGCAGGGGTCATGTCTTTAAAAGAATGTGAAACATGTATGTCGGTTATATTATTTTTAATTTTAAAAAATAAACTTGAATGTAAATAATTAATCTTACAAACTTTAAGCGTTATTGTAGTGCAATTGCATATCTCTTTATTTAGCATGTTATCTTTATAATATGGTTCAGGTTACATCATGTGCAGCTCTACATTGTAAACAAATCTGTAAAAATATGGCACAATGTACTGTATTAATAAGAAGGAATTTTGCATATTAGTTTTTTACAGGCAGAACTTTACCAGTACATTTTCCTATTTTTTTTTAACGTGTAGTTTGATTTACAAGTAATTGTGACTCAGTCCAGTCATATATCTGTATTAGTTATATTTACAGAGAGAGAGAGAGATTTGCCTGAAGACATCATTAAAACGGTAGAGGACTCTTCTCTCTACAGACCTGTGACAGAATACCTCCGGTTCTGAGAACACGAGTCTGATGAACCTCTGACAGGTGTCTGATCCTCCGTCTTTAACTCTACAGCTCCTCAATCTCATTAGAGTTCCCACAATCCTCTAGTAGTATTAAGTGTGTGCACTGTGAACAATATGCAAATGTTCTGAATGCATAAAATCCCCGATGACTTAAACAAAAATACAACACAGCTCTTGTGCTGGATTTCCAGCGGACCGGTCATGATATTTACCTGATTTCATCAGCTCTTTTTTGGCTCAGCATCCGCTCAAAATGAGATTGAATTGAATTTTCAGGATAATAACGGTTCTCCCAAACTCTGTCCGGCTAAAGATGTATTCTACTCTTATTTTACAAAAGAATTCTCTCTAAAAACAATATTGAATGCGTGCCATTTGGTATTAAATCAGGAGGAATACAGAATTGAATGCATATATGTGGGTCAAACACGTTAAGATGTCCCCATCAAAAGAAATTTACAAAAGTGATTTTATGTGCATAGAAAGCATATTTAATGTAAATAAAATTTCTACTTTATGGTTTTTGGAGAATATAATGTCAAAATTTGGTTGAAACAATGTTACATTGTCATTCAGTATTTATGTACAAATTCAAACAACATAGTTATTCTGACTTGTACATATGAAATATATAAAAGAATAATGGAGCATATTACATTTGACTGTGCTTTAAATGAGTAAAACATTATTATTGACGAATGGGCAAAGCCTTGGATAGTGGCAAATAATACAAAATAAAATGTACAACTAATTATGATTTGGGGTGAAAGTGATTATTCTTTTAATATGTCATAAATTGATTTTTGTTGTAAATATGCCTGACAAGATTGTTACAATGTCATTAGTGGGCGTCTCCTGTAAATCAACAATTTAAAGCAATATCACACTTATTGTTTTATGTTTAAATCCTTTTTCGTCTTTGACCCATGTGTAATGCATTATAAAAGTGGTTTAATATATTTATTATGCCTTGTAATGCACCTCATAATGCATTTTAATGTCTCACGAATAATTGTAACTACAGTTTATACATTATAACACTTATCGATTCGTTGTTAATTGGGTTATTATTCTTTCCAACAACATTTAATCTATTACAACACACATTATGAACAAGTATAACGCGTTATACCCTTTAATAACCCTTCTATATAAGGGCTTTAAGTAAAGTGTTACCCAGGACTGATTTTCATTGGTTGACAGATGCTGACATCATCGTGTATTGCAGCGAAATGTGAACTTTCTCAACTTCAGTCACATGACGAAGTGTCGCTTTGACAAACTCTTTAATTCTCCTGAAAATAATGCCAGAATCGTAAAGGTCATATAAACAGTTCTTTCTTTGTTGTCATTTTAGGTGATATATGATTTTGACTTTTTCTCGACGGGTTTTCTTCAATGCAGCTGTGATTGATGGTTACTCTGTGTGTCAATCATTGACTCTCTCGTCTGTTAGTTTCTCCACAGCGCTCATAATGCAGGAAGGAGACGTTACAGCCCTGATGATGTTTTTGGTCTGTGTTGTGTTATACAGCGCCAGAAGCTCTGAGATCTCAGGACACAGACTACAATGGCAGGCGCTTTATTCTGAGATAACAAGCGGAGAATCCGTCTTTATGTCGCTTTGTGACACATTCACAACATTCGGTTTAATCCTCTTGTTTCGTTTTAAAAACAATGAGGATCTCCACAGCTGAATACTGTATCACAGAGAATAAAGACGTGAGATGTACACGCCGGTGAACAGACGGCAGGAGGATCCGTGTCACGAGGTGCCTTTGTTCCTGACACATAAATCAAAGTCAGAGTTACATGAAAGCCACAACTTCACTTTCATCTCCATGTCTGCTCAATTCTTTTAAACTAAAAGTATTCACAATGAGAAGTCAATGACTGGATGATAGAATACCAAAGAGGTCACGAGGATCTTTTCTTGTTATTTTTATTCAGCGTGTGAAGTAATGGTTAATAACTCTCACAGTATTTCCATTACTTAGAAATCTCCAGAAATGTCATCGTCTCTTAAAGAGTAACTGTTACAATGTCATTATTATTTCATGGGGTGTGTAATGTAGCCGTCTGTGTATGTAAGCAGTCGTCCAAGTTGTAAAGCAGAAAGTGAACGAATAACAAAGTTATTGGCTTGAGAAAAAAAGAGTCGACTCTGATATAACAATAACTGCGTATTATTAGAAAATGAAAGTGTTTTTACACCGTGCATGTACGTAAGCTTGTTGTTGGACACTCCATAAACCAAATGATTTACTCTTTAACATGTGATATATACGTCCAAGCGTGTGAACTTGTGCACTTGATAAATATTCATCAACATCTTCACCGAATGAGACCTTGAGTTACAGCCTGCTGGACAACATCAGTCAGTGTGCTGCTAGTTCATCCATAAATCTAAATTCAGTCATCATGTGGTTGTAAACCTGTACGTGAGTCTTTCATTAGTGGAACACAACTGAAGATATTTTGAGAAATGTCTCGGTGGGTTTTCTTCTCATACAATGGAGGTCAATGAGGTTCAACGTTGTTTGATTATCAACATTCTTCAAAATATCTTCATATTGTGTTCTGATTACTAGTCTCCACTAAATAAACACCTTGGTTTTATCCGCTTTCATTCTCTTAACCCTTACAAGAAACGATTGTAGTTGATTTTCAAGTTTGCAAAATGGCGAAAAGATGAGCAATGGTCTGGTATTAAACCTGATGCCTTTGTTAAAGGAATAATTCACCTTCAAAATTAAAACCTGCCATTATTTACACTCCCTCATGTCATTTTTAACCTGTGTGATTTTCTGTCTTCTGCAAAACACAGAAGATATTCTGAAGAATGTTGGGAAACAAAAACCATTGATCCCCATTGACTTCTATTGTATGAACACAAAACCAATGCAAGTCAATGGGGACCAACTGTTTTCTGTTACCAACATTCTTCAAAATATCTTCTTTTAATGTTGCTGAAGAAAGAAACTCAAACAGGTTTGAAATGATTCGAGGGCGTTTCATTTTGAAGGTGAACTATCCCTTTATGTATACTTAAGCAAAGTGCATGTGTGTGTGTGATGTGTGTGTCTGAGAGAGAGAGAGTGTGTGTGTGCGCACGCACGCGTAAGTGTGTGTGTCTGTGCGTGAGAGAGAGAGTGTGTGCACGTGTGTGTGTGTGAGAGAGAGTGCGTGTGTGTGATGTGTGTGCGCGCGCAAGTGTGTGTGTGTGTGTGTCTAAGTGTGAGAGTGTGTGTGTGTGTATGTGCGCACGTGTAAGTGTGTGTGTCTGTGTGTGAGAGAGAGACTGTGTGCACGTGTGTGTGTGTGTGAGAGAGTGCGTGTGTGTGATGTGTGTGCGCGCGCAAGTGTGTGTGTGTGTGTCTAAGTGTGAGAGAGAGTGTGTGTGTAAGTGTGTGTGTCTGTGTGTGAGAGAGAGACTGTGTGCACGTGTGTGTGTGTGAGAGAGAGTGCGTGTGTGTGTGTACGTGCGCACGTGTAAGTGTGTGTGTCTGTGTGTGAGAGAGAGAGAGAGTGTGTGCACGTGTGTGTGTGTGAGAGAGAGTGCGTGTGCGTGCGTGCGTGCGTGTAGGATGAGCAGCAGTCACGGGTCATTAGTGATTAGTGGTCTGATATGAGCCGCAGTGGGCGATCAGGTTCTTCTCTTTCTCTCCGTCATCTCAGTCTTCATTTCTCACCTGCGCACCTGTAATGAACTGTGAGATGTTCAGCACCGTTCGTCTGTAGAGCTCGACTGCAGTTTGACCTCACACATGTGTACTCCAGTCCTCTCCATTTCAGTATCACGTGGAGTGTGTCAAATGAAAACTGAAATAGAGTGTATCAGTGTGTGTGTGTGTGGTGTGTGTCCAGTACGGTCCTCCAGGTCTGTGTGATGTTCTGCTGTGGAGATACAGCTCAGGTCTCTTCCTTCAGAGTAAATCTGAGATTTCTTTCATCTTTGTCACTAACAGCACATCTGTCCTCAACGCTCCGCAGGATTTGAGCTTTCATTCATGTCCTCTGCAAGGGTAAATACTTTAAGAGGGGTTTCTCTCAGATCCGTGAGTGTCGGAGTCTGAGCGATGATAATAGTGACAATAACAGCCCATTTCAAGTATAACTGCCAGCGAGTCTGTTGCTATCTGCTGACTTTAATGCAGTCTTAAAGATCACCGTCAGAGAAGAATGTGCCTCTTAAGCTGATTCTGTGGGGATTTTAAAGTCCATTTGGGATGTATTTGATAAAACGTGCTGTTCTGAAGTGACAGTAATGGGCAGCGCTGTTGGCAGGGAGCGTTTTTAAGCTTTGCTTCATGTTGAGAAGTGAGTGACGCTCAGCAGCATTGAAAATACGCCGATATCACACGGCTAAGACTCTTTCGACAGTGTTGAAGCTTTGAAATGTGCTGAAATCTGTGTATGCAGAATGCTTTAGAATGCCTGAAGTCTTTTACAGCATCATAAGCTGCGTTATTACTGGAAAAATATTAATATAGAAAATACAGACACGACTCATCCAGCAGAACGTAAAATGAGAATGATCTGATTCATTACACAACTTCTATATACTCATGAAATAACAACACACATACAGTACATCTCTTTATTGTATAGTATCTCTCTCTCTCTTATTTACTATCCTTATATACTCTTCCCTCTCTCTCTCTCTCTCTCTCTCTCTCTCTCTCGCTCTCGCTCTCTCACCTACACACACACACAAACAGATTTGTTTGCTGGATGTTGATTTTCTGACCCTGCAGATGATACATCACGAGTATCACTAGAATCAAACCGTTATCAATGACATCATCGCTGATGTCACTAGACGTCTGGCTTGGTTGTGAATGAATAGATTTCAGTAGTAACAGACGAGTAAAGTGTGTGTGTGTGTGTGTGTGTGATCGTTCACAGACTGTGTATGTGTTACTCTCAGTCTCACACTTGCTCTTCTTTGTTTTTCAGATATTTAAACAGAAGGTGGTGGAGTTGGGCGAGAAGCTCTTACCCGCGTTCAACACGCCCACCGGCATTCCCCGAGGAGTCATTAACCTGGGCAGGTGAGCATCCAGCGCGGACCCCCCCAATCCCATTCCTTCACAAATCCTTATGTCTCACATCTTACCTTTTACGTCTCCTGGCGTCTCCGGCGCCCACCTGCCTTCCATTAGCCCACCGGCTCGCCGTGACAGCTGCAGGCAAATTTAATTAACCGATTCTAGAGCTAATTCCATTTAGATGAGGAACAGGAGCCAGAATCACAGATGGGCCGGGAGACGACTGAGACCGCTGTGGTGCTCAGGTTAGTTAGGACGGCAGATGCACACGTCCATCCGCACGACTTTGTGACTGAAACAGATTAGAAACGTTTATACTAGTGGATGTCAGCAGGAATCTAAAAGAAAGTGAGGCGCTAAACTCTTCCTAGTTTTTGTTGAACGCTGTCGGTTAGTTGGGTAGTGGATTCAGTGGATTTTTCCCTACAGAAGTTTCCTCACTTTTCTTTCTCTCCCCAGACTTCAGCGCTATTGATCGCGTCCTCAGAAGAAGCAGCTGCGCGATATCGCTCTCACAATAAAAACCCAAAACAAATCATCTTGTGAATTAGTTCCGCACTTTCACCGAATGAATCCTGCAGGGAGAAGAAGAGCGCGGTGAAGTCGGAGCTGTTCATTTCTGAGCTCTCACTTATAACAAGCAAAAAACCTTCCAGTGGGGAAAATCTTGAATGAAGGTTTACCTTTTTCTTAGTCACTAAATTGGAAATTCTTTTTCTTACCCCCTTTGCAGATTTTTTGCTTGTTATACGCACATTTCTGTACTGAAATTTCATTTTGCTCATTAAGAACATTTTTGATTCAAGATTTTTTTTACATTTGTACTGGAAAACAAGACAAAAATATACTAAGTAAGAAAGTCAGTGTTTGCAGTCAAGCCATCTAACATACTTCATTAAAGGAAGGAAGTGCATTTTCAGATTATAACTAAAGATTATGAATTTTAAAAAGAGAATGACCCACATTGGTAAACTATTTACAATAAACACTGCAGGATTTCAAGAAAAAATTGGCATTGTAATATTTAATGTCACTGGGACTTTAACAACAAATTACATTTTCATAATATTAAGTCCAAACAAAGCCTGAAATACTTCAGATGTAATACTGATCATCCCTTTATGAGAATAAGCGGTATATCTTTATTTATAATAACAGAATCGTGTTATCCTGAGCAGAATCGTTCGATTCCTCACTGTTCCCGTCATCATTAGCGTTCGGCGTCCAGGTGTGGAACGAAAAGCTTTTGACACGTCTCCGTTAAACAACACTGCCTTTTCCAGGAAATAACAACAACATTGGCATCTTTCTGTGGTTGGCTGCTTTGTTGCCATGGTACCATCCAGCCACGCGGTTACCTGCTGGCGGCGGATGCGGTTGCCATGGCAGCAGCGTGGCGTGGGTGGCGGTGCTCACGTTGCCTGGTTTGCTCTCTGTTGCAGTGGCACCAGTTGGGGTTGGGGATGGGCGTCGGCCGGGAGCAGCATCCTGGCGGAGTTCGGCACGCTGCACCTGGAGTTTCTTCACCTGTCTGAACTCTCTGGAAACCCCACGTATACAGAGAAGGTGTGTGAGATTTTTTCCTGACGGTGTTGAGTTTACCAGAATACAGGTCTTGAATGATTTTGCTTGTGTTTTTTTGTTAGGTGATGAACATTCGAAAGCTGTTAAACAAAATCGAGAAGCCTCGCGGACTGTATCCCAACTTCTTGAGTCCCGTCAGTGGAAACTGGGTTCAGCGTAAGTCTTTTCAGAAGTCCTTCAGCCCGCCCGCAACAAATCTAAAAACATTTTAAGCATCGTGGTAAAATGTGTTCAACAGTGCTAAGAGTACAATGCTGATATTTGTGTCTGAATAAACAATCAAATTGGCCCAGATATTTAATACAAACACCTGCGGTGGATTTGGGATGTGTACAGATGTTCCAGTTCTGCGTAAATCCGGCATTCACAGATGCACAAAGGCACATGTTTAAAAGCAAATTATTCAAACTATTTGTAATATTCTCATTTATTCGGATGATCATATGAATCAATAGTTTTTATTTGAATCATAAGCAGTGTTCACTGTGTTCGATGTGACATACACTATTTGATTTTCTTCTCAACTTCGCTTTCGCTTTTCAGTTTTGAAATGACCGTCCAGTCAAATTCGTTCTGTTTTTTTTAATAATGTTGTATTAAAATGATGTAGGCTCAGTTTGAATTTTCCTACAAACTTTGATGTCAGGCATGTAAAGAGTTTTGGAGTTTGAAATGGTTGGTTATATTCACTGTTCTGTTCATGTTGTTGTGTTCTTCGTTCATCGCTGGCATGGTCAGCCATTCCTGGACTTGCAAGAGCATCCTTTGAGTTTCTGGATGCAATTACTCTGACATCCGTGACATCAGTTGAGCCGGCGCGGCTCTTCTGTCTGACTCCAGCCAGAAGTTATTAAAATGATAATAAATCCCATTACCTTTCAGAAATTAAATCTTTCAGAATCACCTACAAAACAGGAGAAACATTCGCTTTTTCTTGAAAGGGGCTGAATTTAATCTGCAATTGCAGCTCTAATTGGTGTTGCATGACTATAGCTAGTGAGCTGGAGAGAGAGAGAGAGAGAGAGAGAGTGTGTCTTTTCCACAACTGACTCGTTTTGATTTACATGACAATCGAGTGCGGGTCGGATCTATTATGTTTTTATGATAATATCACTTATTTAGTCTTAATCGTCTGTGAAGCAAACCCAACTGCACCTGTGCATATAAATGAACTGTTTACTTCTCATGCTGCTTTAAAAATGACATCACCTGTCAACATTTATGTGTTTTTAAGGTATAATGAAACAGTTTTGATCAATTGATTCTTAAAATATGATTAAATATTCTGAATGTTTGTGTTTCCAGAGATTAAAGAGATTAGATAGACAGCCGCAGGAAAAATAAGAGACCATTTCAAAATTATATTTTAGTTTTTCTGAACTGACTATTTCTAGGTATGTGTTTAGGTTAAATGATCATTTTTATTTACTCCGTGAACTACTAACAATATTTCTACCAAATTTCAAATAAAATGGTTGTTTCTATTAGCGTTTATTTGCAGAAAATGAAAACTGGAGAAACAGGTGAAAATAACAGAAAAGATGCTCGTTTTTTTCAGACCTGGATTTTTATAACCTGGATTTTGATCTCAGTTTTCATGTGTCTTATCTCTCAGTCCTGAGGTTTGATTTTGTCGAAAGTCAAGAAACACTGGACTGAATTGACCATAATTAATCTAGAAATGATGATTAAATGAACATTCTTTTTTTTCTGCAGCTACATATTATGTCTTGTTTTATTTTGGATGAGGACAAGATTTACATTTACATTTATGCATTTGGCAGACGCCTTTATCCAAAGCATATATATATATTTTTTTATGTGCAATCCCTGGGATCTAGATTTTAAGATTCTGTATGAGGACATAAGATTTAATGTGTTGATAGATAAATCTGCAGATTGTTGACAAATACATGCCACACGTTTATTAAATTATTATTTAAACTTTTTTATTATGCTACTACCAAGAGTGCATCATTTAATTCAAATGTGTAGAAGATTTTTTATTGATATATTTTATTTACGTCTATCATTTATATAGCGTTTCTTTGTAGCATTGGTTCAAAGCAGCTTTACAAAAAATTGAGAAATCACAGAAAGCGTGTTAAATGTATAGCATACATATAGAATAGAATACATGGCATTGTTGCAATTTTTTGTCCTTATAAAATGATTGTCATCTACACAAGCCGTGTATTCTTTTTTATTTTTGACATTTTGTTAATATGGACTTATTTCTTCTCTCTCTCATTTGCACAGATCACGTTTCTATCGGAGGTCTCGGCGACAGTTTCTATGAGTACCTCATCAAATCTTACTTGATGTCAGATAAGACGGATGAAGATGCGAAGAAGATGTACTACAGCGCTATGGAGGTACTTTTATTAATGACTCAAGGGTTCGTTGTTGAAACAGTTGCTCTCGGATGCTGATCGTCCGGTCAGGAGGATACGCGACATACAGTATATTACGAAGGTCAAAGGTCATCAGTTTAGATTCATGCTGTCTTCAGGTGTGTTAGGTCGTGATGGTCTCTTCTGTTTTGCCGCTTTTCAACAACAGAAGCGCCCACAGATTTATACACCCTCAGCCGCTGGAGTCTCTATTGACATCTCTTCTGTTATACAGAAAACATTTGAAGCATAAACGTCAACACCTGAGGCCACATGTGCATAGATTTCAGCTTTATTGAAATTCAAGACGCTTTACAGAGACATTCAACGACACGTGAACACAATTAAGCTTGCTGACGATATTACGCTCTGTCCTTCTGACTTTAGTGTGACGAGAGACAAACACATTCAGATTCAAAATAATATGGATTTTGGTTTAAGTGGAGTTAATTATCTACATTGATTCAATTATTGAAGCATTGATCCTTGACTTAGTTTTGCCTCGAAGAAGAATTCAATTCTTCTTAAAATATCTCAGTGGTTTTGAGTTCATACGGTGGAAGTCAATGGGGTTCAGTGTCGACGTTCTTCAAAATATCTTCTTTTGTGTTCTACCAAAGAAAGAAACCCACACAGGTTTGAATAAACGAGGAAAGAATGTTCATTTCTCTTTCAGGCCATCGAGACTAACCTGGTGCAGAAGTCTCCGGGTGGGTTAACTTACGTGGCCGAGTGGAGGGGCGGCATCCTCGACCATAAGATGGGTCATCTGGCCTGTTTCTCCGGCGGGATGATCGGCATCGGTGCTGATGACGCATCTCAGGAGAACAGACAACATTACCTGAACCTGGCAGCAGAGATCACGCACACCTGTCACGAGTCCTACAGCCGCACAGGTGCGCGCACTCACAGAGGAACATCTTAGAGATCGTGAGATCTGATGGAGTTCTCAGTTCTTGTGTCTTTATTCACTTTGTCTCCTGAAATTGCTTAAGAGAAATAAAACAGAAACAAGGGATAATTTGTTGAAAGAGCCCTGTTGAGAGAACCAGCATGGTTAGGTAAGTTTAGAAGCATGGTAGCTGGTTTGGTTTAAGCTGGTCCTGGACGAAACGGAAGCAAAAGTTTCCATTTTCTTCTCTATTGAATCTCACTGGTGTTTAGGAGAAATCATAGAGATTTGAAAGGATCCCATCCGTGTCTTTTCTTTCATACGAGAGCGTTCACATCTTAAGGGTCCTTTTGTTGGCACACATGTCCGTGCTGTACATGATCACGACGCTCCCTTTGAAGTCAGCTCTCTACGTAGGCAGCAAGACGGTTTAGTTTATGTCACAACAGATTGATAGCGTCTTGTTTTCAGCCAGATGACAGATAGAGTTCAAACAGACTTGAATCTGGTCTTAAGAGGCTGTAAAACAATAAGAGACGCTGTAGTCAGTTTGAGGGTGCTGTTTAGTTAGTGAGCGATCTTAAAAAACAGCTCCCTTTCATCTGAGAGAAATACAGCTGGTGTCTTATCTTCCACACGCTTCGAGTTCACCTGTTGTACAGAAAATCCAATCTGTGTCCTCTCAGATAGAGGAAGACCATTACTCTCCCAGACATTCAACTGTGTTTTATCTTCACACATCGAGAGAATCTAAACTCAACAGATTTACGACCAGAACAACAAAAATACTTCATGCCAACCCTGTTTGATGTCATCTCTCTAGATAACTTGTGACCCTACGTCTAATTTAATCTATCGAGTCGGTTCTAATGTATATGCATTTGTTTATGTCATACACGAACGATGCTTCAAAAGGTTCTTCGATGCCATGTAGAAGAACCTCTTGGTTTCATAAAGAACCTCTAACATCTGTTACACAAATGGTTCTCTGTGGCGAAAAAAGGTTCTTCAGATGATAAAACAGTAAGAAAGAGATGGTTCTTTAAAGAACCTTTGTCTGAATGGTTCTTTGTGGAACCCAAAATGGCTGTGAACCTTTTAAGCACCTTTCTTTTCAAGAGTGAATGGAGCCTGTTGTTTGAGCATTATGTTTTGAGGACATCGGAGGTTTTGAGTTCTTTAAATGTAAGATGGCTCCAAGCTGTGTTGAGTTTTGATGTGATTACACAGCCCGCTGTGCGCCGAGACTCGGTTTTATTAAACAGATTTGGAAAAGCGCTTCTCTTAAGTATTTCCGTATCAATGTTGACAATAACCGTTTCTCTAGCGGTGCTCTTCTATCACGACGAGTTCAGCATCATCCGCTTCATAATCACAAAACCACACGTTAATACCACACAATCCCGTCAGATATTGTTCCAGACTGAAGTGACGCAGGGTTCAGACCAAACAAAGCAATATCTGTATGCAAATGACACTGTTTATTCAGAGTAGAGCGTTCTCTCCGACCGGGCCGGGTGTATTTTAGATTTACGGGGTGTAATGGGATGCGTTTTGTTTTGCTGTTTTATATTCTGCTCTGAAAGCATTCTGTTTTTATAAAAGACCCGCACTTATGAACGACAAACTACACATATAAATAATATTGATCTTTTATCTACAACAAGTTTTTTCCCCTTGCAAGAGCCATGCAAATCTCATAGCATGTGTGTTTAGTGACAGAACTTTCTTTCTTCAGCTTTTGTGTCCGTATAGGAGTGAATTCTTTACAAACTCCCGCTTGGCCTTTATCAGTGTAGTTTTTGTTTCTAATCTTTATTTTGTTTAAGTTTGTAGATTATTTGAGCAGGTCGTGTGTTGTGTTGAAGACTTTCGGAAAGCTTCATGGACTATTTCTGACAGTTTGACCTTATTACATCATACTATAAATGTGCTTTTCAGAGATAAGAGCTTTTTTAATTCTCTCATGGACCTCGATACAGCGCCAATTCCATTCTTCTAAATGTTCTTAAACATCCCATTCAGCAAGATAAATTTACTCGAGAAGCAAAATGGTGAAAGAAAATAAAGTAAATATTGATATTAGTGAATACATTTCGAAGGTTTTTTTGAGCATTTTCATATTCATTGAAGCTGGTGAGCAGAATTCTTAATGTGAAGTGATGCTACGGTCTGTGGTGACGTCCAATGAAAGTGAGGAGTGAAGGTCACATGATCTCATATTGCAAACACCTGCCGGTAGCCAAGAGCACTGATCGTGTGAAAGCAGAACATGTGTGTTGTGTTTAAAGACACCGTCTGGATTTCATGTTGAAATGTGTTTCTGTGTCAACAGCCACTAAACTGGGACCGGAAGCGTTTCGCTTTGATGGAGGAGCAGAAGCAGTAGCCACACGACTGAGCGACCGCTACTACATCCTGAGGCCGGAGGTCATCGAGAGCTACATGTACATGTGGCGTTTGACCCATGACCCCAAATACAGAGAGTGGGGCTGGGAGGCAGTGGAGGTGCTGATAAAAACACTTCAGATCGTACCTCACAATACATGCTCATGATGCTGAAAGTATTTCATTTTCCTACAAGAAGATCTTTTGTGTCAGACAGACAGCTGTGTAAGATAGTAGTGCTGGGGGTTATTATCGTCAACACATTCATTAATTAATGCCGACGATTATTTTATCGTGCATTAACGCAGTTTTTTAACTATTATTTTATTTAAAAGTCCCTTGCTCACTGGCTCTGAAACGTACAGACAAATCACGGGTCACAGAAGGGGTGGGACGTTGATCCGTTCTGGGATGGGCGTCACCACGCGTCTCAACCAATGAGAGCATTTGGGAGCAAAGACTGCTGAGCGCGTACATGAACCAGGAACACCAGGAATCAGAACTCTTACATGGACATTTCGTTTTAAATCTCCTCCAGACGGCGGAGTTGATAGAACAATTCACTCCATTTCGTCTCCCCTCCTTCAGCCGAGCGCTCATCTGTCAGTGCCTCGCCCCACAAAGACGTAGCATGCGCGGGTGTAAGAGGCTTATTGCTATTGATGATAAAGCGGAAGGAAAGCAATAGCCTGCCCAATACAAACATTTCCCCGTGTTCTCCTTAAATGAATTGTTAAGATTATATAATTTTGTAAAATAAAATCATTATAACTTGTTTTTCTATATCAAACTAGACAGAACGTTAATGCCCTGGCAGTGGCAGATAGCTTTGGTTTTATATGTCATTTGATTACATTAATGTTTAAGTTGAGATTTAAAAGAAATGTTTAAATTGTTAAGTGCTACTACGTAAAGGAAATACTGTTATAAAAAAGCACGTAATTTGTTTAAAGTGTTTGCAAAGCAAATTTCATTGCACTTAAAAAAACGATCAAGTACTGGCAGAAAATTACCAGTACATTTCCCTTTATTTTACAGACAATTCGGTTAATGCTGAAATGTAATTTAATGCAGTGCAATATGTAAAATACAGGTAAAACAACTGTAAAAATAAATATGGAAAATTCCTTCATATTAATACAGTATATTGTGCAGTATATCACAGAAAAGTCATGCGATTAATGCGATAAAAAAATGCGTCTTTTCTGCACGCATATTCGTTATTTTAAATGTAGAGGCGCGACAGGAGCGTGCAAATAGGGGGCGACGCGGTCGCTACGCGCATTTCTCTAGGCGCGTCGGCGCCGCATCGAGATGGAAATAGATCAACTTTTCGGAGTGCTGCGCGCGCACCGTGGGTCATTTGAAGAGAGAATGAGGCCCGGCAGCGTTTTCTGCACAGTTTTAGACGCGAAATGTGAATCAGGCCTTAGACAAATGAACAGGTGGATATGTTAGACAGACAGAGAGTTGTGTTGGACAGGTGGATGCGTGCAGGTCGATGTCATTAAGTCACACTGGTAAATGAATGTTCAGTTTTAGTTGTGCGATATTATCATGATATGTGATGTGATGTGTTGTTGTTTTACGCGCTTCTCTTGTGTTGTCAGGCGCTAGAGAAGCACTGTCGTGTTGAAGCAGGATTCTCAGGAATCAGAGATGTGTACTCCACCACAGTCAGTCATGACAACATGCAGCAAAGCTTCTTTCTCTCCGAGACCCTCAAGTAAGAGACCACCTTCAGCTTTCGGTTGAAGAAACCCTCTTAAAATCATGTGATATTATCAGATTTGTCAACCCCGTGTTGGTGTGGTCACAGATACCTGTACCTGCTGTTCTCGGATGATGACCTGTTGCCCTTTGAGGACTGGGTCTTTAACACGGAGGCTCACCCGCTGCCCGTCATACGCAAGAGCTGTCAACAGGAGCACAACACCAGACAGACGTCGCTGGAGTAGTATTTATCATTCCACACGTATAACACACACACACACACACACACACATGATGATGCAGGGCCTGACGTGGACTGTCAGTTTCTCTCCTGTAAAGGATCCGGTCCTCTTTACGCTGTGATTGTGAATCTCTGAGCCGACACGGCACTTTTCTCCTGTGGACAATCAGTGACACGTGACTTTCGTGAGACGAGAACTCAGTTTTCTTTGCTTCTTTCCTCCGTGAGGAACACGAACGGCCCCGGAGCCGTGTGGAGGGTCACGGCGAGCGACAGAAAACCACTTTTCTTCACGTCCCGCCTGTAATTTATCTTTTCCCCTTCATCCCTTCATCGTGTATTCTGTTCTCACCTCTTCTGCCAAAGCCTTTAGCATCTTATTTCTGCTTCTCTCCCGGCATTGATTTGTTTTTATACGGTTTCATGTCCAATTTCGTTTTGTTTTGGAGGCAAAGCGAGGACATGGGGTATTTACAAAAAGTTTCCTTCGAAAAATGTGAGCGTGAAAGGTGAAATATGAGTCTTGGTTCAAGAAGGAATGAGATTGTTTTATGATGTGTTGTTTTGGGTTCGAGTGAGTCGTAAATCTCTGTTCTGTTTCAAAGACCAACAGCAGAACACAGACGCACTCACAGCATGTGACCACTAGAGCGGCGCCATCACCTCACACATTTATCTTCATATATTAAAACATATATTGGTGGATATTGCAATGTATTTTTTCAACATTGTAGAAAACAGATTATTTTAAACCCGGTTTTCACACTTCTTTAGAATCTATGAACATTTTAATCCTTGTGTAGTGTTCAGGTTTATTAACAATAAAAATTCTTTAAATAACTTGGTCATTTCCACCTCAGACATAAAATAAACATATTTTTCACTTGTATGATAGATTCTTCTTTTAATTATTAGCACCTTTATTCATGAAGGTGTTATGTAACTTGCTTGTAATTGGGTGAAAGTAAATATTGGTGCATTATTTTTACATACAGTTTATTGATTTAAGAGATGAATAATACTGTGGGTCCACTAAACCTGTGAACAAAAACATGAACACCACACCAGGGTTAACATTTTCAGCTATCAAAGAAAATGTACTCATGAAAACATTAAAGATGTGAATACATAAATGATTTTGATGTTGATTTTATCCAAAATCATGTCTTACATCTGGAGACCAGCTCCCAACACTGTTGAGTTGAAATAATAATGAAAATCGTGTTTGTATCTGTTTCTGTCATTTGAAACATTAAGAAAGGGTTTTTTTAGCGATGGCACGCAGCTCTACTGGTCACAGCCATCTAAAAACATCCTTGAATGTACAGAATAGCATTACTGAATGAATGTACGCGTGTGTGATTCATACGATTCATTGTTCTGTCATTTCTCTCTCTTCTAATTTTCATGGCCGTTTACGAAAGATTTTAATTTTCCTCAGGTGTTTCTCTAAAGGTTTTGATAACACTTTTTTTGCACTGTGAAGTGCTTGCCATTGTTCATTTTTACGTCTTCTGTCTCTCATTGATTAATCTTTTCAAGTACTGGTAAAAGATATGTGCCACTTTATACATTTAAAATGAGTGCACAGATGTTGTACGTGTCTTTCTTTCAAACACTCACGTGTTTTAAAAAATATTTGGGTTTCTGCAGCGACATCGGCTCCTCAAATGACCTTCTGAAATGCTTTTAGTGACACTTTTACATCATCACAACTGCATCAGCATCAGAGGTTTTGCCACTTCGCCGGAAAAGGGTTTCTTTAAATGCATTAAAGGAACACTTCAGCCAAAAATGAAAATTCTGTCATCATTTACTCACCCTCAAGTTGTTCCGATCCTGTATACATGTCTTTGTTCTGCTGAACACAAAGGAAGATATTTGGAAGAATGTCAGTAAGCGAACAGATCTCTTCCCCTATTTACTGTCATAGAAGCCAAAATAAATTCTATGGGAGTCACTGGGGGATGAGATCTGTTTGGTTACAAGCATTCTTCCAAAAAGACATTTATACAGATTTGGAGCAACCTGAGGGTGAGTAAATTCGACAGAATTTTCCTTTTTTGGGTGAACTGTCCCTTTAAGGGCACAAATCAAAGCAGTGCAGTTTTTGATATATTGAGCACTGTTACATTGTTTTTTAAACTGTAAGATAATTATTGTAAAACAAGAATAACAGAGTAACATTTCCAGAATGGTAAAATGTATTGCCATGAGTTGACTATGTTAGTTAACATGAACAAACACAAAATATTAATATTAGATCATGTTGATTTCAACATTTACTAATAATTCATTTCTAAATCAAATTTTAAATCATTTGATAATGCACAATGAACCAGTATTTGTTAATGCAGTACCATGTAAACAAATCACTGATGTACGGTGGCCGGGAAGTGCAAAACAAAACAACAAATACAAAAATCAAAATACAAATGACAAATCATGAAACACAACAACAATTCGGGAAACAAAATAAATCAGAAACCACAATGACAATCAATTATAATGTACAGTGTTTTACCATTTCCTGAAAACGAACTAATTTAGACATCGGACGTTTCGGCGTGAAAATACAACCTTCCTGGAAAGTGACAACACAACTTAAAAAAAAAGATTTTAAGATCTTTTAAGAGCTGCAGGAGTTTTAATTTAGGTATGTTGTTTTCAGAAAATGCTCAGAAATAGGGCCGCTTGTTAAGAGGTTAACCCCGTCATAAATACACATAAGATATTTTTATCTTCATTTTATATTTAGGGAATTGATAGGAGGGAAAAAGTGGGCGTTTCAAACTAGAAGGAAGTCATGTGACTGGAGGTAAAAGGTAAGAGAGAGATTTGTAATATCACTTAAAAATCAAAGTGAAACTCTGAAAAAATAAAAAAAATGAATAATGTAATTTTGAATGACAGTGATGACAAATCTTCATCCTGTGTTGTGTTGCATTTGATTTAAGAAACATTCAAATCATCTCAACAGAATGACAACCTTTCAATTCAGTAGATTTCAGATGTGAGGATGATGAAGAGTATCTAAAGATCTTCACCTTTAACATCGGCTCTCTGTATATTATAATATCACGATGATGTCATCTGAAGTTAGAGCCGTTGTAATTGAATACATTTTGTTTAAAGTTTATGAAGACTAATTATTTTTCCCTTTCAAATGACATGCACCATAAATCATTCCCAACTACCAGGAGGTATAAAGAAAGTAAATTGGGTCATTTTTATTTTAGAAATTGACTTCAAAAACCTATTACCTGAAGTTTAAAGGCTGTGAAGGAATAAACAACACGTGGTTTGAGGTTACAGGTGAGTTTAAGAGCAGCGATGTCGGTGTGGATGTTTGCTCTCACCGTTAATTGATGAAGGCCGTTCACAAGACACTTCCAGTAATTAACAACAAAATTAATGACCGACTTAGATGTTCTTCAAATATATTACATTACACACGCATTTGATTTCTTACAGCCCAAAGCTGTACATCCGCTATATTAATTACAGAGCTGTGAATTATCAAATCTGACATTTAGTTTGCTAGTTTATCACAGTTATGTTCAATTGCTCTTAAAGGTAAACTGGAAAATGAGGTCATAAGGGATCTACTCTTACTTCATCTTATTAAAACATAACTTTCAAAAACCCCAAGTGAGCAATGCTGTGCATGAGTCCTGAGAGAATGAGCAACACAATCTCATGGGAATTCCTAACAATTTTACATTTGAGCAAATTGGTGGCTAATTCGTATGAATTCATATTATCTGCTTTCGTTGCAGTTCAATTCATTTTTATTTATATAGCACTTTTCATCATTTTCAGCTTTACATACATCATAATTAAAAATAGGAGAAAGTGTTTGGTATTAAGAGACAGGGTTTTATTGCAAGTAAACAGGACAGGTATAAATATGTTCATCAGTTAACTGCAGTTCTGTCTTTCACAAATACCTTAGTAGCTTCTGAACGGGCAACCAAAGCGTTTACCAATCATAAGTTATTTTGTGTTCAGCTGAAGAAATAAAAGTAATCTACATCTGGAACATCATGATGGGTGAGTCACTTTTGAGAAAATTCTTAATTTAACTTCATTCTCAATTTTTACATTATTTACATTTTTTTATTTATTCCGAAGCATGTGATGTGTCTGTCTGGAGGACTTTATAATAAACTTGACTGATTAATACGCCAGTGTTGAATGTCAGGATTACAGAGCTGTTCAGGGCCTATCGTTTCTTTTTCCAATTGCTTCCATTGTTTACCTCATTTGTAAGTCGCTTTGGATAAAAGCCTCCGCTACATGTAAATGTCTATGAGTAGAAGATTGAGTTGTTTGCTTTTAGATCGACTGTGTATTGGCTATGTATGTTCATATGTTCCTCATCTTACAACACACCGGATACCATTAGACACGGTCCAGATATCAGTGTGTGTGTGAGTGTGTGCGCGTGTGTGCGTGCGTGCATTTTGAAGAATGATTTGTTTCTTAGCTCCAGGCTTCCTGTGACCCTGCGGAAGATGAGCACGTTTACAAGAGGAATAAATTGATGTGCTTCGTTACGATTTGTAATAATTATATTATATATAGAACTTCAAGTGGAGTTCATTTCATCTTTTGCAGGTGTGTGTGTGTGTGTACACACAGTTCTCTTTCATTTCCGCTTGTCTCTGGCAATGACAGAAACAGACAGACGGGTTAAATAATGCAAGAGTCTTCCTCGTTCCTCCTGCTTTTCTTCCCGGCCCGTCACGCTCCGCGGCTCTTTATTCCACACTTTCTTCTCACATTGTGCCTGCGCGGTTTCATGGCTTGTTGAGCATCGTCTCAATTTTCTCTCAGGGTTACTAGTTGGAAAAAAATAGGTCGAGAGAGGGAGAACTTTACACTGTCAGACCAGCGCTGGTTAAAGGCACAGCGCAACCAAAAGGCTGAAACCCCTGAGACTTTAAATTCAGACTTAACATCTCGAGCTGATCAGAGAGATGCATTTACACATAAATGGTTTAAAACAACAGCAGTAAATAGTGACTCGTTTTTGGTGAACTGTTCCTTTAAATCCTTTTGACATGTTTTCTTCACTTGTTTTGTTCGTGTGTGGTGTTTGTCCGCAGGTCTGTTTTTTAATTTAGGAGGAAGATGCTGATTTATTATTCTCTGTGATATCATTTCTCTATACAGGCGAAACAAAATGATTCTGGGTTTGAGAAATTCTCCTGTCAAGCAAAGTGTATAAATAAACATGGGTTTGAGATTTTCATCAGTTCTCTAAACATAAAGGTATGAGCTATAAATTGGTACAGTACTCACATCGCTTTTATTTGATTTGATTTTAATGTGCAACAGTGTTACGGTGGAAATGATTCCTCCTTGTGTGTAGAAACGTTCAGATATTGAGGATGTAGAACATTCAAGGCTTTGTAAAACCACAGATGTGCTGCTTTATGAATGACCTCCTCATACACGTGTAAGATTGACTGTCGTTTACTCTCTTTAGTTTCTCTCTCTTCACGTCTCTGTTTGTTTGGGTGGTGATGATGATGATGTTACAGTAGATGATGGATAGGTTTGGGATTTGTACGTCTGGTTTCATGCGTTTCATCCATCAATAGTGGAACACCTTCATGTTACTTCTGTCGCACTGACTCTCATCTGATTTGAGAAGTGAAAATGAATCACGTATTAAATAATCACCTGCCGAAACTCAATTCAAAGCTCTGAACTCACTGCTTTTCTTTTTCTCGCTTCATTCGTCAGCATTGGCGATGTTTCCGTTCTTTTAACTCGATTGAAACTTTGTGAGAAGGCAATGAAATGTACTTGAATTCAACACATACGGTCGTTGTGTTTTATTTTGCATTCCATTACTAATTAAAGTTTACAACGCAGAACATGAAGCTTTTTCAGTTGGTTATTGGTAAGTAATGTAGTGTTATTTTTATTTTAGGTGTAGTGTGTTTATAGCGTCGTGTTAGCTTTTTACTTCTGCCGATTGTATTTCGGCTTCAAAAAGTAACGTTGTGTTAGTTTGTAAATATAATCTTGATAGACAAAACGTGTAAAAACCTTTGTTAATCCCAAAGCCTATTTTTTGCGATCTTCCAAAAGTCTACGGGAAAGAGGCGCGGCGCTAACTTCTGGGTTAGCCTACAAAAATACATCATATCTGAGCCTCTCCATTGACTTCCATTGTATGAACACAAAACCACTAAAGACATTTCTCAAAATATCTGCTTTTGTGTTCCACTGAAGAAAGCTGCACATACAGGTTTACAACCACATGACGGTGAATAAATCATGACAGAATTTTTTTTAAGGAACGATCGCTATACGTCTGTTTTTTAGTTCTCTGTGTTTTGGTTTCTGATGTTTCTCATCGTTTAGCGCTGATTTCCAGCTTCTTTTACTCATTTCTGAGTGTGTTTTCTGCAGCTCAGTGAATACTAAAGCATTACCTGTCATTTCATCACCTCCAGTGATGCAATCTGACAAACAAGCACAAGTCCACGGTGATGCTTCTGGAGACATTCGTCAGCGCTAAGCATCACATATCGGCAGAAGCTTCAACTTCAAACCTCACCGCCTGCTGGCTCTCAACATCACTGCTGTACAAACTGTCAGCATCTGCATACTAACAACACACCTCGGGCCAAATCTCATCTTCTCTCTCTTCTCTTTTTTGTCCTAGTGAATGTTTTTTGCATTTTTAACATCAGTTGTTTTCGTCCCGCTGTCTGTGTCCTACGACTACACGACGCTATCTCTCTCGATCCTTCTGTCTTCACCTGAGTTTGACTTTAAACAGGGGTGTAGATGAAGCGAGACCCTCTCAAACATGCGAGCAGAACCTCATGTGGTCATTGTGCCCGTGGGTTGTGTGACAGTGATGAGAGATTTGAGCGACCTGCGGTTAGCTGGCAGAACGGCGAGCGTTCTCGTGTCCTCCAGACGTCTGTCGAGTTGTGTTTTCACTGTGTTTCATTTCAATAAAATGAGTAATCTAGTCTAGTCTGAATAGTAAACCATGCGGTTTATAAACTCGGTTGTTTTAAGTTCCGTTTGTTGGTCAAATATTCATATTGAATTGGTTTTCAGTGTAACTTTTGCTGTCACTCCACCTGTTAAACATCCCGTCTGAATCACTTCTGTTACGCCTCGATCATTTTTAATTGACGCCTCTAATTAATTCAACGCAGGCCTTACAGTCCATGAATGGATGTGTCGCGTGTATTATCATCAGCTCATAATGTCAAATATACACCCTCTTATTGCTTTTTAATATGACATTAATCACTTCTGCATAATTCATTAAGAAGAATACATTTGTGCGGTTTAATTATCAGTATCAGTCATTAATGTCAATGTGTGTAGTTTGTTCAGTCTGAGGTCTTGAATCGATGTTATTCTGTTTGTGTTATATGACTTTTCATACACACACATCAGACTAACAAAGATAAAGTACATATCGCTCACGCAATAGGGTCATCTAGTTTTCCAAAATCTCATTCTCTGTATTTCTGTAACTTTCATGTTGCAGTTGTAACCTTTGAGTTTCTTATTGTAGTTTTGCATAGAATAGAATAGAATTTATCATCATTCCAGTATGCATACAATAAAAACACATACAAACATACAAAACATACAACATTAAAAAACTACTGAAAACCTCTTTTGTGAAAACTTGACAGGCAAATTAAGAAAAAAAACATAAATAAGAATAAAAAAGAAAATAAGAATAATCTCATTCTCTCAACAGGTATCGCTGTAACCTGTTGAGAGATGCTCCCTTAACTCTGTCGCTTTGGATAAAGCTTCGGCTACATAACGAAATGTAAATGTAAACAGATAAAATGTGTGTGGATGAAATGAATCAACCCTATAAATATTGTTTTATAAATATGTAAAACGTCTTGGAGCAGATACAGTATTGTCTAGATATTTGACTATCATCTAAATGCGGATCATCAGGTTTTCTATTCAGTTACATACGATCAGCCCTTCTGCAAACAATATTCAGATTTTCTAATCAAAAGATAATCACTTCTGTAAAAATATAACAAGAAAATTACACTGTGATCAATCTTTAAAAATGTTAATGTAATAACTGTCATTTTTCTTTCATTCTGGGGTGTCATTGATAATTATGTCTCTGATGACATACAGCAGCCCGAGGCGCGCTGAAGCCAGGAGGTTCTGATCTGAGGCCAGTGACACTTATTAAAAAAGCAAATTTGATTTGCACAGCTAAGCGTCAGTGTGCTGGACGTGATGGGATGGCGTGTGGAGTTCAGGTAATGACAGTAATGATGATTCTGCATTAGTCATTTGCATGTAAATAGACGTCTTTACAGCGAGCGCGCTGGTGCGAAGGGTAACAATGTGATTACATGTTGCTTCACCGCACGAGCTGCTCTTTCTAATCCAATGAACAGTATGTTTTATAGACCTGTGGGCCACAATTACAGCTCAGGACATCTACATGCCCTAAATAGACAGAGAAATTGGCCTCTTTGTTCAGGAAAGCACTTTACGCCAGACTGCGCTCTTATTACCACCACATCTCCTGCGTTACTGCTGTAATTTCACAGACCGACTGCATGGAGAAAAGACGATTTCAGGTTTGAAAAGACTATATAAGACTAAAATATCTCAATAATTCCCCTAGCCATTATTTGTCAAGTCTGCAATCAAAAGTCAATGTGATTGAAGATCTCAATATGAACTCATCAAATTTACTCGGATCCAAATTATTTGACCTCGACAATCTACATTCATTTACACCTCCAGACTCTTCATGTGTTTTAACATTTACCCTACAAACAATAAACACAAACGGGCTATTCCAGCGTTATGGGTTTGACATTAAAGCACTCATAGAATGTCATTTGTTGCCATTTGTTCATATGTGACCCTGGACAACAAAGCCGGTCTTAAGGGTCAACATTTTTTAAACATTGAGATATTTACATATTCTCTGAAATCTGAATAAATAGGCTTTTCATTGATGTATGGTTAGGATTATGGTTAGGATATGTTTGACTGAGATACAACTATTTGAAAAATCTGGAATCTGAGGGTGCAAATAGTTAGTAAGTTTTTATATATTTACGGAAGGAAACTAACAAAATATCTTCATGGAACATGATCTTTACTTAATATCCTAATGGTTTTTTGCATTAAAAAAATCAATCATTTTGACAAATGTTCCCGTAAAGACTGGTTTTGGTGGTCCAGGGTCACACATTTTACTAAACCCTTGTCGATTAAACATCAGAAACATATCAGGCTATGCACAAGTTTTCTATTTTACAAAAGGGGATTAAACTTGCGTTACGGATGTGACAAAAAAACGATACGGTTTTTGGGAGACAAACAACTTTGAAGGATTTCTGTGAATTAAATGCACAAACCTAAAGCAATAATACCCAACAAATGAAGCAGGGATACCTCTTCATAGAACATAAAATAGTTACTTTATATTAATTATAATTTCTCCATGTATGAGGAATATGTACCGTTATGGTAGTGACAATCCTGAAAATGACACTGTCATGACCATGAAAAATTTCACACTAAAAATAAAATAAATGCTCTAAAAACTTGAAGAGAGACATCACATGCGTATCTGAACCACCAAATTGTTAATATCTGTGCTGTTGGTGTAGTAAAAACCTTTGGTAAAACTAGATTTTTTCATTGTAAGGTTGACATTTTCGCAGAATTGCCCCCACACACACACACACACTCCATCAAATCTCCAGAGCTATTAAAGAGCAATAAGATGTTGGTCAGGTTGTGTTTTGTGTTTAGCGATTGTGATCTGTATAATGCTTTAACACATTCAGCGAGAGAACGGGCGAGAGTAATGGTGTCAGAATGAGCATTAGTTTTGTGTAAGTGGCTTTGTGTGGTGTAATTATAAGGGCATTATGTGGACTCTATGAACAATTATAAGTTCAGATTGAGCTCGACTGATCACCAGCCCTTCAGTCTGACCATTAAATTGTGTTCAATGTGCTCTCCACTTCATTGGATTGTAATTTAAAATTGCAGTCAAAAAGCAACTTCATCAATCTCAACACAAGCCAGCACACAGAGTGTTCCATCACAGATGAGCGTATGGTGTTTAAACACAGCATATGGTTTGCTCCGATGTGGGATCGCTCAGACGTATAAATATAAATGTATAAATACAGTTTCTCCCTCACTCAGAGTCAGGACGGAAAGAAACGGAGGCTCTTTAACTGAACGGCTTCTCTTATAACTATCTCATGTCGTCTGTATCGATGCTGGGCTGAACGCGGCCTGCTGGGTATTATAATGAAAGGTTTGTGCAGACTAAACCAGACGTGTCATTTTCTTCGCTCTGTGCAAAAATATCTACAGAGGATGACAGAAAAACAAACAATGTCTGTGTAGAGACAGTAAGCGAGTTTGATCATGAACAGCGTGATTGACAAGTCACAGCGATGCCATAGAAGAACCTTTTTTGGTTCCACGAAGAACCTTTTGTGTGAAAGGTTCTTCAGATATTAAAGGTTCTTTATGGAACCCTTTGAAGGAGTGTAGTTGATGAACAAGGCAAGGCAAGGCAAGTTTATTTATATAGCACATTTCATACACAGAGCAATTCAAAGTGCTTAACATAAAATGATTGACAGAAAGAAATAAGACGTATCTTATTTAAGATCACAAATACTTCAGATTTTACAGAAAGATGAACGTATAAAAAACATATTTTATTATAGGCTATATTCATGTGATTTATTTTTAGATATTAAAATATGCAGACACTTAAAAACGTGTTGTGCTATTATGAGCCTATGAACTCTATTGAAAAACACAGATCATGTAGAGATCAGATGATCATCAAATTGTATTCCTGCAGATCTTCCAACATCTGAAACATTTCTGTTTTTAAATGTAATGTATTTACATTTTCATATTCAATAGTGTCGTTAGATTACTGTACAAATGACTCTCTCCAAAAAGTATTTTATTACTCCTTACTAATTACTTATATCTATATCAACCTTGATGAGTTCAGTGATTCAAGGATAGACATGAAACGGCTCTTTTAATTCATTCAAATACATAATATAAAATCACATAAGAGAATTATACATTAAAGCACAGATTATAGACTTTGATTTTTGATGTCCATTCAACTATTGCACACACATACAGTATATTACACACAGTATTTAGTTTAATTACATCAGAACTAAGTGTTATTAAGTTATTGAGTAACCCCTTACTTTACTTTTTCAAGGGAAAGTAATTCAATTACAGTAACGTATTACTTAGTAGCCCATTACACCCCAACACTGGTCCTCACTAATTGCTAGTCAGTGAGACTAGTTGTTAAGACGCAGTCTGCTACATCTATGCAACTGGGCCTGTTTGTTGACCACAATGGAACAAACGTCACAGACACACAAACATCTTTCTCAAAAAATGTGAGCTACAGGTCAAAAAATGTATTTCATCCTCACAAATCAAACTAAAGGACACACATCTTTCATTTCTCAAATGATAAGTGTCCAGCTGTTTTTTGACAGGAGAAACAGAAGACGCGATGAGGAGAGACGTCCTGACAGCTCGTCTTCATTAACAGCACAGTCATGAAGAGCTCAGCGCAGATCTCACAGAATCTGTAGGTGACACCAACATAATAGAGATTTTCAAATACATGCATATTAAACGAAAACTGTGTAGAACATTTGCCTTTCAGTGGGCGGATACGAAGAAGGGAAGAAAAGCTTTTTGAAAAAGACAAATGATGTTAAACAAGGTTTCATTTAAAGATTAACAACACAGCACAAAAATAAAGTTTCCCTGACAACTCACTGCAATTCAATATTGAAGATGAAATATGAGAGTATTTAAGTCATGTTTCTTATTGAAATATTTTTCGGGTTTTGCTCGTTTAAAATGACCCTTCACACAGCGGTCTCCTCTCTGATAAAATACAGTTTGGAGCTTGTCTAAACTAACTTATGAAGCTGCATAAAATATTACTGCCTGACAGAAACCCACAAACAAATACAATCTTTTCAACATTTCTCTCTTTTGTTTTGAGACAGATTTTAGGTTAGCTGCAACCTCCGGTTGTTTCATATTGCATCCAATCCAACTCCATATTAGCAAACCTGAACATGCAGAATGATTGACAGCTCCAGAACACATGTGATTGGTTAGTTTTTTTGACATGGCACAGATTGTTACTGATGCTTACAGAGACAGCTGTGACATCTGTCACGCACCGTACAGTATTCCTTAAAAACCGCTTACAGCACCTTTAATTACTGTAACATCACAACAGATGGATTTCAACCTCTGCTAAACATTGACTTTCACCATTTAATCTGCCTGACATTTGCTTTGTCCAGAAAAGTCCTATTTCAAGAACCACTCCGACACTCAGGAATATTGAGGAATCATCACAGGACTCGAATGAAATTCACGTGTGAGTGATGCAGGATGAAATTGAACATAATGAGATTTCTTTCATATGTCAGAGTGGCAGTGATGCCGCTGGATTGGTGTACATGTAACGGTAATGAGTGTCAGTAAGAGTGATTGAGTCAAAGATGAGATCTCAGCACACAATCGATTCTTCGTAATGTCACGTAAACGCTTCAAATCAGCAGAACGTAACATTGTATTGACAAACTGAAGCTGAAGTGTGAATCTCAATTTTATCCACATGAAAAATCTGCAGTATAATTTATTATTTATTTACTATAGTACACTGTAGTACAATTTTAAAATCTGTAGTGTTTTAAACTTTACCATAGTAAATATTGGTATATTCCAGAGTATTTACTACGTTATTGTTTCACTTCACTGTATACAGTATAATACAATTTACCATAGTAAATATTAAAGTTTACTGTAGTATTTTTTCATGTAGGTCAGAATACATTTTACTTTTAAATATATTGTTGTATTATTAGCAAAGAATATATACATTTTAATTGTCATTTCTGCATTGTTATTTTATTTTATTTTATGCATATTAATATTATTATTTAATATTTTATTTAAATATTGATGCTCAAATGTTTAAATACATTTAAATACATTTGAGGTATGTAGACATCATGATCATATTTACTCTACTCTTCATTTATTCGGATTCATTGTAATGTGACAAGTGAAACCACGCAAAATGTTGTGAAATATTAACAGCTACTGTTGATACAGGTCTGAACTTGTCTTGAACCTAAAACTTTCTACAGAAAGTTAGAGCCTGTAGTAAATACTTTCTGTCACATGACATTGTGAGCGTCATTTAGCATCTGGAGCGAACCGCTGATGCGTCAGATTTGCATGAGACACGAGTGAAGATCCGTGATGAAGAAGCCGAATCATTCAGGCTTTGAAAAATAATGATACCTTCACTCCTACAATGAAACATGAAGCTCATTATTGTGTGAGAAATGGACAAGATGAGGGTTTTGCAGACCTTGCACACTGATCCTCCAGATGGCGATTGATTCTTGCTCTGTGAATAGTTTGACAGCTGGAACATTCAGTTCTGCCTCTGTGAGATATCTCTGCCTGAGAAAAGCTCTTAGTTATTGAAAGAAAAGGTTTCCCACAATGAAAAACATTACAGTAGTGCTTTTAAATCATACAACAGTTACATTATATAACACAGGAATCCTTTAATGTAACAAGACAATCACATTTATCTTGTATTGGATCGATGGTTCATATCCTTTACAAAAAAAAGATGTTTATAAGGGTGCTATTATAATACTTCTTTTAGTCTTCTTTTGATGTGCTTCTCAGAAGTAGACTTAAAAGACACTTACTGCACTACTGACTGGAAAGTGTTTTTGATGTATGCTTGTACTAATGTCTTTTAATGGAGGTATACCTAAAAGTATGAATTGAATTGTATGGTACACTAGTACAAATGGTACACCTAAAAGTAGGCTGAATACTGCTAGTATATTGACATCAGTAAACTTACAACAAAAAAGTACTCTCAAAATATACTCGAAGTATCCCTATTTTTATAAGAGGAGAACAACATTCCTCTTAAAGGGGAATATATTTTCAAATAACTGTTATCAATAGAAACTATAATGTCTTCTTAGTGTGTACTTTGGATTTCTTGAACCATTTTGACTAACGATTGAGTTATAGGCCACTTTCACAATGACGTGAGTTAACTTCCGCCTTACCCCAAAGCATTGTATCCCTAGTTCCGGTTAGCCATTGCACCAGAGATTTGTTCAACAACAACAACAACTTGAAATATGTGTGTTAAAGTTAATGTTTTTAATATATGTTCTTTTGGTAACTTTGTTGATAATTTATAATTCGCCATTCTGTAAATGCTAAAGCTAAAAGTAGGCTAAAGCAAGCAGCAACAAGAAAAACGTGCATCCATGCCGGCCTGGGCTGTATCAATATATCTGGCTGGGAGTTTTCTCGGTGGGCCGGCCCTTTCTATGAATATAAAGAAATCATAATAATATTGTATTTTGCTTACTTGTTATTGTTGTGATTTCTGTGCCTATCCACAGCGGTAACAGCGCTCGTCAATGTCAAAAGGTTGGCCAATCGGATTTAGAGAATTCTAGCCAATCAAATGACAGAGGCCAAGCAGAACTTAAACCAATCAAACGGAAGAAGACAGACGTTTCAGCCAAATTGAAGAAGTACGTTTTGTATATTTCTCTGATATGTTTGTTCAATGTGACCGTATACGAATATCACTGGATATTCTGCCATGATTCCAGTTCGAAATGAGCGTATGTACGAGTCAAAAGGCTTTAAAGTGCACAAGACGGATGTAAATCTCATGATTACGGCTGAATAACACCTGATATTTCTGTAGAAAGATTTGTCTGTGTGTGAAGATGCTGCAGGCAGTCGTGTAGCGCAAATCCCTGTTCTCAAGGCCATGTGTTCCCTGTTCTCAAGGCCATGTGTTCCGTGTTCTCAAGGCCATGTGTTCCCTGTTCTCAAGGCCATGTGTTCCCTGTTCTCAAGGCCATGTGTTCCCTGTTCTCAAGGCCATGTGTTCCCTGTTCTCCAAGGAAGGCCCTGTTCTCAAGGCCATGTGTTCCAAGGCCATATGTGCCATGTGTTCCCTGTTCTCAAGGCCATGTGTTCCCTGTTCTGTGTTCCATGTGTTCCATGTGATGTGTTCCAGTGTGTTCCAAGGCCATGTGTTCCCTGTTCTCAAATGATGTTCCCAAGGCCATGTGTTCCCTGTTCTCAAGGTGTTCCCTGTTCTCAAGGCCATGTGTTCCAAAAGGCCATGTGTTCCCTGTTCTTGTTCTCAAGGCCATGTGTTCTCACCATGTGTTCCCTGTTCTCTGTGTATGTTCCCTGTTCTCATGTGTTCCAATGTAAGGCCAATAAGGCCATGTGTTCCCTGTTCTCAAGGCCATGTGTTCCCTGTTCTCAACCATGATGATGTGTTTATGCAAGGCCAAAATGTATGTGATGATGTGAAGGCCATGATGATAATGATAGACTCTAGGGATCATGTCGATCGTCACACAGTTCATTCATGAAGCGCTCTTCTAATGAGCTGGTGATTTAAATCAGGTGTGTTAAACACAGAGAGACGCAAAATATGCAGAGCCGGGGGTCACGAGGACCAGGATTAAGAATCGCTGGTTTATACCATTCAAGCCATAAGATAAGACTGTGTAACTTATATGGTGGACTTCATTAACATTTGAAGAATTCAATAGATTGCAGAGCTATTATCACAGGTCATGAAATGACTATGTTTGGTCAAATTTCGAAAGTACAGTTTTATAATGTTTATTAAAGCTACTAAGTTATTAAGCCCAAAGCGTGAGTGTTTCTCTCCTCTCTTCTAGGTTTATAATTCGAAAGGCTCACTTTTTTCAGACTTGTACGTTGATTTTGGACTTTATATATGATGTATATTTGAAGAGCTTTTAGCAAAGTCCAGTCACACCTTTTTGCAGCATCGAAGTAAATTCTCTTGTCTAGGAAATAATTCATAAGTAGGAAGTCATCACCCTTAGACTTAAAACGGTAAAACTTGAATCTTTGACTCAGGTGTGTTACATGTGATGGTCTGTAAAGTGTCCTGTACAAACAGTTCAAATACATTACCCTACATTACACTGACATGTTTAGGCAGGCTTTTATGTAATTCTGATGTCTGTTTGTTGTGTAGACGGCACTGGCCTTCACTGTTTACTGTTGTTGTTTTATTGGCTTTGCCATGTGTCTTTAAAAGGTCCTTAGAAACATTTGTTTCTAAATTGTGGTGTAATGGAACGATTTGTGCGTCAATAAGCTGGTGTATTATGTTGACAGCCTGGTGTTGTGGGCTGCTCCTGGTGAAGAAGTCCAGGGCCACTTTTTAGTCCCACTCCGCCCCTGGTCTGTGGTCTGTACTACAGAAACTAATTAAGAATATTGCCTTTCTCTCACTTACGAACAGTATTCATAGTTTTGTTATAGTAAGAGTGTAACAACCATTTTGGCAGTTGGTTTGTATAACCACAGTTTTTGAAACTGTGCGTATGTACGAGTTATTTTTATAATAATATTTAATACATTTTATAATAATAATAGATATTCTGGGCAAACTCTCTCTCTCTGTATGTATATATATGTGAGACAGGTCACTTTCGACAAGCTATCATGTTTATTTCCATGCACAAAATCTAATTTGTTGCATATTGACAGACCATAAACATTGGCCCTTTTCCATTTTCCCGTCAAACTATATTTAACTTCATTATATTCTGAGCGGTGTTCCATCTACTGTACATCCATTAGCTGTCTGAAGGACAGACGGCAGAGACAAGATCTCCATCAACAGAGGGACGGGAAGGGGGGTGGGGGGGTTGGTCTCTGTAAACTGAACGAATGTGATTTAATCTACATGTCTGCTCGACACACATAAACACTTCAGTCTGCTGCCTACAACCAAATATCATTTCTGGTTGACACGAGCGTGCCGGCCTTTTGATTTTGCTCACTGGAGCTTCACTCGTGAAGGTATAAAGAACATTGACTCTCAAGGACAAAGATGTGAAACACAGAGGAAGATGTTATTGCTCCGTGGCTGCTCTTTCATAGCTCAAGAGATCTGATGGAATTCTCAATTGTGTTTCATTTCAGTATCACCTTGGTCTCAGATGTTTCTCCTTAAATTATGAGAAAAATCTAATGAGACAAATGAGAGCGTAATTCTTATAATGCATGAAGCGTATAGAGTGAAATTGAATGTAGATTGTCGAGGTTTTAAAATGGATTTGGATGAGAAATGTTTGAGTTCATATTATATGCAGCGTATTTTAAAACATGATGAATGTGTTTTTATTTAATGATTCTCAGGAGGTCGATAAGCAGATCATCAAATCAGCTGAGGTCTGACAGTTCATCATCATATTATTATCTCATGCACTATTACCTGGATCATCATATTATTTTCGTGAAGTGCCATGTGTTTAGACCCCCTCATCATCAGCCATCTGTGTCTTTAATGAGGCTGGAAGAGGCATTGTGGATGCCCGTCTGCCCGTCTGCCCACCTGCCACCGGCTTCACCCTCCGGACGTTACAGTGACTCAGCAATGGACCCGTTGCAGCCCGATTGAGCTCATAAATTGTTTCAACATCCTACAACATATTTGAACATCCTGCAAAAAAAACATGTTTTATTTAAAGGGATACTCAGCTCAAAAATGAAAAAGGTGTGGAACAACTTGAGGGTGAGTACTGCTGCACATGATGACAGAATGTTCATCTTTGGGTGAACTATCCCTTAAGTATACTTCTTTAAAACTTCAAAAAAGAAAGTATACTTTTAGTCTAGTTCTGATGTACTTGCGTAGGAATATAATGACATTTATACTGACAGAAACATTTAAGTATATTAGCTTTATACTTGTACTCAATGTTTAGATGGAGAAATACTTAAAAATGCAATGAAGTATTCTAAGCATACTTTGCTTGTAGATTGCAGTGTTTATTCTTTTTATTCAGTAGCCTCTTTAATACTTCTTTACATACTTCATTAAATTCATTTCAATTCAATTTGATTTATAAAGCACTTTTCACAATGTGCATTGTTCCAAAGCAGCTTTACAGGAGAAAAGAAACTGAAAAACAGAAAAGGTAAAACACAGCACAGTGCCTGGTGTTTGCAGAACAAGCCAGATCATTCTAATAAAGCAAGGTTTTCTTCATTTTCACATCCGGCATCTCATAACATCTGCAGTGTTACATGGAGACCCAAAAACGGTTGGAATTAGTGAGGGGTTGTGTGTTCTCGATGAACTTGACATCTTGTCATTGACGTGTTATTCATCAAATGTGACTCAGAAGGTGGCATGCACAAGCTCTTAATCAGATTATTAAAGCCATCTGTTGCTTGCCTTTATTTTGAGCTCATTTTAAAATAATATGTCATTTTATTGTCAGTGATAATACTCGTCCATTTAGGCCAATATTTGGGAGATCCATTTATCTTGACTCGCAGGAATGTTAATGTTTGTCTTGGGTTAATAGAAGGAAAGCTCACAGTCAAATGAATCGGTTCTCGTGTAATGTCATCAAATCCTTTCACAGGAAAAAGCAATTAACATTTTAAATGGCAAGGAACATTAAAAGCAAAAAAGCAATTAATATTTTAAATAACGGTAACCGAGGGGGCCTGAAATGGCACCTGCTTGTTCCCGTTAACAGAAGCTCATCGCTGTTTCGCTTCAGACGACAGGATCTTTCTCGTCCTGTTGCCCTGAAGCATTATGAGACCCAGAGAGATTAAACGGCTTTAAATGCAAATCCATTTCAGATCTGCAGCATGATATTTTTGACAACAACTCGTGACTGCATGTGCATGCTCATCTCTCGGCAGAGTTTTATTTGTTAAGTGCTTAACTAGCTAGATACACATACTGTACATAAATAAATATTAACAAAATGTAATAATTAAATTCTAAACTGAAAAATAATGTATCAAAATAATATAAATAAATAATGACTTTTATTATTTTATAATATTGACTTTTGGTTGCAGACAAAAATCTGAGCTCAGTTTGTCTCCGAGACATTTTTGCGAGATTAGGATAAATATCTGAGACGCAGATGAGATTTATTAAGCAAACGCTTACATTTGCTCTCCATTTATTCTCCTTGATTTCTAGGAGAAATAATTATTCAGATATTAAAGAAATAAACGTTAATATATTTAGCATATGAAAGCCCTAAAAAGATCAATTCAAATGTCCTTTTTTAGAAGTCACTATTCATTTTTGTTGTACATAGCACAGAAGCTTTTGTCACGAATAGAGGAAACCATCAGGCTGCATAAGTGAAGAGAAAATGTGAGTTTTAAGTAGGCCGCGGCAGAATATTATAGCGGCATTACAGCAGGATTTGTGCTGTAAGAGGAGCAGACCTGCTTTTATCTGTGAAAAAGCCCAGTGGGTTTGTAATCCATGTTGTCGCTCGTCTCTGGAGGGCTTGTCTGGGTGGAGCTGTGATATGGTCGGCCTCCCTCGGCTCATCCATGGGCTGTACACTGACGTCCGGGTCCTTCTCTGGAACTAAAAGAATTAGTGAAGGACTTCTCTCAGCACACGGGCGTTTAGGTCCCACTGCAGGGCATTGTTAAGATGGGCGAAGGGAATCATTTTGAGCTCTTATAAAAGAAATTCACGTCACGTGATAGAAGGTCAATACACCCGACACTTAATTTCTGTGATATGTTGTCAATAATAACTGGGTAACTGTAACGGGATACGTTACATATAATATAATAATATTATATATTAATATAATATAATAATATGATATAATAATACGTTTTTAAATATTTTAAATTAGTATTAAAGTTTTGTGTACCTGACAGAAATCGATCAAATTAGTGTCAATCACATCTGATATGGGCTTTAGCGTAGCTTTTTGCGTGAGTTGGGATTGGCTGACGTCTCAGGAGGGCGGGGTTTTGAAGAGTTGGCGTCTATTTGAAGTCGTCAAAGTCGTGAAGATTTTATCTCTTTAGATATTTAATAGCTTTAACACTGTTTAGATTTAAATACTTTTTGAAACTCATGTAATGCATTACATTTACATTTATGCATTTGGCAATTGATTTTATTTAAAATGACTTACAAGCTATATAGCCTATAACTTATGGGTGTGTGTGTGTTAGCTAGGCTTCGCCATCACAGAGACAGACGTTAAGATTCAGGGCATGCTGGAGGATTCACCTCGTCTATGAACAAGAGGAGACGGCGGTGAAATGAGCAGGTCGCTCCAGATAATCAAAGAACAACAAAAGGGTGACAGACCATGCGGAACACTTCAGGCCAAAGCCTCGTCCCCAAAACAGAGAGATGTGAGACTGACATTAAAGTTCTTCACTTCATTCCCAATGTGTCCTGGAGCGAGATGAGGCCTGAATGCTTCTGTTATTGATGTACCAGCAGGTGTCAGCAAAGCAAATGCAAAGTAGGACAAAATCTGAGCTGAATAATTCATCCACGGGATCATTATCAGTCACCGGAGGAGGAACTGCGGAGGTCCACAGGGGTGGAGAGAGAGAGAGAGAGAGAGAAGAGAGAGAGAGAGAGAGAAGAGAGTGAGAGAGAGAGAGATAGAGAGAGAGAGAGAGAGATAGAGAGCGAGAGGAGAGAGAGAGAGAGAGGATAGAGAGAGTGAGAGAGAGAGAGAGAGAGTGGACTCTGCTGCTGCTTATAAAGTGTGAATGCAATGCATTTTGGGTGATGTTGCAATTATAGCGGCTAAGCGGCACCACGCAAGTCAACAACACAATGTTATCCAGCTTCTGTTCACTATCTGCCTGCCTCTCTCTATCTCTCTCTCTCCCGAGTCTTATTAGGATGGTATGTCTGGAACACGCCTGTTGTATGTTATTAACATAATGTAGACATGCATGAGGAAACTTGCCTTTCTAATATTCAGAAAGTGCACTAAATGCTCACTCGGCTGTATTTTAAGTGCCCAGGGGCTCGACCGCAGGAACGGTTACCCGGCACAGCCTTCTCATTCCAAGGCCTGGGGTCAAGTGCAATAAGAGGGAATTTACATTAGCTGCGTTCGTTTCACGTGCCATGACGGCCTCATAACCGTATAGAAATGTGTGTATGAGGGCGCACTGAAAAAAATCACTTGTAGAATTTACTTAATAAAATCCTCGTAACAATTTTCACGAAATGTTAAGGACAATTGGCTGCTATAATTCAAGTAAAGCTTTCTAACCATCCATCCATCCATCCATCCATTTTCTACCGCTTGTCCGAACTACCTCGGGTCACGGGGAGCCTGCGCCTATCTCAGGAGTCATCGGGCATCAAGGCAGGATACACCCTGGATGGAGTGCCAACTCCAGCTTTCTAACCAGAATATAGTAAATTCTACTTATTAAATACATTTAGCTTTTGTTAAAATATCAAGTCAATGTAACTTAATGTAAACAAAACAAAAATTACGCTGAACAATAACATGTCTAACTCAAACTTCACAGATCACTTACTTTTATGTTAAAATATTTAAAAAAAATTACAACATAGATGGTGAAGTAAGAAGAGACGGATGGTCTCTGTACTGGCATGAGCAGGGTTACTTCTCAATAACACTTGATTTATGTAGTCTCAACACAAAATAAATAAATTAACTTACTTCATGATTAAGCGTGTGCCTCCCTCACACGAGGCACAAGCACCGCTCTTCTGAGCAACGGTAACAACTTCAAAAACTTAAAATCAATACTAAAACTCTCCTAAATCTCAAAGATAAATCAACATAAAGGTTTTTTTTACTGAAAAACACTTCAAATGACAGTTTTTCTTGAAAATGATTTTTGACTTTGTATATGACTTATGCTGTCATATACAAAGCATGCTGGGAACTACAGATCATCTGCCAAGTTATATCTAGAAAAATGATTTATGTAGTCTCAACACAAAATAAATAAATCAACTTAATTTGATGAATTTAAACATAATTTAACATAATCAAATTGAGTTGGATTTACTTGTTCAATTTAAATTACTCAAACAAAATCATTAAAATCTTAACAACCAAAAATAGTAGATTTTATTCCCGAGATTTTAACGTTACGTTAACTTATTTTTTTTGTTAAAAACAGGAACATATTAATATGAAGTATATTTTAATCATTTCTTTTCATAAAATCTACCAAGGCACATAATCATTTTTTTCATTGGATAAACAAAACAAGAAAATTGCTGAAGTTGCAAAAAGACATATCCAAGAGGCTGATGTGAAATTTCTCCTCTATCTCTAAACCTTGCCTTTCCTCCCCGGGGCATTTCTCATCCCACATACAGTCTGTCTTAAATCTCAAGCGTCTGTGATAAAGCGCTATCTGCTGCCAGATCTCATCGCAGAAGAGGCACAAATGGAATTACGCCTGTGTACTTTTTTCAGCACCAAGGCGATATGAAGCGCTTGCTAGCTGAGCGTTTTTCTAATTTCCGTCTGGAGCTTGTGTTATACCTTGTCTGGCATATTCAGACTGTTTCTTCATCCCGGCTAACAAAAATCTAAGAACGTTTTGCTAAAATGTTTTTTTTCTGAAGGTTTTCAGTGTACCAAAGACATCAAATGTTGATATAATAAACATTACGATTTGATATTCAAAGCTTCACACTGTAGAAAGGTCATTGTCATTTTCAGACATTTTTCCAGTATGTTTCCGATCCAGTCAGTTGTCGGTGGATAAATTCAAGTACCGCCCAACGTTTTTTTCTCATTTCAGAAGTCATTTCACTTGGGTATACGTCGCGATACGGAAAAAAACGCTACTTCCATTTCATGCCGACTTAAATTTTTTCGATTTCTTATTTTATTGGCGAATAGACTCTCTGGTTTTAGACATACAGTAATCTGATTGGAAGGAAGGTTCAGCAGATGTGGGATTTAAGAAAGATTTAACAAACTTAATTTTATATTTACACAGATTGTCTCAAAAAAATGTTTGGATATTTTGATGCATATTAATATGAAAGTTTGCTGGGAAAAAATGCAAAAATTATATTCGCAGTGTGGTTGTAAGAGGAACATGAATTTCACATATGCAAAGTCAAATTGTAAATCCCATGTGATCGTGTAAAAAACCATGTAGAAGTGATCAATATTTTCTCAATTTGGACTTTTGGTTGGACATTATATTTTCTCATCTTAAATGAGTTTGACACTAGTGGTTTTGACAAAATGGTCGGCGAGGAGTGAGGGACATACATTTCGTCCAGGAGGTGTTGGGCGGGTCCGTGGTGTCTCTATCAATTTTGTTGCAGTTGGTTTAGCAGTGATGTAAGACTGCCCTCTTGGGTTCTTGTTATTCTGTTGGCACCCTGTGACCTGATGTGTTTCCTCCGATCGATACAACAGGTCCAGACTTCTAAAAGAAGCCGCCTGGCATGTTGATGTGATTGCAGACCTGAATAAGAGCGTTTTTTTCTGAAGGACTTCCATTTCGCCAACCAAGAGCATTTTGACCTTTCAGCCGCTGCCGTGGGAGGAATATACGTGAAGATTTACGAGTGCTGTGTGATCTTATTCCACGAGTCATCATTTATACTCTTTTTGAAGTTCATCACTGTTGAATCTTTGAGCATCTGCAGTTTAACAAAAAACAATGCTTTCACACGTGTGAACATGTTTCTGGCCGTTTATTTTGATGATAAATGTTGTTCTGTGAACATGATATAAAGGCTGAGATGAAGGGGCTTCAGACAGTGTGGTTTGTGTTGTTTTAGTCATTAGTGTAATGCTGTGAGATGAGAAGAACATGAGCTTATGAAATGTGATGGCAGTCTGGTGATATATGAAACAAAGTCAATGAGCCTTGAGCTTAGAAAAACATTACATTTATCAATTCACTTCAGTTGACTTGATGGATACAGAGAATGCATTTTCATGCTAAATCTGGATTGTTTAATTGTGCCTTTGGTGATGGATAAGACTTTTGTTATATATATTATATCTTTATACTTATGTCTGAGTTTAGGCTTGCTCATGTGCTGGAGAATTTTAAGGACTTGCCTGTTGTTTTCTACCTGCGGCTCAGACATATCTTCACATTCATCCTCTAACAAAGGTTTACACTTGGGACTGCTTTTCTGATGCTTTTCTCAGTCATGAGACACATCTGAAACGATTTCAAACAGTGACCATGGGCTGTCATCTTAAAACATTGCAGGATTTATTCTGTGTCTCTTGAATTTGATCGCTTGTGTCGTGAACAGACTACAATTGAAAACGTTATTGACGCCATCTCAGTTTGAAACATAAAATATCAGTTATTTTCTTTACGTGTAGACAAAAACTGTAAATAACAAGGAAAATACCGCCTACCTTACATCCTGCAAGTAATATATCTGAAACACGTCTGAACACATACAATATCTGCCGCATTTGTTCTGACTACATGAAACAAAGACTTTAACCAAATAAATCACGATCTTACCTGTTAACGCAATCCTCTCAGATGTTCTCAGAATCCCTGTCGATGTTAGCGCTTGCTTCAGCACGAAGCTGTGGCTTTAGCTCTCGGAGCGCCAGGTTACTTTGTTAAACATAACAACGGATGATTCCCCAGATGTAATCAGCGTCAGAACTGAATAAATAAAGAGGTTTACATGAACTAGCCGCTTCCTCTTCTTTGTGTTTACGGACGTGATGTAATGACGTAAAGAGGTACGCCCCCAAACTCACATTTCCTGCATGGGGCGACCCGACAGCGCAAATGATAAATCATTATTATAAGCTAACCGTTGTGACTCAGGGTAAGATGAGACAATCGTTTTGATCAATGATCTGTTTTTGTATTTACGCAAGAATTGGTTTCTGATCATTTTTACCCACAAATTATCGTGGATTGCCACTTTAATGTTACATTTCGCATTTTCTTTTATGTTTTTAGTTTCGTGTTCATTTTTAGCAATTTCGCCGTTCTTATTTATGTTTTCTTAATATGTACGTTTCATTTTAGTGTGTAGTTTTTAAATGTTAGGCCTTTATAACTTATTTCATTTGCTAAGGCAACATTTCTCATTTTCTTTCTAGTTTTTTAAATAATGTATGTTTACTCCTATATTTTATTCACTATAACAAACTATAGCTATAATACCATGTTTTGTTTGTGCACAGTTTTCATGTCTTCAGGCAATGAAGTGATATTGGAGGATGTCATTGTTTCCCTTTTATGTATCTAAAAGATCATTTGGGTGTGACGGCGTGAGATGATAATGTATATGGGTGTAGTGTGTGAAATATACTGTGATGTGCTGTAAATCCATTGTTTTGCATAAAAGAGTCTGCCGAATCCATAAATGCACAGAAACATATATTAAACATATCTCTCTATTCAAGCGCTTCTTGTTGGATGTACATCCTTAGCACTTAGCTTGTTTTTAAACAGTCCTATAGTGTCACGTCTGCCTATTGATTCAATAAGCAGCTTTTAAAATTGTAAACGAATGCAGTGGTTACATTAAAGTTAATTGTGTAGAGCTCACATATTCATATAAAGTCATTTCTTTTGATATAAACCAGATGTTAAAGGACTACTTCTGTTTCTCTTGGTTATTTATTCAGGATTTTAACCTGTGTGAATTTCTTTGAAAGAGATTACGTTTGCAGGCTAAATGTTAGTGTGACTGAGATCATTGATTTTGCTTGTTTGAAAAAAGTACATCGCGTTAAACTCTTCAAAATGCACTCTTAAAAATAAAGGTGCTTCTAGAAGGTTCTTCGATGCCATTGAAGAACACTTTTCGTCTTAATGGATCCATAAAGAACCTTTAACCACGTACGCAAGTTTTATAAATGAGGCCCCTGAAGAACCTTTCTGCTTCACAAAAGGGTTTTATAGATTATAATTTATATAAATTATAAATTAAGCACCTTTATTTATCAGTGCGGTTTAAAACATGTTGACGGTAGTTGATGCCAACTTCACTTTTGATAGAACTGCTCCTTTAAAGTCGTTATTATTATATATGCGTGAGGATTAAAGTCAAGAGCTCATTCATTTCATTCCAATCATTATTGCTGGGTGAAGTCACAGCTCATGAAATCTGTTTATTACTGAGCTCACGTTTCTAGTTTAATGATGTAACTTATTCGTATGCATCATTCGATCAAAGAACTCGCGCCCGTGATGATTGACAGGAGGGATGTCGGCATATTAGTGATTTATCAGTTCTACCTGTTTTTGCTTGATTTCATTTATGCAGCATTGAGTTGAAAGCAGAAAGAGAAAACATTTCTGTCCTGCCAGATCTCAGTTTTTCAAACAGCAGATGTTTTGGACACAAATGCATAATTCATGTGAGTGCCAAAAACTCTTGCGCTTTGTGAACCCCTCTGGCTTGTGCCCGTGCTCTCGGTGGGTCTTTTGAAAGTGAAAAAAGCAAAGTTTTGATGCACAAAAGTGTTTGGCAGAGCTTTTTCTAAGGGGATTTGAGTTACCTGTTGTCCCTCCAGCTTTTATCAGTCGTGAGAAATGTGGCGACAGAAATGTGAAACTGCCGTTCAATGTCAGTGTGCATGAATTGAGCTCAGGGTGTGTGCGTTACTCCGTACGTGACCTGCTGGTCTCTGATTGGCCCAAAATTCGGACACAACAACAGTTATATGATCCACGTATTATCTAATTGCTATACTATCTTGATAACCAGGGCAGACCTACTGTATAGAAAAAAAATGAGACGTGAGCTTATATTTCTAAGCCTGGCCTACTAAGATTTCCAACAAACTCCAACGCAATTCCAACAAAAAGAAACTCCGTATCTCTGGTTTGCCTAAAAACAAAGGGCCTCATTCACAAAGTACGTGTCCACAAATGTACGAGTCAGAACTGCGTACCAACATTTTCACAAACAAATCATAACACACCACAAGCATTGCATATTATTGCATTATGATTTGTGATTTGTCTTGTGATTTTGTAATTCTGTTCTGTGTTTCCGGCACTGAACCTTGAATGTTAATGGAGACAGATTTTGCCCCCCATTGACCCCCATAGTAGGAATAATTACTTTTTCAATAACACAAAAGAAGACATTTTGTAGAATGTAGGACAGCAAACACTTTTTCATTTTCGTGTGAAGTATCAGTTCAATGATGTAAGTGTGCTATTGTGGAATATATTTGTAATGCTTTCAAAATCCATAGATCTGTATTATAATTACACTGCTAACACTGTGGAGAAACAAGAACCAGTGGAGTGAGGCGGACTTCATGTCAATTTTTACCAATTTGTACTTTTATTTGTGTTTTCGTATGAATAATTTTGTATAAACGTAAACAAAATAAAATAACCACCACGTAAAATAGTTACAAATTCATCTTAAATCTCCACGTGAGATTGGGGGGAACGTTTGCTTTATTACTTTAATCCATATGAAACACTCACATTAAAAATGTTGGGTTATTTCAACCAGTGTTGAGTCACAAATGGACAAACCCAACTGTTGGGTTTAATTAACTCGGAAAATGTCTGTATTTTACCCAACAATGGGTTAAAACAACCCAGCATAGGTTAATTTATCACCCAACGGACGAACGCTTGAAATAACCCAACATTCTTTCGAGTGAAGCCTGTCATCATTGAACCACAAATAACAGGCGTGTTTATCATTTATTTTTTACAGATGGAAGCTGTGGGTATCAGTTCATTCACTGCACACAACAGAGCGCCCGGTTGATCAAGATTTCTTTGTTTCCCACAGAAAGGTCTCCGAAAGCTTGATTCTTTTTTACAAATGCCAACAGAAGCAATCTGTCTTCCACACGGCTGAAGTCTCTGTGTGTTTTGTAGATGTTCTGCACTGCTCTATGAATTTTAAAGACACCAGCTCTGACTGAAGGACAGTAAAGGTTACAGAGGATATGGCAGTGAATTATAGGTCTGGATTCATAGAGCTCATGTCACACCGCTCTCGCTGAGGACAGAAGATGTGAAAGCAGCTCTCAGTGAACTTACAGCTTCATCATACTGATAACATTCAATTGTCAGTAAATCCTGAGAAGCGATAAATGAAAATGTAACTAAATAAATCATGTGAATATGTTTCATATCTCGGTCGGATTCTCACTTCAGCATCTCACGTCATCCACTATCATGAGATTTTTCTTTAACTGAGATTACCGCAATGCATTATGGGATTGGCGTTCCTAGAGGATTTGTGCAACGCTGTCCTAGAATTTGACAAAGTAAAGCTGTCAACCATTTGAGCTGCCTTTAGGTTGCCAGTTCGTATCCCAACAGTGCCTATACGTACCGTTATTATATAAGGGTTATTGTTGAAGTAGTGATCAATAATACTTCAGTATTTACTATCGTAAACTGCTCTTCAATTTCTAGATACTATAGTGTTTTAACATTACCATAGTAAATAAGTGTATTACAGTGTGATGCAGTGTATTCAGTTACTATAGTTAATAGTATACTAAAGATTACTGTAGTAAACAGTACATTTAGTATTTCATTTTGATTTACCGCAGTATACAGCACTTTACTATAGTAAATAATATTAAAGTACACTACAGTATTATTTACAGTTTATCGATTTACTGAGGTTAATAGTAATACTACGGACAGAGACTGCTGATAGTGGATATTATTTATTACAATGATCTTGCGTGTTGTATAAACACCATGCGCTGTGCTGTGTTTTCACATTGTTTACCATAGTAAATAAATTATACTACTGCATTTGCTCGATTTGATCAGTTAGCTATAGTTAAAACCATACAATACTGTAGTATACATTAACAGGATTGACTAATGTACTATAATGTACTATAGTAAATATTAAAGTATACTACAGTAGTTCTTCACGTGGGTACATTGGAGGTTGTAATGACACAGTTACTGATAGGCCGTTGATTCACGCTTTAGCAAACGGCACTTACAGGTAATTGAACATCAGGCCGCCGTGATCAAATGAAAGGAATGTAAATGTGGCCGTGCGTTACACAGATTAAACCACATTTAAATGATGTTCAGGGCACGCCGTGAAGCGAATCGCTATAGTAAACGACCTTGAGTGGCTTTATTGCTTTATTAATGTAAATCCATTAATGCTGAAGTATTACGTCTCAGGCCGGAGGTGTTCTTGGACCTCGCAGAGGTGAGACATTTCAAACAGGAGAAGTCTCACAGGTCATCACACCCGACAGACACAGAACCGACGTGTCCGCACACAAGTGGCTGGAATCTGGGCGCTATGAGCCGCCGTGAGTCACGGCTTACATTGGCTCTACAATGTTGACACGGCTCTGTCTGACTAGACCTACTTTCACTAATCATTTTTTCACAGTATTGTTGTAATGTGTTCAATCTGTTGAGCAGCTTCAGAATATCCCATAATAGCAGGTGTTTGTTTGGGAATGATGGAGTGCACATGAGGTTATTTGTGTTTGTACAATCCTCTGCCCTTTGTCGCCTCATTACTCTTATAGATATTGCCTTCAGAGAGGAAACACTGTTCGCATACTAATACACAAAACACACTGTCTGCATCACACTCGCTTTTGATTTGTTTACTACAAACGCTTATTTTTTTTGTCCGACAGACTATTTTGAAGTTGCTTGTTATTCATTCATTCATGAATTTGTTGTTTTTGTTTGAAAGCTGTTTTGCCGAAGACAAATGAAAAATCCATTGAAGGTAAAAACAATGTATTATATTTCAAAAAGTTCAAAAAATCATGATCGGGCATTTATTAGTTCCGCACATATTTATTCGTGAAATCCGCATCCGAAGGTTTTCTCAATAGCAGTTCATGAAAACGTGTCATTCAAAATCTTTTGTAGTCAAGTTTATTCTATATGTACGAAAAATGAAGTACAACTTCAATGGCCTTATAATCTTGGAGGAAAAAAGAACTGAACAATTTTGCAACAGACACAAATTGTATATTTATTTATTTATTCAAATAGTTCAATTATGTGTATAAAGACAATAGATGTATGCAAATATTAATGATTGACTGAAGTGTGATTCGATGTAAAAAGCACCATATGACTAAAATGTTTAATTTAAGATAAGATTTGATTGAGAATGTAGAGACGTTACATTTGTTGTTTTTGGACATTTCTACAGAGGTTCGTAGCATTGCTCGCCAATCTCTGAGCTCTGGTGTTAAGTCTGTCTTCAAAGATTACAATATGATATTGAATATACTATGAATTTCTTCATGCAGAAAAAGACCTTAGTCAGAACCTAACTGAGCAGAACCTGAGTTTGTTTGTGTCCTTCGACAGGTTTGAGGTCAGTCGTGTGAATCCAACAGAATGGAGGTCACGGCAGGACGTCTCTCTTCATTATCAACACCACACGACTCCGCAGAAACCCGGAGCGCTCACAGCATCCGTCCTGAAGAGAACCATGAGCGTGTCAATATTTAATGGTGAGAAGGATTCGAAAACAAACTGCTTCTGACATTTAACCAGACATTGATGTGCTGTGAATGATTTGAGGGGTTTTCTACACAGCTCAATGTCTTTGAACTTGTGATTAACACCTTTTAATGGCTGATTTGAGTTGAAGATCACTCAATAATAATGAGTAACGGTGGTCGTGGTTGTTGGTCAAACTTGATGTAGGCTACCATCAGGTACATATTGCTGCAGTTTCCACAGGGGGCGCTAAAGAGAAGATCTGTTTCACACAAGAGCTGGAGCACGTTCAGATATCTGGACATCCACTGCAAGTCACGAGTGTTATGTATTGATCCATCTCTGGTGTTTCATTGATTGACAGGTGACGCATCAGATGTTGTTTTGTATAATGATGAACGCTTTGCTCTTGTTTTAGTGTTGGCTTCAGGCAAAACACCAAACACGCATTGAAGTGCAGAGCAGTGAAAATGTTTCCCTGCGGTGATAAACAGCTCGGGTGTAAAATCGTCTCAGAGGTTTAAACTGTGTGATTGTGTTTGACCGCACACAGCTCTCATTGTGCTCAGTTTAGGGAAATCAACTATTTTCCTTTGTGTTAATAGGGAAGTAAACATGCCAACAAACCGTCCTTCAATATGATGTGAAGAATGTGATGGCGGTACGACCACAGCGCCCCCCATCAAAATATAATCTACTTGTACTTTTAATTATTTGTTTCTGTTTGTATTTCCAAGTAATTTTTGGAGAAACATCTGAGACTTAAGTTGATACGCAGAGATGATGATGATGAAGATATATTCAATCGGTGCAGAAAGTGTCCTCTTCAGTAAAAATCCCCTGACAGCACGGTGTAGTTTACATGGCTTTAGGGCAGAAAGTCTACGTTTGCATAATTTTAGTGGACAGCTTGCCAGCGAGCTCCTCTGGGATGTTTAAGAGCTGTTTCTGCTTATTGAATTAAACAGCTATGATCCAGATATTGATATCTCGGGTCCCTTGATGGAAAACATGCCATAAGCGCTTCAGGGCAACATGACATTCAGTTGGTTTTCAACTCTTCTATTGAGTTGATCTCAGTCCACTTCGCTTCATTGATGTTCGGTGATGAATAAAATCTTGAAGCCGTTCGTGTTGTCGTGGTATCACAGCTCTATAGAGACACTGCTGGAGGATGTGTGGCGGTTACCCATGATTCATAGCGGCTACGGGCCCGCTGATAATCCAACATATACGGAAAAGCATCATTCGAAATCGCTGAGTGAAAGGCAGAGGATGTGCGTTGACTTTAAAAGTGAATGTGTAAATGTGTAAATATCCGATTTTCATTTTTAAATGAAGAGAACTTGAGAAGCGACATCTGAGATACGTTTTTGTTTTCTAAAAAATACATAGGAAATTAAAAATGAAGTTTAAATTATCAAGCACTGAATTAGATAGATTTTTTTCTTACCGTATTTACTAAATGTTTCATGTTGTAGGCATTACCTCGCTTAAATGTGATCTTTTTTCATAAAACAAAACTTAATATCTTAATATCTGTGGTCATGTTGCTTCTAATATGTAAATGTTTCTTGATTTCTAAATGTGTAGCTATTTGTAGGCTATTGAAAAACAAAACCACGACAATGTAATTCTGTGTTGACCTGACCATGAGCTATTAAAACTTAATATTACTGGTTTAATATTTTAAAATCCATATTTTTCCATTATATACATTAAGCAGACAAATAATTCACAGTAAAGCAAGGCAGGTTTATCTTTACGCTAAGATAATTCAAAGTGCTTTACAGGGAAATTATTTATTGAAATGAGATGCATAATGAATACAGTTAGGCGTAACATTCAGAGATCTAAAGGAAAAAGTTATGACTTAAAATTGCAATGACAGAGATATGAGATACAAAATAAATTTTCTAATAATTTTATTATAAATACAAAAAAAAGAAAGGTAAAATAAAGATCTTTCATTGCGCTTTTACGGTGTGGATCGAACGGTTTTAAATGGAAAAAAAACAAATAGTTCCAGAGGGAAAGTGTGTGTGATCTGTGGCTTTGACTTTGTTGCTGAGTCAGATTTTGACATTGTTTAAAAGCTTTACCGCAGAGAATCCTAGCTCACTTGAAAGCTAAAGATGTTTTATCGTGTTTTCTGTGTGCGTTCAGAAGTTTTCACTCGCTGTAGCGTAATTCTCCCGAGTCGTTCTCTCTCTCTGAGCGGGCGTACGGTGTCTGAGACATGCGACGTTTTGATCATTTCTCATGCCCTGAAGGGTGAAGATTTCACAGTCTTGCTGATATTCACAGCATCTTGCCTCGTGTCGGTATAGCGGCGGTATTTCAATATCAAAGTCTTTTTGCTCCTGGATAATTGACTCTTTTGCATTTGAGCTGTTTCTGTAACACTGAGAAGGAAGAATGACCCTGTCGGTGATGTTGAGCAGGATGAAGGTCCTGAAGGTGAGTTCTGTTTCCAATGGATACGACTGAACTTCCATCGGCTTTTAATGACTTTCCTTTCTTCCACAGAGACAAAGAACACCTCGTGCTTTATAGCCGCGAGATTATGTGGCATCTCTTGCTCATTTACACATTCACTTTTAAAGTCAACGCACATCCTCCGCCTTTCACTCAGCGATTTCGAATGATGCTTTTCCGTCGTTGAAAGGCATTGTGGGTAGGGGAAGCTTTATTAGGATTGTTCCATGTATAAATGAGCGATGTATTGCTTTAACAATATAGGCCCAGACTTTCACACGGCTGACCTTGATAGTGTTTCAGGCTCCTTATCATTTGTTTCTTAACGCGGACGTATAAACGAGTCAAATCTTCATTAGTGTCGTCTTTTCTTCACAGCTTAAAAAGATAAATGTATTGCCTCAAAGAAAATATACAGCGTCAGCTAGAATTGCAGAAATATTTCAACGTGTTTGTCCAAACAATGGCTGACAGGACACCAGTCTTATCAACACACTTAAATGATTCCTTCGCATTTAAATGTGATGTTAGAAAGGCTTTTTCTTTGATGCCATAACTTCTTTGGTAGCGTGCAATAAATTCGGCTTCTCTGGTAACGAGAAATAACCTCGATGATGATTTGTCATATTTATTTTTGACGCGCGTGTCTCTCTCTGAAGATGAAAGCGGTTGTTCATCACAAGCACAGGGCTGAGGTATGAAATGTGTGTGGGTTTGCTGTGACGGTGCGTTGGAGGAGAATTATTGATGGCTTTCCTGAAGCTGAAGGGCTTGGATCAGTTTGACTTCAAAGATCCGCTCTCACTCGGTCGCACTCGCTTCCAGTAGTCTCGTGACAGCAGAAGAGGATTGAAAACCCTCGGTGAAGGCGAGCTCGGCTTTGGGTTTCTTCACACCAAAAATATCATATAGTACGAATTGGATTCTGTTCTTTATATAATCTTTTCAGATGAGTCATAGAAGAAACCTTTTTATAGCCTGAAAAACCTTTTTCTGATTGTGTAACAGAAAGTTGAAGGCTTTTATTGAAGCACAAAGCATAGCAAAGAACCTTTAAAGGGGCCGTTCACCCAAAAATTCTGTCATAAGGTTGATCCAAACCTGTTGTTCTGCTGAACAAAAAGGAAGATACAATATTTTGGAAGATGATAGCAATTTTCTTTTCGGGGACATCATTGACTACCATAGTAGGAAAAATGACAGAACTGTTTTCTTTCTGACATTCTTCAAAATATATTCTTTTGTGTTCAACAGAACAAAAAAATGATGTATACAATATTTTTTTTCCACTATAGTAGTCAATGGTGCCCCAAAACTGTTTGCTCTCCTACCCTCCTCAAAATAGCTTCTTTTGTCTTCAAAAGAACAAAAATATATATCATTTATTTTCCTAATATGGTAGTCAATTGTGTCCCAGAACTGTTTGCTTTCCTACATTATTTATATTATCTTCTTTAGTGTTCAACAGAACAAAAAATAATGTACACAATATAGTGGCGAATAAAACGGCTTTTAATACCTCAATAGTCTGCGGTCTCATTCAGATTGAATCTGCACTTTGGCTTTGTATTGACTGATGTTTGTTTAATGTCATCTATTGTTTAGAACTTAAATTACAACAGAATTTGTGAGATAATATTCTTCTCACTGTTTGGACGTCGGCCAATATCTGTTTGAAATGATGTGTTGTTTTTTAAATGCAGAAAAAATAATGTACAACCGGACAGACGGGTTCTTAAATCAAGAGATGATGGCAGTTAGCCAGTGATTTTTTTGAGGAACTACAACATTCTACACAATTTAATCACTTTTACATCTTGAGTTTTCTTTTCCAGAATTGCATGTGGCTGCACATATCAGGAATATATGTAACACACATTATATCACAAAAATCAGGAAACTGAGAATCTAAATCATACAGACATATTCAATATTTTTACTTTTAAAATGTCAAACTCCACTTCTTGTTTTCTTTGGCTTTTTATCTTCATTGAAATCTTGTATATGTGGGTGTTTCTTTTCTCTGCTTTGTGTAAATATTTTATTTTACAGCACTATGTTCAACTGTGATTGTTTTTAAATGTGTTTCACTGAGATCTGTGCATAAATAATCTGACGTGTACTGTATGATGCTGTTCCTTATGAATACCGTCGCTGTCCAAATCTGCTGTTTTTCAGGAAATGGAAAAAACACTGTCCTTTTAAAATGTTGACAAGCACTTTAATACTTTTTATTGGTTAGTTATTCGAAAAGCCCAGTGACAAACATAAAGGGTGAATAATAATAATAAAAATTAAAAATAACTTAAAATAAAAATCATGAAAATATGGAGATACGAGATTTCAGAAGAATGGCAGCGATATAATCTATAAATACTGTTTTATAGCCAAAGTTTTAAACAATAATAATGCAAAATATAGTATATAATTGCAGTGAAAATCCTTTAATGCCTGCTGATCTTTTTAATAGTCAGGTGTGGCAAAACGAGAGTTTTAAAAGCCTGCTGACAGATATTATTAAAATATTATTAAAATATGTGATGTGTTTCTGTAAGAGCCTTTAACAGGGTGCTGGTGTTGAGCCAATCAAAAGACTCTCTGCCCCTCAATCATTTTTTAGCTGGCATGTCATTGGAGCGTGCGAAAGGAGGGGGCGTGTCTGATGCAGTCTGTCAGAGGTTACACCTGCACTGAAGTTTGACCCCTGCTGACTCAGAATAAGCCACGTGAGAAACTTTTGGATTATAGAGAGCGTTCAGCCCAAAATAAACATTCTGCCATGACTTGTTCCCCCTCGTGTGTTTGTAAGCCTGTGTGTTAGTCTTTCATCAGTGGAACACAAAAGAAGATATTTTGAGAAATGTCTCAGTGGTTTTGTGTTCACACAATGGAAGTATTGTATGGTATAGCATTGTTTGATTATCAACGTTCTTCAAAATATCTTCTTTTGTGTTCTGCAACAGACAGAAATTCAACTCACATGAGGATGAATAAATGATGGAAGATGTTATATTCTTGTGTGAGCTGTACCTTTAACAGTATGAAATCCCAGTCTTCAGTCACACGGTCTTTTGTCGTGTTTACTACTCATATAGACTGAGATTAACACGGCCTCACCGGAGAATCCTTACATCTTGAACAAACATGCTATTAAAACTAGGAAACCAAACTATTTTAGGAATGTCACAAAGACTGTAATGAGTTTCTCTTTGTCGTGTGCTGTAGTAGCAGCCTAGAGGCATGAAGCAAGCCGGAAAGAAAAAAGAGATCTCTTTAAAGTCTCCATTGGTTCTCCAAAACACCAACGGCATGAAGCTTCCAGAAAGAAAGGAATAGAAAGAGCAAGAAAATAACAATGAACCAATGAAAGAAATGAGATTGAATGAAAGGTTAAACGAATGAAAGCCAGAAAAAGAGAAAGAAATGTCAAAATAACGTCTCGCACCGTTTAAGTTAATTTAGTCATTAACATCAGATCACATCAGAATGTTTTTCATGGAATTCTTCAAGCGCTGTGGATCTGAGCTGAGGGCTCTCAATAGATGTGCATGATTCTCACTTTAGTCTCACCTGTGTCTTTATTTCTCTTTCCATAAAGTGGATACACAACAGTGCACTTCATTCAGTCTTTTGAGCTGTGAAAGAGCAACATCTCGGTTTGTTTTTCTTTCTGAGAAGTATCACTGTGTGAACTTGAGCCGAGGGATGGTCGTGTTTTGTTTGTCACAGAGTGTTGTGCATGAGATGTGATCCTGTTGTGTGTCATTATAGAGAATGCAACACATTATACGCCCCACATCCCGGCCCAAACGCTTTTACTCTGCCCTTATGAATAGCTTCTCAGTTTCATTTTTTTCATCAGATAAAACCTGAAATACCAGATGTTGCTGTAACTGAAGAGCGGCCCTGAAGAGGCGGAGACCAACAGCGGAAAACAGGAACTTAGCGATAAGACGCTCCAAAGTCCACAGCAGGCACACCTGAGGATGAGAACACAGACTGAAGATGTGAAACCGGCTGGACTCTGTCCTTCTGTTACGCTAACAGCGACTATCACTTCATGTTCCTTCAGAAATGTTCCTTTCGGTGGACATGAGATCGTTGGAATGTTGAGAAGGATGTAAGATCTGTAGACGGATGATTTAATGACCTTTTACATCAGCTCTGGACATGCGTTCCCTTAGTGCTGTGGTGCTGTTGCTGTTTCTCTGTGTTACTGGTGAGGAAAATCCCTTTTTTTTGTCTTAAGAGGCTTTAACATTGACTTCTGTCACTGACCGGTGAATTGAGAGGATTCATTGTGCATCGATATTGGTTGTTTTTAAAAATATACATAAAAAACGTGAGAAACAAATAAGGGAGTAAAAGTCAATACATCTTATTTAAAGGAAAACAGACTAAAATGAGATGATCTACTCTCTGTTACTCTGTGAAATGAAAAGTTTCATGAATATTTTACATGTGTCTGCACATTAGGCTTTGGATAACAAACTTTCTGCATCTTAAAACAAAGTGTGATGTTAACTACACTAGAAAAATTGAGTTACACTAAAATTTTACATTTGGTCTAACAAGAAAAACCTGAAATTTGGTTTAATTTGTATTAATTATTTGTCATTTGTTATTAATTATTTGAAAACATTTTTGCACATTTATTTGCTAATTTAAAGAAATGTTTTTCATTTTGCATTCTAGTTTACATCAGACAAAGTGCAGTTGGGTTGTTTTGATTAAGTAATAATAACTCAAACATAAATAGCCAACTAACATGATTTTTGAACATTTCTAAAAACAGGGTTATCTGTTTTTGCAAATAATCTCTTCATTTGTAAATATAATCTCATACAGTATATTATTGATTAAGCATATTTATTTTTGTTTACATGAAATATTAAACTACACCGATGAATATGACGCCCGATACATGGATGACCGTGTGTTATTAGTTTAAAGCAGCTGTTATTAGGGATTATACCACAGCGCTCTGGAATACTTGATTCTGATTGGCCAGACGCTACATTCCAAGTTCTGATATTCCTATATAACAACCGCTCAAAAGTAATAACACATGGTCATCAAAAATCATTTTGACAGGCACAGTTTAATAATACGCAAAAACTAAATAAATTAAAGCTTTCCTGTAGCTCAGTGGTTAGAACATAGTGCTAACAACGCCCAGGTCATCCCAGGGATTTCACATAATTAGAAACAAATGTATAGTATAATGCAATGTAAGTCGCTTTGGATAGAAGCGTCTGCAAAATGTAAATACGTCTTATCATCACGTTTTATTTACAAATGAAATGAAAGTAAGTGGATTTTCCTCGTGGAAGGTCTGCATTCGTAAAAAATGAGCCAATCAAATATTTCAAATCAATATGTCATGATCAATAACTTGTTTGAGGTAAGTAGCCGTGTATAAGCAGGATCGTGTACGGACAGTCGGCTGTTATCACAGAACTAATCTAACAACGCTCTAAAAAAAGGTTCGACATACTGAAGCACAGTAGTTGGTTCTTGGCTCTTTACATAAAAAAAAAAAAAAAAAAAAAAAAGAGGAACCACGTTTTAATCTAGCGTGTTCTATAACCATAAATCGGCCGATTTGGTTCAATATGCAAACGGGTGAGTCAGGGAGGGAGGGGCGGCACAGCAGTGTTCGTTATGTGTGCATGGCCGGGCTGGGGGCGGGCGGGGGTGGAGTATGCGGAATTCGTCTCCGCCCGATAGGCGAGGGGGGGGGGGGGCTGGGGGGGGGGGAGGGGGCGGGGGGGGGGGGGGAGGAAGGGGCCGGGGAGGAGGCGGGGTGGGGGGAGGGGGGAGGGGGGGGGGGACCTGAGGGATGCTTCGCCGGTGAGGATGGAGAGGAGGTAGGCGAGGGTGGGGGGGGACTGGGGGGGGGGGGGTTAGGGGGAGGGGGGGGCTGGGGCGGGGGTGTGTACGCCGGCTCCCTTTAGTGAATGCCTGCTCCGGGTTAGGGGGGGGGGTCGGGGGGGGGGAGGGGGGGGAAAAGGGGAGTACGGGGTTGGGTGAAGTGGGGGTGGGAGGGGGGGGTGGGGAGGGAGCAAATCTAGGATGTTCACAACGGTGGTCGTGTCGCGCTGCGGCGACCCTTTGGTCTCGAGGTTTCCCATATTGTGCCGCGTACGTGCAGACGTCTAAGTACTTTTATCTTCAGTACCTGTTGTGTCTGCGTTCGCTGACGACTAACGACCGTATGACTTGTTCTCGAAGGCGTCTGTAGCCCTCTCTCGGTCCTGTTAGAAATTTAGAGGGCACAGTAAGGAGTCAGAATAGGTGAGGAGCGGTCTCCTCCACAAGGCGCGCTGCGGCGAGGTGTGGGCTCGGGAGTCGGAAACGGCGGAGGCCGGGGTGGGCCTGGGACAATAGATTGGACCAGGCAGCACGGGGTGTCGGGGTGGGGTGGTGGAGGCGAAGAAATAATTGGGATAGCAAGGGTGGTGGGCGGGAAACTAGCGAGGCGGCGGTGGGGAGGGAGTGAAACTGGTAAGCAGAGAGGGGTGCTAAGGGGGGGGTTGCGGGAAGGGATGTAGCGGCACAAGGCGGAGCAAGGAGGGGAGGCGGGGATAGAGGTTGGGTGGGGCGTGGGAGGGGGTGGCTTGAAAGAAGCGAGTGGGAAAAGATAGAATATAGGTATGTGGGGGGGAGGGGGGGGGGTAGGGGGAGAAACGTAGGGGAGGTGGCGGGGGAGCAGGTAGCGGGCGGATCAAGTGGGGGCCGCAGGGAGGGGGGTTGCAGGGGGGGAAGGAAGGAAGCGGGGGAGTACGGGGGGTGGGGTGAGGGCGGGGGGGGAGAAGGTCGGGGCGGGGCGAGGGCAGAAGAGGGGCGGATAGGACCGAGGGGGGAGGAAGGAAACCTTGGGCAGGGGGAGGGGAAGGGGGGTAAGATGATGAGGTGGGAGGGGAGGAGGAAATCGAGGGGGTGGAAGAAAAGGGGGGGGGGGGCGGAGGTGAGAGCAGGGAGAGAGGTGGGAAGATAAGAAGGAAAAAGTCAAGAAGGGTGCGAAAGTAGGGAGGGAAGGGGAAAGTAAAGAAGAGGGTGCGAGGAGAGAACAAGTGTGGAAAAAAGGAGGGGAAGGTGAAGGAGGAGAAGAGGAAGAATGAGGTCGTGGGAGGGAAGGTGGGGAGGGGGGGGGGGGGGTCCGGGTAGGGCAAGTGGCGGGGGTGACGGGTGCTGTGGTCCCCTACCCCCGGCTGACTAGAAAGGCCAGGGGGGGCCTGCGCGGCGGACAAGGATAACGAGTTAAAAGACGACTGGGTGCGGGGTCCGGAGAAAGTGGGGGGGGGTGTGGGGTATGATTAAGTCCAGTCATGCGGGGTCTCCGGGGGGGGCCGGGGGGGGGGGGGGGGAATGGGGGGGTCCACACGTGGAGGGGGGGGGCAAATAGTGTAAAGAGTAGTCAGAGCGTGGCTAGGAATATATTAGCCAAGTACCGAGCATGTTTCATTTGCTATGAATACACCGAGGGGATTGGTTCGTTTGTGAGTTATAGAGTGGAATGTCGGGATCGAATATCCTCCGACCGGCGGAAGATAGCGGTTGCTGTATAACGGGTACCGCCAGTGTCCGTGAGACGGTAGAGTGGGGGGAGGGGGGTGTGGGGGGGTGGTGGCGGGGGGAGGGGGGGGGAGGTCAGGGGGGGTCATCAAGTGGCGGGGGCAGAAATGCAGAGGTTAGCTGCTGTGGTTAATGTTTTTGACGGTGGTTTAGAATAATATAGGAGTTCAAGCATTTTCAAAATTTACTTTGTACCATCATTTAATGCACAATGAACAAACATGAATAATTGATATTGTTACTTCGTATTAGTTTATTTATACCAAGACATGAGTCTCTAAAACGATGGATGGAGAGCGTGAGAGAAAGAGAGAGGAGGATGGAGGATGTATTGACCGATCTGTACAGTAGCTGGATGGAAGGATGTATAAGAGGGATGTGTGTGTATATTTGAGTGTGTCTGTATGAAGCGGAATGTGAGACGTTCATGTTCATCTACTGGACAAACTACACAACAGTATGTTTGCAGAGGAGCTGCTGTGTGTTTTGACGGTGGTTGAATAAATGGGAAAACCTCTTAAAGAGGAACTCAAGTGTTCATTTATGTGTGTTTGGAACAGTGGATCAGAGATCAACACTTCTCGATGACAATCGTTCACAGACCTGTTGTATCGGATCTTATTGTTGTGATTTTCTGTGTTTGTAGGAGTTTGGTGTCATGAATGTAATCTGACGAAGCCGCATTTTGAGTCCAGGAATTTTCACCATGTTCTTCGCTGGAATGAAGTTGATGTTCCGGGTGAAGTCGCGCTCTACAGTGTTCAATATCTCACGTGAGTTCTTCTGGTGTCTTCTCTATATTATTTACACACTCGACACATACACACAGCGCACATATGAACTATTGAATAGAGCGAAAAAAAGAGTGTTGGTAGTTTATAATGGTGAAATAAAACCGCACTTCTCCATCCTGGTTTAAATCAGTCTTCTCAATAGTCTGTGGTTTTTTTTGTAGGTATGGCGTGCCGTACAAACCAGCGGCGTGGTGCCAGAACATCTCAGTTCCTGAATGCGACCTCACGTCTGTGATGATCGTGAATGACGTGACCGCGAGATATCACATCAAGATCACAGCGGCTGGACGATGTGTGGGAGAACTCCTGTTCTATCCTTATGAACAAAGTAAGATATTCTGTCTGAGTTCAGACCAGAGGAACATGTCATTGCTCAGATGTTGCTCTTTTATAGCTCAGGAGATGACATGGAGCTCTCAGTTGTGTTTTATTCAAGTATAATTTAGTCTCAGATGTTAATAAAATTGCTTAGAGGAGAAATAAAAGAGAATCAAATGTTATTGTTGAAACTCATGAAGAGTCCGGAGGTGTAAATTTATATAGATTGCTGAAGTAAAATCATCTGGATTTGAGTCAATGTGATGAGAAATGTTTGAGTTCATATTGAGATCTTCAATAAAATGGACTTTTGATCGCTCAGTTTGACACATCGTTGACATCTCTTCTCAAACTCATTTGTCAGATTTCTCACTCTGGTTCTCAGGAGAAATATCTGAGACGCAGATGAGACAGATCCATGAGATATTAAAGTGAGACTTAAAGGGAAAGTTCACTCAAAAATCAAAATTCTGTGATCATTTACTCACTCTTAGATTGTTCCAAGCCTGTAAAAATAGCTTTGTTGTGCTGAACACGAAGGAAGATATTTGTAAGAATGTCATTAACCAAACAGATTTCTTCCCCCATTTACTGCCATAGTAGGGAAAATAAATACTACGGCAGTCAATGGGGGATGACATCGGTTTGGTTAATGACATTCTTACAAATATCTTCCTTTGTGTTTGGCAAAACAAACACATTTAAACAGGTTTGGAACAATCTAAGGGTGAGTAAATGATGAGAGATTTTTAGGTGAACTATCACTTTAAGAAAACCTTTCTGTTGCCTCTTCATTTAATCTCATTGATGTCTAGGAGAAATAACTGAGATCATAAAAAGATTTTGTCCGTCATTTTTCTTAAATGATTCCATTTTCTCTCTCCTCTCTCTCTCTCTCTCTCTCTCTCTCTCTCTCTCCCTCTATAGCCGTTCTGGAAGCTCCGGAGTTATCTGTATCATGGAATGAAACTTCTCTGAACGTGACGGTTTCCCCTCCGATGGGTCCAGAAAATCGCTCCCATCATAACATCAACTGCTGGGGAGTCTGTCAGCATCCCATGAAGTTCACGGTTATCCTGACGCAACCCAAGTTTCATGCCGGAAGGGTCAGTATTCACATTAACACATTAAAAGCTCTCTTCTAGCATTTCACATATAATCTGTGGATGGGTCTTGAGATGAACTGTTTGTGTTGTGTGTCTCTGAAGGTGTACGAGAGCACGACAGGTTCAGTTCTCGTGTGGCCAGTGGAAACACAGACAGAATATTGTGGAGATGCAGTTTATTCCTTCACACATCCCAGTTCACCTCGGCGGAGTGATAAAGCCTCATTCTGTGTCACCGTCACAGGTGATGATGCATTATTTTTAATTAGTGTACAGGAAACAATTTTCTTATATTTGTTTAAGTTCATTTAAAATATTAAGATTTGTTTTCAGAGAATGTGTCATTCCTCAACTTTCTTTAGGCTATTTATTGACCTCGTTTATTCGTATACAATCAATTTCACATGAACGTGCTTCAAAGATATTAACGTACAGATTTAAAATATATATTTTCATGAATCTGTGATTTTATTTGTGATTTCTTCCAGCCCCTAAATCCTGGTTTCATATGGTTCTGTTGCCTGTTCTACTGGCCGTGGTCCTGCTCGTAATGTTACCCATGATTTTCTATCAACAGTCCATGAAGGGAAAGCATCTTTTGCCGAAAGCTCTCGTAAGTCACCGCGTCACATTCACTGGGGGAAATTCCAATCGAACGTACAGTACTTAGAATCGTCTCCACCCTGTTTTACCGGCAGGAAGGTCCTGTTTGACAACAGGCTTGAGTTTCCTTTAATCCTCCTGAAGGAATGTGTCATGACTGGGTACGGCTGACGTGATTTAACTGACGGTCAAGTTCAGACATACAGTAGATTTATTTACTTGATTCAGGTCGATATACTGTAACTATAAAAACGACACAAAGATGGAAAATAATGATGAAACGAACGCAACAAATGAATCTCAGCACATGGGATATGTTTAAAAACTCAATGAAAAGCCTAGTATTGATTTGCCAATTATTGATTTGCGATTTGTAAAAAACATGTCCAAAAGTGTCTTATAACCGGTAGCGTTTTTAGATGAACAAGCAAATATCGTGAATTTTCTTTCTTTATTTTCATGTATTATTTAGTCTCTTGGATTTGCGATGATTATTCTTTGTGATCATCGGTGTTGATATTTTCTCAGTTTGAGGTCTTGTGGAACAACACGTTCATTAAACAGATCAATCCCTTGGCCACAATGACAACAGATGTTTTCATTCGCTTTTAACGCTTTCCGCTGGAAAAGTGGTCTTTTGTATAATCTCTACTGTACTTATGCTTCATTTTGATCCCTTTTCAGCGTTCTCGGTTCATTTCAAACGGTTCTGCGTTACGCATAATAATGACAGAAGAAAAAACATTATTTACAGTCGGTAGTGATAAACCCTGGTTTGTTTCTCTGTGATGGATCAGACAGCTCGAGTTATTATCTGTTCTTCACTTTCTCTTATTATCTCTTACTATCTGTTCTGTTTCTTCTCTTTTCAGGATCTCAAACAGATCCTGTCAAAGAACAACACTCTCCCATTTTGTCCGGAAGCCTGGGACGAAATATCCAAAGTGCAATTGTGTTCGGGATTCATTGGAAGCCTCCCAAAGTTTGATTCCCAAGCCCCTGTGGTTCCGGATGGGTCAAAGGATAATCGGAGCGGTTATGCGCCTCAGGACTCTCGTGATCAGGAAGCGTCGACCGGCTGCTCGAGCGGTGAGCATTCTGTCAACTACAGCATGATCGTGGGCGTCCAGACGCCGGACGCACCCTCGGCTGATGTTGAGAGCTCAGAATTATCCGGCCCGGAGTTCGTCCGCCCCAAAGAACATCATAACATTTCTAACTCCGATACTTACAGCGAGCCTCTGCTGGTACCTATTATTCCCGCTGCCAATGGTACGTTGCGGTTAAATGGATTTTTCTTTCAACCGGATTTGGAGTCTCCCGCATTCGGAGAGAGGACGCCATTGCTGATGGATTTCGTGGTTGAAGACTCGAGGTGTAATTCAAAGTACCTGTCTGTCGATGTTTCTGAAATCTCCAAATGTCTTTATCCTGATCTCACGCCGGTGGTGTCCAACTATAGGCAGAACGGGATGCCCGAGAAGCCTTTTGAGGGACAAGAGGGCAGGGAGACGTATATTCTGAGAACGGGTCACATGCGGGGCTCAATTGAAGTTCAGGAGGAGACGAAGGTAGAAGAAAGAAGGATTCAACGGCGGTCAGAATTTTCTAGACAGATGGATGTTAAAAATGGAAGGTTGAAGTCTGGATGTTGCTCAGTTGGTGCTGGTCTGCCAACTTTGCTCACGGGAATGAAGTTCAGGAGATAAGCTGAGCCAATCACACGGGCCCTAAATGTCATGTGACCAATCACTCTGGAGCGGTGAAACGGACACCTGATCAAGCGGATGGATTGCTTTCGCCAGTATGAGGCTTGGATTAGAATCGCACAAACTTTAATGTCTGTCTGCAGTTTTTGCATCACCAGCTGGACTATTTTATCCCAAAGACGTTTCTTTGTTTGCTGGTTTGCTTTGTTTGCTTAGATCTCGCCCTAAACACAAGCTATTGTGTTTTGATAGCAGCACAAAAAGTTTTAACCTCATGTGTGAAGGAAGCTCGTTTCGTTTTTTGTCTGTATGTTAAGCTGGAATTGAAGGAAGTGTTTTAAAGGAACTGTTCAAAGCAAAAACACAAAACGTCAGTTGTCAGTCATCAACATCCATTGTGTTGAATCCAAGTCACGCGGATTTGGAATGTCGACACAAGTGGATAAAATGACGATGACATTTTCTCTTTCGGGTAAAAGACATGCAAAATATTTGAACAGGATGCTGTTTTTACGTTTCCTGAATGTGTGTAAATATTTGAATTTGTTCTCCTGTGCACTTAGACTGAAAACATATGTATCTGTAGCATTGCCGTTAGTTCATGTGTTGTCCGGTCCGGTCATTTCATGTGTCACACGTTCAACGAATGACACACTTCATAATCACAATCATACAAACATTTGAATTATAACATCAAATGTTGGTGTCATCGTGTCTTTAAAGCTGCAATCTGTATTTTAAATGAAAAACAAACATGTTTGAGAGATGATGACAGAGAGACAAGTTGGCCTACCAGATTGCAGCTTTAAGCTTAAATAACATTTGTTACGTCAATTTTAAACACTGGAATCTGTTTTTATCTGGTGTATTCTGCAATTATTAAAACATGTTAAAGGTGGGCATTGAAAAGCAAGATGAAGGCAGCTGTTTGATTCAAAGACTTTCCTTTAGAAATACTTCTGAGCAATAAGACCAGGAAATAGTGTAAATAGTGTTCGTTTTCATTTGACTTGAAAATGTTTCAACAAAAGGGATTTGTCAGTTTTACATTTACATGTTAATTTATGACTGAAAATAATGACACGCAGGACTTTGGAGACGTCGAGCAGTCTCTCGGAGCTCCTGATAATCACATCATTCCAGTGAATTTGCTTATCAGACAAAAGACTTGTTCCTCGAGTTTATGTGATACACTTCATAAGGTTTTTTTATGTCATCCGACTATGAGGAAGTCCGACGGGAGAATAAAAGCTCTTTGTTTTGAGAGAAATGAATATTCTAGACGACTCACTTCAGAGGTCATGCAGACATTCACTCAGTCGGTTTGTGTCATTTATTGTTTAATGTGTTTCAGGAAGATACACAAAAAAAACATCTGTGCAGACTTGTGTGTATAATGTAATAATTCTCCAAAATTCTTGCCCTTAAGACGGCCATTTTATTTCAGTAACACCACTGGTGTTGATGCTGTGCGTTTAACTCTACATATATTTTCCTTAAATCATTTTTTATTAAGGGATAGTTCACCCTAAAATCAAAATTCAGTTATCATTTATATGCCTCCTCGTGTGGTTGTACACTTCTATGTGACTCTTTGTTCAATGATACACAAAAGAAGATATTTCAAGAATTTAACCATTGACGTCAGAGAGGGTTTCATTTGGTTTGGTTATTAAAATTCTTTAAAATATTTTCTTTTGTGTTCTGCAGAAGGAAGAAAGTCAAACAGGTTTGACATGACATGGGGATGAGTAAATGAGATAAGAATTTTCATTTTCAGTTGAGCTATCCGTTCATGAACAGTAAGTTTGTGTTGTATGGCATTATTCACACGTCACATGTTTGGCAGTGTAATGTTTAACTCGGGTTCATGTTTATACACTGTACAGAGTGCACACAAGACAAAGGTCACAGTATTGTAAATATCTGACAGCTCCAGTAATACATGACGGATGTTCGGTCACATGAATTCAACTGGAATATGATGATTGTTTTATAGTTGCACAATAAATGTATTTTTTTTAAACTTTGTTGTACATTTTTGTAAAAACATGTATGCATTTCATTAATGATAATGACTTTGTTTGCATGGCAGTTATGACATTTATAGAGAGAAATAAGTGAAACTAAAGTTCTGAAGTCAGTTTTTCTCAAGTATAATGTTTTGTTTGTTTGTTTGTTTTTACATTATATGTAATAATGATTTTCACAGTTCATTACACTGACACATAATGTGTGCTTCAAAAGCGGCTCTGAAAGTGTAAAGGTGTGAAATGTTTGACTCAGCTGATTCATCTAATGTGTGTTTAACGACTGATCCTTAAAAAGGGAGACGAGGTCAATCATCTCATGCTCATACATTCATAATCGTTTGTTATTTATCATTCATTGCTTGTTGCATTTCAACATTTCCTATTAAATAATTATTAAATATTAAATAAATGTACTTTAAACAACATAAGTTCTGTTTCAAAGTGTAGTGAGACATGTAGAATAAAAAATAGGATCAATAATATCAGTTTACTTTGATAGATCATTTTACCGTGTTCTTGTACTGTTGTTGACTGAAGTCGTTGTGTGTGTTTCTGATGAAATATTGTGTCAGGAGGACATTTATACAGCATGTGTATGTAGAGTTTCGATTGGTTCGATGTTACACTAATGCTGGGTTCACACCAAATGAACAATCGCTTTCCACGCTGTTTATCAGTCGCGGGAAAAGTTGTTAATTTCACGTGAGTTACGCGATCTGACAAATATTTTCAACCTTCTTGGAAGACGAGATTGATGCGCGTTCGCGTCTACACGCGTTGACTTTGTATGCAATTCACTCGCTCAAATAGCTTAATTCGCGTTTGGTGTGACCCAGCATTTACAGCTCAGAAGTTTATTTGTTGATAGATTTTTCTTTGTTTTAGGACGGATGTGTTTTTAATATGTTATAACAAAAACTTCTCTTTAGAAGAGAAAAGGAGCCGTGCTTGAAGGTGCAAAGTTCTGCATTGTTATGTAGGGCATGGAATTGTGGGTGTTTCTCGTGTGTTCTGACACATTGTTTGTCTGTTGCTAAGCAGTTGCTAAGGTGTTTTAAATAATTGTCTGTTTTAAATAATTGTTGCGTTGGATGCTTTGTCCAAGTCAACACACCCCAGCCAAAGTCTCTAAGATATTCAAGTCTCCAGATAAGACTTGGGTCCTTCATAACAAATGGTTTTAGCTTTGCATAATAATTATCATTACTTAAATATATTAATATATTGAATGTTGTATTTATTACATGATGACTGTAATATAAATGCATTTTTTTCGTTTTTAATGGGAGGGGTGTGTTAGCTGCTGGATAGTGAGATTTCATGACATTCATCCATTTTGATTCATCTATTTCACCCTCTCAACATTTGTTTTCTCTCGGTCTGAGACACCTGATCTGATCATACGCTGATATCTAAACTGCTCAGATATGACCATTTTAAATCACACGAGTGCAGAGAAACATCAGAGAGCTGTTATTGTGTCATTAAGACTCTCTCTGTTGTAAAAGCAATGCATTATGGGTATTAATAAGCTGTTGGGCTGTTAAGTCGTATTGACTCCTAGGTGTGAATGTGTCTCAGAAGTGAAACATCTCTAAATGTATTATATTGGAGAATCCAACACTGTTCCATTTTAAAATGCTTATTAAAAATGTTATTTGTGCATATGGATTAATGAAGCATGTACTTTATGTGCTTTTACAGTATCACAGTATACAGTATGTGCTGAAGGTTTTTTTTTAACCGATGATGACAGAATCAGTCTGTATGGGAATAGAACAGAGCTTAATGCTGAATTCAAAAATAGTTTGTGAATCAGAACAGACTGAAGCCGTACGATATACAGTACCGATGGACACGATCAACACATTAACCACGGTTATACTACAGTAACCTTAGTTTAGGCACGATATTTCTAGTAAAACCATAGTTATACAACTGGTCAGTCTGCTAAAACACACCATTACCACACGTTTACTATAATAAAACCTATTTTACTATAATGGATGATAATTTTCATTAGGGGTGTTTACGCAATCACAACTCCAGCAGAAGAAACAAACTGCAAAAATAATCCACACAGCTTTATTTCGAGTCATGCGAAGGCTTTGTGTGAGGAACATTTGAATCTTGTGCGTTTGTTTGTTTTTAGTATTTGGAAAACTACTTTGGTGAAACCTTTGAAGGGATAGTTCATCCAAAAATGAAAAAATCAATTCCTCACCTTGTATAAATGTATTTGTTCCGATGAACACAGAGAAAGATATTTGAAAGAATGTTGGCAATTTTCAGTTCTGGGACATCCTCCACTACCATGGTAATAAAAAAAACATTTTCAGATATTCTGAAGAATTTAGGAAAACAAAGAGTTCTCAATCATAACACTTTTCCTCTACTATATAGTCCGGAACTAAAAATTACAAACATTCTTCCAAATATCTTTCATCGGAACAAAGACATTTATACCGGTATGAAATAACATAAGGGTGAGTAATTGATGTCTCTCTCTCGCTCTCTCTCTCATGTTTTTGCCCTGTGTAGGCTTGTGGGAAGAGTATTGTTGCACCCGTCACAATGGGAACACACAAAGCGTCCCGCTGTTGTTGTTGTGTTTGTGTAGTTTGGTTATTCTTAGTCTCAATGTCACAGATGATACTGGAGAAGTGTGCTGGCAGCTCCTCACCACATTGTTTACTGTGGTATTTCTGCGGCAGGTGGAGACAATAAACGCTTATAAATAACTCCTGAAAATGCACCGTGCTTTTACTACAGTAACCCTATAGTGAAGCCATGACATCTGCAGTAAAATCACATGATTTCAAATTTATATTTGCGGTTCAATTGTGCTTACAAATAGCGAAAAAAATTTGGCCAAAAAAGCATGGTTACTAAACTTTGATGATAATAATACCATAGTAAATGTTAGGAACCCCAACCCGAATTGTGCATGAAACATGCTCCAGTACGGCCGGTGTGAATGTTACCGCGGTAAACAGTGTACGAGTGTCGCTGTCCCACTTACTGTAGCTTCCTGTAAGTGACACCAGTTAAATGACTGTCATAAAACATATAGATGTGATTCTGAGTTCTGATTGGACGAGGTGTGTTTAATGTGTGTAACAGGTAGTTGTCTAGCCGCTGGGTTAATGAACAATATGATGCTTTGAGATAAGCTTTATAACTTTACATTATATGACATCTTTTATTGTCCTGCGCAGTTTCCACTAACAAGATACTTTTTCCAACAAGTGATGACGTAACGTGACGACGAGTAAACATGCAATAACACTTTTTATGTCACGTTATTTTGCACAGAGAGCAAATCACCTCCTCTCTCGTGAACTCTTCTGTTTCATGTATTGTTTCGGCAGAGATCCTTTGTGATGTTTGGTCAATGCTTGTTGTTCGTTTGACATTTAGTCGTTTAAATTTGGTTCTTTTCAGTTTTTGTTTTGAGTGTTCATTTATCTGATAAAGTTTTTCTCAGTAGCTTGTAGTTGAATGTACTTATTTCCACAGAGCATCCTAACTGTACCCACCCCAAAAAAAATCTTTGTTTCTATTTCTCAGTGTTTATTTTGCTTTCTTAAAATGACAAATGAGACCTCTTTAACGCCTCAATGATTTCTTCTAGCTAGACATCAATGAGGTTATAGGTTTACTCGAGTGTCAGATGTTCCTCCTGAGAAGATTCTGACAAATGTGTGTGTCATTAGAGTTTGAGAAGAGATGTCAACAGTGTGAGCTCAGATTTGTCTTGTCTGAGATCAAAAGTCAATATGATTGAAGATCTCAATATCAACTCAAACATTTCTCTTACATACATTTTACACCTCCACAAACTCTTCATGTGTTTCAACAATTAAACTCTCGTTTCGTTCTCTTTTACTTTCTCAATTTTAGGAGAAACAACTGAGATGTTGTTGCCGTGAAAGAGAAACTTTGTTTCAAATGATGAGAAGTTTGTACAGTAGCTTGACAATCTCAGCAGGCAAACGCAAGCGTCCATCTCCTGCTCTCTTGTGTCATTGTTCTTCAAAAGCTGTTCTGTTGATCCGTGTGTTTAATATTACTGAGACGCATTGTTTCCACGGATCTCTGGGTCATTGTGTGTCTACTGATGGTCTGTCTGTTGAGCTCACTGTAAGTCTATCTGGATGCTTTGAATTGAGCGTGTCTCTCGCTCTATATTTATCACCTTGAGGAGAAGAGGAGGGAGCATTGTTGGGTCACGCTGGACTGCTGGAGGTCATCCTCATTCACCCAGCGAGACCAACGGAGAAGAAGGTGAGCAATAAGAAGAGTTGAACAGAAGGCTTAAGAAAGAGAGAGACGGGTGAAGGTCGAGCAGAGACTGGAGCTGATTATCCTGAAGGCCTGAGGAGCGTGAGTACATTCTCAAATCTCTGCTTTGTGCTTCTGTATCCTTGAAATAAATGTGTGTGTGTGTGTGTGTGTGTGTGTGTGTGTGTGTTCAAACTGAGGTCATGCTTTGTACTGTCAGATGTTTTATTCTGGGTACAGCACTTTGTCTGATTGCATGTTTCGATTCATTTTAGGAGATTTACAATCAGATTTGTATAAAATTGCCAGTTTTCTTATAGCCTAAAAGGTCATATCAGTCTAAAAAATAAGTAATGTGGCTTAGTAAATACCACAAAAATAAACAGTTATATTAACTTATTAAAACCTTTTCAATGGGTCATGTTATCATTTTTATTTCAAATCCAACAGTTAATTTCTCTACAATTTGCATATATTATTTAAGTTTGTTTAATGAAAAAATAAGTATTTAACAACTTATATTTTTGACTTACACTTAATATTTTTGGTCCATTCTATTAGAAATATTTGAGTTACTCAGATTTACAAATTTTTTTTACTTACATTTACACTATTTATGATTTCACAGCTTTAAAATGTACTCAAGTTTTTCTGGTGTAAATTGTTTCACGTAACATCACTGTTCATGGTGATGGTTCTGAATGTTTCAGTCGTTGCTGTTCATGATGAAAATAATACATTTTCATGTTTGTTTCTGAAGACTTTTTTGTTTGCATCACTTGGCAAGTTGAGCCCTTCGTCCCAAAATTTTTATTTATATCTCTCAAATGATAGTATGTTGAAATGAGAATCCTCAAAGTGTCCGGATGATCTATTGATCTATAAGTTGGGATGTACTTCTCGTGTGTATACCGTGTGTTCCTAAGCTTAGTATCTGAGTTGAATTAAGTGTACAAAAAAAGTTTGTTAGTGTATATATGATTTAAGGTATTAATGGAATTACGATTTCCTACATATCCGCCACGTTGATACATCACGTGACATACGGCGCCACTTTCTGTCATTTGACGACTCCTCTCCCACAGGCTCGCGGGATGGTAAAGTGTTCATCGAATGATAAGGTAGTAGGTCGTCCGGGTACTTTTTGCATACTTATTTTCGCCTTCTATATAGTCTGGAAGTACTCGGATTCTAAATGTGGATCTATGGACACTCAAATATTACAATCCACGGCAAGTTTAAACTGCTACACACAAAAAAGTATAAACTTCAGTATATACTCCATAACAAAAACAGCATTTACTTTTAGTGCATAGTATAAGTATGTGATTTGGGATGTCATTTTTTGGTGTGTACACCTTAGCAACCCCCTAGTGACCCGGAAACCCCAACAAACGCACAACGTCGCCATGACAACCCCCACAACATCCTACAGCAGGAAATGCATAGAAACATTGTAACAGTTCCCCAGAACACTCACACTGGCATGAGCGGGCATCACAGAGGCAAACACACTTTTTCACTCTTATTATAAAAATATAATTGAATCGCAACGTTCAGATTTCGCTTCTTTGTTTCTTGTACGTCAGACCAGCTGTTTTCAACACTGAGAACCATAAGGAACCAAAAGAGAAAACTAGTGGCGTCCGGAGTTTCTTTCTCATGAGCACAATCATCTTCCAACTGGTTTCTTCTTCAGTTTCATCATGCGCTCAGAGATGCTGCTGTCTGTTCTCTGGAGGACGGACCGACTCGCGCTTCTAATGACAGATCAGTGTCAATACGATGCACACTGACCTTTTGGACACAGTGTTTTGTGAAGAAAGGTCTGGATCAGGAAGCTGCTGTCATTCATTGAATCCGACTGAATCTGGGGGGAGCAGCACTTCTCACTTGATGATGGTAACGCAGGTGCTTGCAGCGACTTCCGGGTAAATGAAACCATCCTTCACCAGCGACCTGATTCTGTTAGGATTCACGAGGGGCGAGAGCAGCACCGCTGTGATTTATGACTGCGGGAGTCGTGCGGGCCCAGAGCTAATGAATTATTATTCTCACAATAGCTCACAAAGGGACTTTTAACAGGATTGTGACCCACTGTGTGTCTCAGCCGTCTCGCTTATAGACTGAAGAAAACATATCTGAGCCACACTTTACCCCAAAAACGTAAAGAAAAGAATTGTTTTGCAGATGGAGCAAATAAACATGTTTTGCGTTGTGACATTAGAGACAGAAAATCACAGACGAGATTGACGTGCATGTCATTTATTACGATAATCGGGTCATTAGAGTTTCAGAAGAGATGTCCACAATGTGTCAAGCTGAGCTCAGATTTGTCTCGTCTGCGGTGTTAAAATATTTTTGAGTTTGTTTTTGGGGTGTGGTGTTCATGATTCAGACGTGTCTTTATGTGGATATGACAGATCGGTATGCGGTGTGGAGCGGGCTGCTTTGATTCTGTTCCTCTGACAGCTGTGCTCTTCTGTCCTCATACAGGTGCTGCTGAGAGCTTTGCCATGGCAACCAAAATGGTAACCTTCCGTTGCCAGGAGGAACAGATGGACCAGATGTCACACAGCATGGAGATGTCCTCTCAGATCAAGAAGAAAAAGTTCAAATCCAGGTAGAGACACCGTGACCCACAAAGCGTGCTGGGAAAATTCTCCGCCACACACACACACACAGTGCAACACTCCTCTGAAAGTCACATTCACCCTGCAGAGAACAGATGTGCGATCATACTGTGTCTTTATTCAACAAAACATGAACATTGTGTTCTTATTCACTCACTGTACATGTGTGACCTGAAGTCATTATTCAACGATCACGAGTTTGGAATGGGTGTGAGTAAATGATGACAAATATGTAACGTAGGGGTGAAATTAGCAATAACAATGGTTTAATTGGATGGATTGTGTGTGTGTGTGCGTGTGTGTGTGTGTGTGTGTGTGTGTGTGTGTGTGTGTGTGTGTGTGCGTGTGTGTATGATGAGTGTGTTGTGTCTGTGTGTGTGTGTGTGTGTGTGTGTGTGTGTGTGTGTGTGTGTGTGTGTGTGTGCGTGTGTGGGCGTGTGTGTGTGTTTGTGTGTGTGTGTGTGTGTGTGTGTGTGTGTGTGTGTGTGTGTGTGGGCGTCTGTGTGTGTGCATGTGAGTTTAATGAGTGTGATTCTGGAGATGACAGGACCATCAGTCAGAAGAAAGACAACTGTGTGACGCCCCGACACCAGCGCACATGTGCTGCAGTTATTCTGAGCGCTCTGACACACACTCAACACACACAACTGAAGGCCACACTCACAACAATACACACACACAACTGAAGGCCACACACTCAACTCACACGCACAACTGGAGGCCACACACACACACTCAACAGAAGAACACACTAACAACAATACACACACACACTCAACAGAAGAACACACTAACAACAATACACACACACACTCAACAGAAGAACACACTAACAACAATACACACACACACTCAACAGAAGGACACACTAACAACAATACACACACACACTCAACACACACTAACAACAACACACAACACACTCAACAGACACACTAACAACAATACACACACTCAACAGAAGAACACACTAACAACAATACACACACACACTCAACAGAAGGACACACTAACAACAATACACACACACACACACACTCAACAGAGGAACACACTTACAACCATACACACACACACAAATGAGTGTACAAACTAGAGTTCTATTACAAAACCCATCGGAGTAAAAACTTTTAATCATTTTTATAAATATGTATTAAAAACATATTTATAATTAATTTGTGTGTCACATTAATCTATTTTAAATAATAAAATGTTATCGGAGCGGTTGTTATCTGGAAATGTCACACCTTGGAATGTCGCGACTGGCCAATCAGCATCGAGTATTCCAGAGTGCAGTGTTTCAAGGACTTTTAACACATCATGGGGTTATTTGTGTTGATTTTGTGTTATATAAAGAAAAGGGACGGAGATGTGGGACTTTTTTAGGAAACACGGATTTCAAGCTGCCTTAGCAGCACACCAATCCCAAAAGCACTGAGCAAGTCATCAAAGATCCCAAAACTGTCTCAGATTTTGACTGATTCATCATAGAATCATGAAACCTCAAAGCTTTGGATGTGGAAAGCGTGGATGTTGGGACGCATGAACTGTCTGTTAACTGACAGAAAGCTTGTTTACACTTTAAACAACAATAATGATGCCAAAAGCTGGTGAGTGTCAGTTAGCGCAACTTCTCCTCTGACTTATTTGTAAGTCAAAGTCGACACAAGCCGTGTTTGTGTTCTGAAAGCTGAAGCTCACATTAAATAAAAATAACTTCCTTCTTTTCTTTTGTTGCACTGTCAGAGTTCTTCAAACGTGCAGATGAACTTCTGCTTTTTGTCATTGTGTTGGAGCGTGTTATCTGCTGGTTAATGCATGCATCGCTGGCCTCGACCTGTGTGTGTGTGTGTGTCATGAGAACTGACAAATCTCGGATCTGTGCACATTCATTAAAGAAGTATTGTTGAAATAAATCAGTATCAGTCACACTTGTGAGTAATTGTTAATTTTGTTTGTGTGTAGTTTGATTCATATTTTGTGTGCTGCTGATGAAGAACGGTGATAAAGCTTGAAGTCTGCTGCTCATTATGATGGTTTATGAGCTGGCAGGCGTGCGTGACAATTTCCCACAATTCACTGCGGCTCCACACTTGTTCTGTTTGCACTTCTGTGTGGCGACATGTGTTGCACAAAAAAGAACAGATTTGACCTTTAAACATGCTTTATTTTCATTTTTGGTTCATATTTAAACAGCTACATTGAATCATTTCAAAAAGCAGCGTTTTTCTTAATCCATTTCCCAAGAAGAATTCCTCCGCCTCAGACATTGTTATAAACTCAAAGTAGCTGCTGTAAAATAATAACCTTGAAGAGTGTCTAACGCACAGACTGAATCCGCAGGTTCCTCGAGCTTAAGTTAGTGAAGATCTCACATGCTCTTAGAGGCATCAGTATCTTTCGTGTGAAATGACACGTGGAGGTGGAGAGTGAATCCAGACTGTTACGGGCTGATTTGATTTGAGACACGCTCTCCTGCGGGTGTTGATCCCTGTTAAACCCTCACGCGCAGCTGAAGAGCATTACAGGCCTGTGAGAGATCACGCTCAAGCCACTGTGAGCGCTCTGACCTACATGTACAGAAACCTAGAACCGCTGACATGCATACTTTTATGCCTTCATGTGTGAATCATCATTTCATGACATTTCTAGAATAGAATAGAATAGAATAGAATAGAATAGAATACAATAGAATAGAATAGAATAGAATACAATAGAATACAATAGAATACAATACAATACAATACAATACAATACAATACAATACAATACAATACAATACAATACAATAGATAACATCTGTAGCATCTGTTTCATGTTTTCATAACATTATTAGAGAAAAAAAGACAATGGCGACATCAGACAATTGTAAGCATACAATAACACAGATTAGAGCAACACATTAAACATGAGATATTAGAATAGATTAGTTCACATACACCTTTGGTATCTAAGCACTGATGTCTTTTCAAAAACATTTGAGACTCCATTGCTGTCTAGAAACAAATATAAACAAATATAAAACTCTAAATCTTGTGCATTTATAAAAGAGGTGGAGTTCAGAGTTTGTTGAGTCTCGGGTTTACGATTTGTGCACGCAACGCCCCCTGCTGTCCAAAGAGCGTATAGCTACATTCACATTATTCCATATGGATAATACATCATACCAAACGACAAACGTATGAATTAAATAGAGAAACAGTTTAACAATATTAAAATAATACATGCCTTGTTTTTTCTTAATGGTCACAACCAAAAATAATAATGTTATTCATAGTAGTAAACGTCGAAATACCCTCATCTTTTTTGTCTGTATGATTAAAGTGGACTTCGAGTGCGTAAAGTTTGATGATGGAAATATATTCAATTCGATCTAATTATTTCCATACTGGTTTTCTTATTTTTTACTTTTATATTTTGAACAAATAAAGAGAGCGGTTGTTTTTTTGCGCGGATTCCCCCTACCAGCACGGTACGGGTCCGGGAAGTGACGCAAGTCACGCAACTGGTCCTGAGCCGCACCAGGCAGCTCGCGATCATGTGGACCGATTGTGCAAATGCCGCGAATGAAACACTTCAGGACTCGTAAAGAGCTAATAAAAAGAGTTCAAATCATCGCTACAGTCATAATGACGGTAATTTTATTTCATCATCGCGGATATTCGTAGATATATCGCCCAGCCCAACCTCACACACATAACAGTACTGTGGGTTTCTGTCGAGCAACTTTAACGTGTGTTTTTATCTTTGTGTTTCATGAACAGCGATGAAACGGCTTCGCTCAGTGAATTCTATCCCATCATTTCCGGTGACGTCATGTCTGTGAAGGAGATCCTGACCGAGCCGAAGTTCCCGCGCCACAGGACATGGTAACACACATTACACAAAACACACACACAACCCTCACACAACCTCTTTGCAAATTCTATTTTTGTTCAGTTTTCATAAAATATTCATGGATTATGTTTATCAAGCCATTTAAAGTCCCAATAAAATCCAGGCTTGTTTTTTGCTTATAGTATTTTAAATAGTAAGTTTCGGTTTGCACATTTTTATAAGGAACCAAAACATAATTCATTTTGAAAGCCATTAAAAAATGAAGTTTTCAATGTAGACCTAATCAAATTCTAATTGGTTTTCTTAATAGATAAAAATCACCGTAGCAAACTCTAGATATTATGCCTGTGTCATGCTGTCCATATAAACATGGTTCCGTCATTGATCTGTCTGAACATTTACATTAAGGCAGTTTATCAACATATATATACACACAGTATACATTTTAACGAAGAGACAGTCACAGATTTGGATTTGATTGAGAAATCTATAAAAGATATGCTTTGACAGGTTCATCCTGCCATTCATCCGTCTCCCTATATTCTTCATGGAGTATATCATGTATGATCTTTATTCAGGGAACACATTGCTCTGTTTTGAATACAATTCGTGGACGGATGTGGAACGTTCCTGCACATTTTCACGAGATTTACCCACATAGAAAAAATCGAATCACGAACCTCTATCATCTCTTCTTCTGTTTTCAGCCCTCACACCCAACAGCTTTACTTACAATTCAAAGACATCCGAGAGCCACTTTAGTTTTCAGACCCCACAGAGAGGGACATTAACACCATCACGCTTCCTACAGTAGACACGTGTGTGTGTGTGTGTGTGTGTGTGTGTGAGAGAGAGAGAGTCAGGGAAAGAGGTTTCAGTTCTGGGATGAAAAGGTCTCAGTTAGTCAAACTTCAGATGCAGGCCGGATGATTTGAGGATGAGTGTTAAATCCTGGCAGAAAGGATCGAGTGAAGGTCTCGCTGTAGTTTTTGTGTTTATTTCAAGGTGAGCGAGAGACACACAGTGTGTTCCCTCTGTAATCTCTCTCCTCTCATATGCAGTAATGTCACGAAGCGTCTGACTTTCTCTCTGCTGTATCTCTTATTATAACATCCGTGTACACAGGTCACATACGCACTGCAGCTAAAAGCCCTTGTTATTCATCTTCTGACTGCTTGGGGTTGTTCGGTAAACACGGCAAAGTTTTGGGATTGAAAGTAAATGAATATAACTTGATGTATGAACCTCTGTATGGGGTTGTGTTGTATTGATGCAATGAGTTTTCTGGATTAAAGTGACCATGAAATCAAACAGGAAAATTACAGGTGTTTACACAGTTTTGCAGCGATTATTATAAATGATATATTCGTGCATTAATTTGCACTTGTAATCTTTAAACAAAAACTTTAAGCTCCTCTCCCCCTCTCAACAACTCTTCACCACATGACGTCAGCAACAAAATAGAGGTCGGACTATACCGACTGTCCAATGGCCAGGCATTTTAAGGCCCTCCTCTCCAGGCCCAATTTACAACAAACCAATCAAGAAGGGAAGGGCAAAATAAAGCCCCGCCCTACATTTTTCAGTTCAGTTCAATACACAGACTGCGTGTGTATTTACATTTATATATTTATAATGATATCAAAAGAAGTGGTCCATATTTTAGGATGAGGCTAACCAACACCTTACTTCACCCCAAACCCAAAAATCACGGCTGCAAAGGCTAATTTAACACGAGGTGGCAAAACAACGATAAATGGCTGCCCTAACCCCGCCCCTAAACCTAACCTCACAGGGGAAAAGTCAAATCATAACAAAACATACGAATGAGATGGTAGGAAATAGGAATTCACACGAATGAGAGGTATGAATTCCCATCAGATTGCTTCGATATATATTTATTCATATGAAAGATATCGCATATTAAAATAAATTTGGATTGAAAGTCGTGGTAGGTGACATGAAAAAAGGGGGAAATTCGTGTCAGTAAACACAAATTAATTGATTACAGATCGTGAAAATGTCACAAATTCCTGTGAGACTGTTGCATTATTATATCAATGTAAATATTCTTTAATGGCAAGTAAACGTCAAAATGATTCTGGCTCAATACAACACACGTCACATGTGTTACATGCATTAAACATCTTACCTTTTGAGAAATAAGACAACCGTGACTCTGTCTTAATTTTAAGATGAATCTAGTCAAACGGAAACCTCAATCACCAGAGTGATGAGAATCAGACTCTTGACGTCCCATGACGGCTGACATTGAGCTGTTCCGACAATAAACTCTGTCATTATTTACTTACCCTCCTGTCGTTGTTAAATCTGACCTTTGACCCCAGGGAGGTTCTGAGGGAGACCATGAGCAGCGATGAACTGAGAGAGAGAGACCAGTGGACTCTGTTTGGTAATGAAGGGGAGAAACTGGAGATCGGGATGATCAAGAACCAGCATGTGTTACGTGAGCAGGTGGATCGCTTGAGTCTGCGCACGGAGGTGAGACCAAACAAACCGTGTCCGTTCGCTTTAGATTGAACTGTTTATTATTCTGTACTCGATCTCTGCGTTCATCCACAGGCGCAGAGGAAAGCTTCGGCGCACATGAAGTTTATGGAGGATCTGAGCCTGAAGTCGCCTGATTTCTCCGTCCCGCTGCGGCCGCACACCGTGTGGACGGGCATGGAGGTCAAACTCTCCTGCAGCGTACAGGGCTGCCCGACTCCCAGCGTCACGTGGTGAGATTCTTCACGAGACACAAAAGCGTTAATCTCCGGAGAGACACCATCCATCATACCGCCTGTGACTCTTTGACAGGTATAAAGACGGTGTCCCTATGAAAGGAGCCCTGCCGTGGAACTACAAGATCTTTCAGAAGTTTGGCCTCAACATTTTGGAGATCAGGAGGTAAACGTCCTGTACTAAACACAAAGACTTAAGTTAATATAATACTCCATTTTATTTGACAAGTTTTTACAATTCGTGTCATCTGATTCACATTTTACGTCTTTTACCCCCTCAACACAATGACTTATTAATTTATAAAAAATCAGTCAATCCCTTTACAAAAAAAGAAGTTTATTCAAGTGTGCTATTAGTATATTAGTATAGTTGAAGTTGAAGTATAGTATTTGGCGTATACGCTTTGGCGAGATATTCTCCATAAAAGTATAATAAAGTATTCTAAGTGTACTTGGATTATAGTTTGTGTTTACTCTTTTAATTGAGTCGTCTATTAAAAATGTATTTTGACATGATGTCTTAACTCACATTTTTAAGTTTAAATCGCAACAATGCAATATAAATATTATATAAATCATGAAGTTCACCTAAAGAAAGAAAACAAGTATACTTGTGGTATAAAAACCACTAGTTTACTGAGAGTGTACTTGAAAGTGTACTTGAATTGTGCTACTAGTGTTGAACTAATAAACTATCAGTATACCTGTATTGTCGTGTAGTTGCGGTACAAATAAAAATGTAGTTGTGTTTTCAAACTTTACTACTGTGCTATTGAAATATTACACTTGAAAGCATTGTTGTACCACATTAATTAATATACATAGCCTACTGTACACTTTGCTTAAGTACACTTAATAAAATGCATTTGAAGTATACTTAAAGGGGTCATATGGCGCGAACACGTGTTTTTCTGTGTCTTTGGTGTTTGCATGTATTAGACACATAAAATTGCAAAAATGAAAGTGTCGGATCAAAAGAGTCATTCGTTCTAAAAGCGAATGCTCACCCAGACCTGCCTGAAACACCCCCACAAATCTACGTCAGTTGGTGGTCTGATTTGACTAAGACCGCCCAAATGTATACGCAAGTGAGGTGGGTGTACCTGTCAGTACAATTGAAGAGGAACCTGATGTTCCAAATATGGTAAGAGGCGTTACATTTCCCTCACACGCTTGCAGTATTCCACCAATCACTACGCACTGGTTAACTGGCCAATCACAGCACACCTCGCTTTTCAGAGCCATGAGCTTTGCAAAAAATCTGCGCGTTTCAGAGAGGCGGAGCAAAGAGGAGATACAAACATGCACGGTATAAATACAGCGTCTTTTAACCCTAAATCATGTGTACACATTGCATTACATCGAAAACAAACCATCATATTTGTTTTAGCCGTGGCATATGACCCCTTTAAATGTTTTGTAAGGGTTTTCTTAAGAACATTAAGAACTAAGATTCTCTTTTCGTTGCAGATGTTCTCTTGAAGATGCTGGTGAATATAAAGTGATAGCAGTAAGTTCTCTGGGAGAAGCCACGTCATGTGCCACACTGACAGTCAACTGTGAGTACATCATCTGTTCATGGTATTCTTGTTTTTCACATCACTTCTGTAAAGAGTCGTTGATCACGAGTGTAGTTATAAGATGCTTTGCTCAGGAGAGAGAGAGCGGAGTTCACTACGTGTTTACAGTCTTCAGTGATCAAGATCATACAAATCATAGAGTCTTAGGATGCTTGTTGAGATGAAATGACGTACTGAAACTGAAAAAATGATGTGGCATGCAGAAAACCAATACCAAACAAACAGACGATGAGAAAGTATTACAAATAATATGAAAGAATTGAGAAATCATGAGCCACTTTAAAATGCTTTGTTTCATAGTTTGTTTTGAACATTTCTTATTACAAAACGTCGGCGGATCAAAGATCAAATTGCTTAAACTTTCAGTGGGGAATCACAGCAGTTTACTTGTAATGCTGTTCGTTCAGTTCAATTTAATCCTTCAAATTGTGTTTATTGTGAATCATCGACGCACATCATGTGAAAGGGCCTGGAGCTACAATTTCATTTCATTCTGCTTATTTCTAATCACATGAGAGAGTATGTCTTTATTAGTAGTGAATGTCATTTACATTTAGGCATTCAGCTGACGCTTTTGCTCGAGGTCTGCTGGGATCTCATTGGCATCTGATTTATTCACACATATGTGAAGCGGTTGTGCTTCAACACCATCCTCTGCATCAACATTTAATATTTTCCTTATTTCTGTGGCAGCACATGCAGGGGCCGAGGCTAAACTCCAACGCTCATGGACTCCCAGTAAGTGTCTCAATGTAAAACAAGTCTTCTTTGAAGTGTTTTTCGAGTCTGGAAATGCTGTCAGGTTGCGCTCTTTGAACTGTAATGAAGAGTATTTTATTATTTACGTATTTGCCTCATTACGTGTTTTAATTCTCATGCAGGTCTTTCTTAAACGACATTTACTTGTTGCATAGCAACCACAAGTTTTATGCTCAAAAAGACTGACGTCATTTATAATAAATAGCTTCTATTTAAGATAGACTGTTTATACATTTAGGATCGCTTGTTCACTATTTATGTTTTATCCACTTTGTAAAATAATAATAAAGTCATCAAAACTATGGAAGGACACAGTTATTTTGTGACTAAAATTTTTAGTAGGATTGTCAAATCTCATCCAGAATAAAAAAATTGTGTTTACATAACATACAGTATGTCTGTGTACTGTGCATATTATTTTGTGTTTCAAACACAGACACGTACATGCATCTATTTAAGAAAAATATCAAATAAAAAAATTTGATCAACTTTTATATATAATAATTATATAATATAAATAAATAATTGGAAATATTTCCTAAATATAAATACATGTATGTAAATGTTTTTGTGTTTATAAATACAAAATTAATATGCACAGCACACAGACATATATTATGTAAACATGAACTTTTATTCTGGATGCGATTAATCGTGATTAATTGTTTGACAGCCCTAATTAATAGTTTATATTTTTTGTTTATGTTTTTTTTTTTTATGTTCAGTGTCGTTTTCTTAAGCAGTTTTTTGGGGTGCCTGACCTTGAAGGATTTTTCTTCATTATTCATTTGAAAGAAGTTAAATACAAATATAAAATAATACCTTTATTAAATAAAATGTTAGTTTGTAATCAAAGAAAATAATATGTTGTCACATGTATGTTTTTATCAACAAAATGTTTGTTTAAAGAAACCCGTTTTAAATTATTCTTCATGTTTTCTTTGTGTTATCAATATCATAGATACACATTGAGAGCAAAAATGACACCATCACGCTCCATTCTACATTGTTTTCTTTTTACAAACAAATCTCAATTCCCATTACAGGCCGTGTGGTGATATGAGAGAACATCAAAATTATTTACCAGCCGTTGGAATTGTCCCTCCTCCATCTGCAAATAAGATAGCTAAACAAATAGCTTGTCAGGAATCGTGTTTTCTCAAAGATGGTCCGCGTCTTCCCTCCGTGACGCCCTGCCGAGGGGCCGCGGCATTTGTCTCGTTACGCTATTTGTCCTCGGCCTTGAGATTGTTTCTGGTGCTTTTACCGGGAAATGAGAATGAAACAATTTTTTTTATTACGCTTCAGTGATTTTAACCGCCTGTACAACTGAATCCTTAATTGAGTTTCTCCTTACGTTCATTTCCACGGCCTGCCGTCAGTGAGAGGAACATGATGGAGAAGAAAAACTCTCCCTGTCTGTCACTCCATTAATGTCATTAAAAGTGACTCATTTGTGAGACGAATTTCTGATGTCGTACATCACACATTCATGCTTTATTGTTCACAATTTAGCCATTCACAAGAAACCAATATACATCACTTACTGATTCCTTAATAATATCTTTTTACACTTTTTTTGGATAACATTAAACTTATCAAAACTATGAAATAACACAAATACAACTTTGGGAATCATATCGTGTCTAAATAAAATCCCAAAGTAAGTGGAACTCTGTTATAATTTACCTTCTTCAGATTTCACCCTGAGATGCTTTAAAAAGTTTTCTGACCTCTTATTGACTCATTTTTCTCCATTATTCAGTCCAAGTCCTTTTTTATTTAAAAAATACATTTTATTAAACGATTTAGTTTTATTTTCGTCTTCAAAAAGAATCATTTCATTACAAAAAAATGCTGTCTGATCAAAAGATTTTACAAACAGGAGAAACATTTCAGTCTCTATAAACTTTTAAACAGAAGTGTAGGTGGATTGCTGCCCTTCTGAAAAGATAATAACATTTCTTATCTATAGTGGATTTGTTTGGACGTAACTTCTGCTCTTCTGTAAGTTGTAGCTCCAGAACCAGAAGCTCAGTTTGGCTCCGTCTTTCCTCCGACATTCGTGAAAGAAGGTGTAGATTTATTTCTGCAGTGCAGTTTTACCTCCGCGCTGCTCTCCTTTCAGCAGGACGTGATGTGGTTCAGAGATGGTGAGCGTGAAATACATTAAAATATTTGTCTTGTATTTGCTAATCCTGTTTACAGTGAATCCAAATCCATTTTTTAGGGTTTGGGTTATGCTGTAGTATTTATGTCCCCACAAAGAGACCGATGTGTGTGGAGGGGGTTGGCATTATTTCATTATTGAAAATGTAGTTTCCTAAATCATTCCAAATCATGGCATATAAATATAGTACATGAGTAATTCATTACCCATCATGCCAAGCTGTGAGGAGCGAATGAGATGTAACACACAGTTCTGTTTGATCAGGTTTGGCACTGCAGCGTTCCAGTCGTGTTGACTTTCAGACGGGCCAGAGATCCGCCAGTCTCACCCTGAAGAGCGTTCAGAAAGAACACGAGGGGCTTTACACCGTCCGTCTTCATACGTGGGACGGAACCGTCGAGCACAGCGCTTTCGTTTATGTCAAAGGTCAGATCCTGCACAACATCTGCCTTTTTATGCCATTATTACAGCTTTTATGTACAGTACGATATAGTTAACTTGTGTTTTTTGGAGCAGGTTTGTTTTGGTTTAATCGATGCTGTTAAATTGTTACGATTAGGAACTTTTATATTCTTCAGTCATTTAATCGACCTCAGACTAACTAAATAAAACATTTTCCCTGTTGTGAGATTGGATTTCTTTGGAATTTACTATAATGCCAAATTTTTCAAGAGAAACTGATGTTAAATTGTATTTATTATTATTTACTATATATCGCTTGCCTCCTAGGCGTGAGCATGACACGCTCAGTTCTTTACTTGTAAAACTGAAACGGTCGTATAAATAGAGCTTGTTAATCGACGTCACGCCACGTTGAATGTTGCGCCATCTTGGGAGGATGGCTGCTAGTGTGTTCAATGCAGTGTTTTGTTTTTCTTGTTTAATTAGAAAATAAAACTATGGTCGGTCTTGCTGTGTTAAAAAACTGCAATAGGCCCTTTTCACATGACGACACATGACGTCGTTACTTCCGCTTGCGCCTCAGAATGGAGTTGACCAAGTCCCTTGCACAGCTGCCACAAAGAGGGCTAGATGATGTACAACATCTTGCAGACAAATTTTCGCTTATGACAAGATCAAAGCTAGATAAAGGATACAAATACTGTGTTGAACACCTGTTTGATTATGAAGGTAAGTGTTTTGTTTTCTTTTTGTGTTAGTGAAGGTGCTAGGATAAGTACTTGAATAAATGTTCTGTCAGTTTTCTGTCACTGTTGTTAAATTCCAGCGTGATGGCAAAATGGAACTTCTTCTTGTTTGTTGCAAGACGGATGTCAGGATACACTGCTTTGCGACAAGGCGGAAGTTAAGTGACGTCATTGTGAAAAGGGCCTACTGCACTTTTTGAATAAATAGCATCTGTAGCCGTATCTGCCTGTAATTGTGTTTTATATTATGTAATATACAAACTGTTAGGCATTTTTGACAGACCGACGTGTTTGTCACACGCTTCGGCGGGATACTGGGTTGATATCTCACATATCAGATGTTTTATAAACACTTGAGCTCTTAGCTCTGCTGAGTTTGTGTTAAACTACCGTCAGCGCTCTCGCCGGTTTGTGATTGAATACATTTACAGAGTTATTATTTTCACGTCTCCTCTGATTTTAAGCAATGCACCATACGAGCTATAATTCATGTGAGGAAATTGTTCTTTTCTGAGCAAAGTTCCCCGTCAGCATGAAACAGGGAATTACATTTTCAGGAGGAGCTCGGCTCTGTACGCCTCAATCTACCGCATGTGATTTTCTCTCTTAATCTGCATTACAAATCTGCCAGGTACCAGAAAAATGTCTAAGAATAAATGCTGAGTTTTATCTCATGGGTCTGTTTCATACTTGTTCGAGACAATTAAACGGAAAACAATGGGAGGAACGCCTGCGGTCCTGAGAAACCTGGCGAGTTTACTGTATGTGTAATACAGAGGAGTTTTAGATTGCTCTCAGAGATTTTAAGATTTATCATTTTAGCGTCACAGGTTTGTAACCTAAACTTCTTTAGTAACAGGAATAAAAAAAAAAAGACAATACAGGACGGCACCAAAAATATAATTATTAATGTAACATTTATTTAGTTAATTTTCTCATGGATGAATTTAATGAGAAATTCGCTAGTGGTACAAAACGGCGCCGGTTAGCTTTTGGGTCGGCATTGTAATTTCCGGTGGGTCGTATAACACTGAATGGGAAAAGGAGGATTTTTGGCCGGCAAATATGGGTGTTTGTTTAGATAAAAGGATGAAAGTAATATAAACACGATATGACAGATCCTCTTTACATTGCTGAGCACTTTGTTAAGCCAAAACAACTCGATATGACCGGAAATGAGTCTGCGGACCCTGGCGTCGCAAAAGCTCACCGGCGCCATCTTGTGCAGCTAGCCCAATGTTCTCGTGCATGACTTGTACATCACTGTGTACCCAAAACCAGCTTGAGACGGCACAAACATCCCCAATCAACTTAATAGGACCAGCATTTCAGATGGTAAAGAAAGTTTCCCTTTTCTCTCCGTCTCTGCTTAGACGCATCAGCGGCTGTGTTTGGCGCTCCGGCTTCTCCTCTGCAGGTGAAGTGTTCTGATGTCAACAGAGATTATGTGTTCCTCTCGTGGACGCCCCCCAGTGCCGATGGAGCCGCACACGTTCAGGGTTATTTTATAGAGAGGTGATTCCAGAAACACTATCCGTCTGATGCTTGAACCAGTGACATACGCTTTCTTCTTGAGACTGAGAGAGATTGGAGGAGCTTTTAGCTCTCTTGGAGGGGATGAAACTTGAAATGAAAGGTATTGCAATGATGAGAGACAGTGCAGGTGTCTAACCTTCCTGTCACCTAGCAACATGCTAGTTTACTCAGAAATCTTCCATCCTCCCTTTTCTGTCTCATCTGCACGTGTTCAGTTTGTCAGGTAATGGCTGATCGTGACTACTGCAGAGAGATGAGTCTGAGACCATAAGAATGAATACTTTGGGTTTCATTTTCTATGAAAATTAAAGAATAAAACAATGTAAACTAATACAAAAATGATTATTACAATTATTTGATAGTTATTCAAAAAATTATGTTTAGTTGTCCAATTTGTACAACACAAGCCAAAGTTCTTCTAGCCAAATGTTCTCTCAAAGTTATAAAATGTTCTTGCAGTAAACTAAATAGCGCATCTTATCAACATTTATTTGTCATTGCTAAATGTGTGGGTGTATAAAACGTTATTCTTACATCATTAGTGGAACGTTTATAAATAACTTTTTCATAACTTAATGAGAATGTCACCAAAACGTTCTTGGAACATATTTATGTTAGCTGGGTTAGAAACGGTGCAAGATGGTTTCTAGGATGTTGTGACTGGTTTTAAATCGTTGCTATGGTGTTCTTCGAATGTCGGAGGTGGTTGCCAGGGAGTCCAGAGCTACTTCATGGTGTTTTGTAACAGTCTCACGTGTGTCTCTCTTCTGTCTCGGGCAGGTGTGATATAGGTGTTGGGAAGTGGGAGCGCTGTAATGATGTCATGCAGACGCCATGTCAGTATCCTGTCACGGGTCTGAAGGAAAACACAACGTATCAGTTCAGAGTGTGTGCAGTTAACCAGGCAGGAGTGGGCCGTCCGTCTAAACCCACAGAACCCGTCCTGACCTCTGACCCCCTGGAGCCCAGCAGGACCATGGGTAAGAATGTCAGTCTTGAATTAAACAATTGAACCAACATACAGTAAATACATCAGACGTAACTCGCTGGCACTTTTGTCTCTTTCACAACGACACTTATATTGTCATATCAAATATAAAGTCACAAACTACTTTCAGCATAAACGCAGTTATACCATGGTCTTTTTCAATACTCGATTCTGATTGGCTGGAAGGTGTGCATTAAAACCCTTTAACGCACAGGTAGCTCCAGGTAGTTTCATTACATTTGAAATTTAACTGATAAAATCACCTCAATTTTCACATGTTTGATCTAAAATTTCCCTGTAAACATCAATAAAAGATTTAACTTGGCAAATGACCATGGTATACGCGGGATAATCCACAGCTAGCCGTGCGTTAAAGGATTCGCATCGGGTGGTTCTTGGCCTCCGCGTCGTGCATTAAAACCCTTTAACGCACGGCCAGCTGTGGATTATCCCTTACTTATAAAATGACAAACACACATTCTATACTCATACAGTCGTATAAGCATAAACAATGAACACATCTCGCATGCATTTGTCATTCTCAATTGTTTGCTGAGAAATGGGATGCTGTGTTATTTTGTGTATTGAAAAACTGATGATGTTAAATTAAACGCATTTAAAATGTGTACATATACTTTTGAATATCTTGAAAATGAATGAAAATTATATCGGTGTCTCAGAAGGTCCTTTAAAATCAACGCTAGACTCTTGTACTTTATTTACAAGAAAGATCACTGTTAGTGATGTTGATGCAGCAATGTTTTCTCTAAAGTTGCTTTGAAATAATGTGCAATTTGAAAGAACACTATACATTTTAATACTATTAGCTGTGACAAATATGTATGAAATGCAAAAGGAAATGATTCTCTTTGAATCAATGGTGTTTATGTCAGGGAGATTTATTTCTTATTACCACATAAGGTGAAATAAAGATGGTAAATTGCTCTCTTATCCCAACACCATCATTCCCCTGCGCTCTTTTATTAAAAGTCAATTTTCTCCAAAAGCTCACAGTATGATATTGGTGGCATCCATCTTTATCCCTGACTCTCTCTCTCTCTCTCTCTCAGTGGTGAAGGTGGAGCGAGGCCGAGAGATTGTGATCACTAAAGACCAGCTGGAGGGTGAGAACTCAACACTGGCGACTTCAGGCCATCAAACAGATAACACAAAAGATTTATCTCATTGTGTCTGGTCAGGACACGGCGGTAAGGAGTATCTGACAAAAACACATCCACACCCAAAAATTCTTGGGTGAGATGTTCAGGTTAGGTGTGATTCATTCACCCGCTGTGTCCTTGAGACGGTTTTCATGAATCAACCGCCCTGTGACTCTCATTGTGATCAACGCGCTGTGTTTCAGAGAGCAGATCTCATATCAACAATCGCCCGTGTGCCTGCGCAGGTGGTCCGTGCTCGGCCGTATGGCAAAATCCATAAAGACTGAGACAGTTTTATTAGCGCTCAGCATTAAAAACATGATGATATGTCTCTGAAGCTTAAAGATTGAAATGATGGAGCCGCCGCTGATAACTGCCATAGCAACACCAGGGACTGATGGGCCATTATGAAGAGCTGTAAAGAGCTCATATAAAACTCTTCTGTGCTTTTACGCAACACCGCTTTCTTTTCTTTGTGTGTGTGCGTGTGCTTTGCAAGCATGAATGCACAGAATGGTTTTGCAGAACAGCTAGATTTCCCTGTGGAAACCAAGAAAATCTATAAAGTAGTTTAACTACTCCTAGCTCCAGTCAGCTGTGTACGTTCTCATTTGGAGAGGTGGTCACGCTCCTCGTTGGCTCGCTTCCTAAACCACGTCGTGTACATCGGCAGCTTCCATCTGAGGCGCTTTTCCATCTGCAGAGGAAGTTACGCATGAACAACTGTTGATTGCGAAAGACGGCGGTGGCATTTCTGCAACGTTTAGAAAAAGCAAGTTTAGATAATATGGGAATCTTTAGCAATTGCAGGTCAAATATTTACACAGAGATTGGTTTTAAAGCAGTCAAACAATGTTTTCCCTCATTGACATACAAGGTCGCCATATTGGTGAGGGCAAGACAGCACTGGTTGAGACGTGTAAATGTTTTTGTTTGCTTTATTTCCAGAAAAGTCTTTACATTGCCAAAGCATTTTACATAGAAAACCTACAAACAGCGAGGAAAAGAGACCATTTAAAATTATTTTCAGTTTTTCAAAATGTTCTATTTCTACGTATGTGTTTAGGTAAAATTATAATTTTTGTTTCTTTCTGTGAACTACTAACAATATTTCTCCCGAATTTCAAATAAAAATCTTGTTTATATTTGCGTTTATTTGCAGAGAATGAAAACTGGAGAAACAGGTGAAAATAACAGAAAAGACGCTCTGCAATTTACAGCAAAGAAAACAAGTTTACATTCGCTTTTAAGTCATACACATGTATTTTATATTTTTTGCAACGTCTGTATTTATAAGCAAATACACATGCTAAAAAAATAAAAAGTAATTTGTGTAATGTAAGAATCTAACTGCATTTCTATGGTCGTATACATGCTGGAAAAATCCCCCTCAAAAAATAGTTCCTGGCAAATTAGTTATGATACACTTTAAAGTGTGAACTGCTGTTGCATGAAAATGTATTTTTAGTTGTTTTTTTTATTGCTTAAAGCAATTTTTTACCCGTTCTCCATCAGTCCCTCGTTCTCCTGCTCCTTTCTGCATTCATTAATGTTCCTCTGCGTCTCTGAAACGCCGCGGGTTATGATGCTGATGTTCCTCCAGTCGCTCTCTCTTAACCTCTCCTCTCTCTTCAGGTCAGGTCCGGGTGCCGTTCCCCCCCACTGACGTGCGAGTTTGCGAGCTTAGCGACACCTACGCTGTGCTGAGCTGGACCGAGCCGGAGCCGAGGGGCAGAGAACCTCTCGCCTACTTTGTGGAGCGGGTAGGAGTTGACCCTCGTCCCACGCATGGCTTGTCCTTCAGCTCATTAAGAGCGGCCCTGCGGGGGCCCAGCGTTACTGCGTCTGTGGTCTTTACCCTCGGCCGCAGACCTCAAAGACCCGTTGGTTTGTCCGCCGAGCCAAATTAAAGGTGCGCTTTGACTGTGCAGATAATTCGAGGCGGTGTGCGCAGGCTGAGGTGACGTGAACGGTTCATTAAAACTGCGTTTCCCTTTCAACTTCAAAGATCCTGCTGACTTGTGGCTTTAAATAGAGCAAATCCTCTCTTGTTTTATGTTTACCTTGACAACATCACACCAACGCAATGACTCACAAAATGTACGTCATGAGACTCTCACAATATACAATCTGTCATCGACATTAAGGTGTCAGAGAAATATCAATGCTGAGATCTCTTCAATAGCTCAATTATTTCTCCTACATATCAGTGGGATTAAATAGAGAACAAATGGAAACTTTTGCTTTATTCTCATGTGTGTCTCAGTCAGATATCTCTACTGAGAAAATGAGTCCGAAATCTGAGAAATGTGTGTGTCATGAGAGTTTGAGAAGAGATGTCAACCGTGTGTCAAACTGAGCTCAGATTTGTCTCGTCCGCGATCAAAAGTCAATATGATTGAAGATCTCAATATCAACTCAAACATTTCTCATCACATTTGCCCAAATCCGGATGATTTGACCTCTACTATCTACATTCATTTACACCTCCAGACTTCATGTTTTTCTCATTTGTTTTTGATTTCTCAATGTTAGGAGAAACATCTGAGACAAAGTTGATATTCACATAAACACAACTGAGATCTCCTGAGCTATGAAAGAGCAACATCCTCTGGTACATAAAAGTGTATTTAAACACAGTCACTGGCAAATATCCAAACAAGCCATCAGTCTCCAACCGGCATTAGAGTAAAAATGCACTTCTTTTCTTTATTATATCCAGCAGCACATTGAGAAAGTAAAGGTCCTTCAGTTTTGAAAGTGCTGCCCGTGATCATTTCACAAAGCCGAGCAGGCAGAATTTTCCAATTTCAGTCACAGGAGAAACTCCAGCCGCTTTCAGACTCCGTAATGAGCCAGAGAATCACAAACTGCCACCGGACATGAACTTTTATTGAGCGTTTTTATAAAAACACCCTAATAAAACCGTCTGGTCCATCTGAAGTTCTGAGTCAGAACGTATATATGAAGATTCAGATTTCATTTGGCCTTCGGGCGAGTTTTATTATAGACGCTACATTATCTTTATAGACCGTTCTTGTTTTATTCAGATGTAATTTATAGTTGAATGTCTCTTCAACAAAAGGCTCTTTAGTCATTTAGAAAATAAACTTTCATGTAATATCAGCTGTTCTGTCCTGAACACAACTTGTCAGAGTAAAGAACATAAAATCATAATTTGTCTAAAAATCGATATAAATCATGCTATGATTCATTTTTATTTGACTCTGTGTCGGTTTTTTAACTTTTATGATGGATTGAAAGTAAGCAATACGCATTAAACATTTTGAAATGTAAAAGGCAAGAAGAAATGTTTGAGTGCGACCATATTTTAAATGAAAAAACATCGTTTTAATCACATTAATCACATCCAGAATAAAGTTTGCATCTACATAATAGACTGTGCATATTAAATTTGTATTTCTAAACACAAAAACACACACATATGTATACATAATATCATATACAGTATAAGTGTTTATTAATGTGGACATTTCTCTTACATATATACGTGTACGCGTATGTGTTTTGATAAATACAAAATAAAAATGCACAGTACACAGACATATACAGTGTAATGTAAACACAAACTTTTATTCTGGATGCCATTAATCGCTTGACAGTCCTACACTGAAATAAAAAACTATACAAATGAACCGCAGTCGCTGAAGAAACATGAACAGCATGACACCATCTTTAAAAACAAACGTGATTTTGATCAGACGTGTGTTGTTGTGTTTCAGTCCATCGCAGGTAAGGAGAGTTGGCATCTGGCCAGTATGGATCTGACGGTTCTCTCCACGAGGTTTGCAGCGTTTGACCAGCAGAAGGGAAAGTGGTACTGTTATCGCGTTCGATCTGTCAACAAGTTCGGCATCAGTGAGCCGTCACTGCCCGGTGCACCCGTGTGTCTGGGAGAACCGCTGGGTGAGAGAGAGAGAGAGAGAGAGAGAGAGAGAGAGCATGTGTGACGCATTCTGTCATGTTTGCTAGAAAGTTGTGCTGTCCTTTATTTTCCATGAAATCAACGTGGATGATGTGAATGATGAATTTTCTGTGATCTTTTTTCACCTCTAATTTCATTGTCCCTTCCCAATGCAACTGGTCATGTGACACAAGTAGCCAATAGTGTTTGTCTACTGTGATGTCATACCATCATAGGTGCCACGGTCAACCACTTTCTACACGTTTTTAGGAGTTCCAGCCTCACCGCACGACATCCTGTCCATCCGAGACAGCGACACCTCCGTTCTCCTCCAGTGGAAAGAGCCCAAAATAAACAGAGGGAATTCTGGGATATTACCTGTACTGCAGTGAGGTTGGAAGTGGACAGTGGAAGACCATCAACAACAAACCCATCACCAAAACCAGGTCTCTTAAGATTTATAATAAAAAATCATCTTTCTTGAATCAGCATCACTGCTCAGTATCACCTGTCTCCATCTCTCTCTGTCAGATTCACAGTTCACGGACTGTCGACTAATAAACAGTTTGTATTCCGCGTGAAGTCTGTGGGATTAGCCGGAAACAGCGTGTACTCGGACGAGTCTCCTGCTGTACGAGTTAAATCGGCTAAATGTAAGAGTCTGTCGACCTTCGGCATCTTCTCATCTGAACTCTCGACACCTCTCCCTGCATGTGCAAACACAGCAGCGCATCACATTGATCAGATACAAACACTGTTCGTGCCACTGACTACTGACTCATAAAACCCTGGAACCGCTCATCGACACCATAACAACGTGCCACTCATTCAGATCTGTTCAAATGGATCTAACGTGACCTTTGACCTTCTGTCTCTGCAGACGTTCCTTCCTGTCCATCAGCCATCACTGTACTGAACTGTAGAGGAGACGAGATGCTGATTGGTTGGAGAGCCCCAGCCAATCACGGAGGAGAACCTGTACGTGGATACTATCTGGACCAGAGGCAGAAGTCTCAGGAAACCTGGAGAGAGGTCAACATCAAGCCCATCACAGACAGAACGTACAAGGTGTGTTCACATGTATGACACGGCACCGTAACAGCCAATCAAAACACACTTCCTGTTTTAGGGTATTTCACACATTATACCTACTACTTAGAGAAGATTGTATGATGTCATGTGTGTTTTTGATTCAAACGTATCTGCAGTAAGAAATCATCTGTGATCAATTAAATGTAGACACTGTAAAACATTTGCAGTCCTCTCCAGCTAAACATGTTAAAGGTAAAGTTTTGTCAATTTTACAAAAGCCTGTTGAAAAGACATTAATTAAACCTCAGCTGAGCCTATTCAAATTCAAATATAACTAGCGGTCAAGGATAGTTATATTTTACTTTACTAAATCAAAACTTGGAAAACCTTTCTGTTTATGAAAATCGAATCGAATATTGGCATTATAACAATTATTGGAAAACGTAAACTAAACGAAAATGTTTAATGTTGCATCAGAAATAAACTGAAATAAGTTTAAGGCTCTAAAATGATAATTATAAACAAAAATGTTTATTAAATAAAAATAAATTAATCTTATATAGCAACAAACAAACCAAATACTGTAAATAATAAAATGTCAAAAGTAACAAAACACAATAGCTAAAAATGCAACTAAAATTAACATAAAAAATAAAGATCTAAAAATAAAAGCTAATTTAAATTATTAATAAAACAATGCTATAATAGCAAATAGTCACTTGAAAATGTTTAGATGAGTGCTGCATGCCACATAAAATGTGGGCTTCATTGGTTTAATGTGATTGTGAATCATATTTTCTTGGGCTTAACAGGTTTAAAAAAATATTCAGGGACATGTTTATATGAATTTTTTTTAAATACCTCCAGAATTCGTTTTTTTTATTTTGGTTCTTGCCACTTGTTGCTGATATGGCATTAAATATTCAAATAATAAACAAACACAAAATTTGCGTTAAGCTTTTTGGTGTGAGCAAAAATGTATTCGATTTGTTTATATGTTTATTTTATTATTTATTTATTATATATATATATATATATATAGTATTATTATTATTTTTCTTTGTTTTATCTAATTTACTTAATAAAATGAATAAATAATAATACAATTGTTAGATGCAGTTTGACCTCTTGTGTCTGCTGTCATTGACCATCTCTTGCAGAAGACCAACAGTATAATGTCATGTTTGGAATTTCAGACTCTAGTTTTGTCCAGTTCTCTGTTTATGCACGATGCCCTCTATTGGACAGAAATGTCCGCTGTGACATCATCATCATCGTGTCTCTTTCTATTGACACATCCTCTTAAAAGAAGCTTTTTTGTATTTTGCTTTGTGCAATTCATTTATGGGATGAGTCCATGTGCATGTCATTGAGAGAATGCGAGGATACTTGTGAGCGCTCCGTGTTCATTGCATGTGAATGTAATGTTAATGATTTCAATGCGTCTCAATGAGCGGTCAGAGAGGCGTGTCACCTGCCCAACCTCATTACCTATAAAAAGGACTTGAGAGCGATACAGAGACGGATGTGTGCCATCTAGTGGACTTTCTCTGTTCCAGCATTCAGCTTCAGAGTCTCCGGATAATCCTGTGATTTGATAAGAGGATTGGGGGCCTAAAGTAAATCGGCAAAAGCTTCAGGATGAGCATGTTCCTAAATCTAATCTCAATTACATGTGACCGGCTGACCGCTTCTGTCCATCGGTCGTCCACATCACACAAACGGAGTTATCAGATCACACTAAATGCCTCTCAATCTAGAACATCAGGCAGAAGATCGATGCGCCACACGGATGAATTAAACCTCTCTGAGTTATACGTGTGTCTTGTTTCCAATGTCACGTGGAATCTGAAAAAATAAAAGGAAACATTCTTTGCCTTCTTTCAACAGGTACGATCTCTAGTAGCCTCATCGTTGAAGGTGCATTTCTCATTTACGAAAAGGGAAAGTTTTTGTGTGTTTTTTCTTCAGGTCACGGGTCTTCAGGAAGGCAGTTTTTATCAGTTCCGGGTCTTTGCAGCGAACATCATTGGACTTGGAAAACCTTCAGAGGCGAGCGCGATGTTCCTGTGTGCGCCGTGGACGATGGCTGAGCCGGGTAATAAAACCATCAGTTTACAATTTTGTCCGAGGAGTTTTCTTTCTTGCTGCTGTGACCTCTGCTGTCAAATACAAATCTGAAATAAATTGTGCAAAAATAAATCACATTTACAGCATGTAGCATCTTGGGGCGTTTAGAATAAAACTACGCTCTTTGACCAATAACATGACGTTGTGATGTTTTCTAGATACTGATGTGATGTTTTGCAGGATGTCCGTATGATCTGGAGTTTAGAGAAGTGAGACGTAACTCAGTCGTGCTGCTGTGGGCGGAGCCTCTGTACAAGGGCCAATCAGAGATCAGCGGGTATATAGTGGAGATCACTGAGGGGGCGGAGTCTGAGAATTGGACCCCCGTAACAAAAGAGCCGGTGACGGAAACTCATTTGAAGGTCCGTTTTGTGTCTCTCTGGACTTGACGAGTAGTGAAATATTCATTCCATTGATTCGATTCCCAAAAATGATTCTTTGACCGATTCATTGGCGAAGAAACCTTTCTTTCTATGGGTCAGTGCGAATAAGATCATAAAAGATTTATTTGTAAAACTGTTTTGGAGCATTCTTACTAATGTTATAAAGCAACCTCGTGGGCAAAAAGAACCCATGTGAAGAGTTAGGTAAAAAGGGAGGTCGGAGCTTTCTGCAGATGGGCGGGTCAGCCGCAAGTGGGTGGGACTTAAGCCGCTAGTGGGCTGTACAAACCTCTAGAGGATTTTGATTGGTTTATTTAATGTCGTGTGTTGTAGCATTGGTTCCTGATCCACAGTTGGTGTAGTATCTTGGGATACTAATAAAAAGGAGACTCAGAAAAGGCCTTGATTCTCGATGGTCACTTTATTGAGGACCCATCACAAACAACACAAAAGCATACACTCGCGCGCAACACACACTTCGCTTCTTCACTGCCTTTTACATGCCACATACACGATGCGTTACTGCCCCCTGCTGGAAAAATCTCAATATCCACATACAACAGTTGGTGACGGAATATTTTGTGTTTTTGTATAAAAAAGTTTCTGTTATTTTTTACGGATTTTTATGCATTTTTTAAATGCAGTCAAAAACCTTAAAATTACAGAAAAAGACGGTAAAAAAATTATAATAATTTTACAGTTAATTGCCGGCGCCCCACCTGCCAGAAAATATCAGTTTTTAACAAGTTTTTTTTAGAGTTTATTTTTTAAATACGCCAAAAACTAACTCCTCCCACTTACAGTTCTCCAGGCTGCAGCAGTCACTACTTGCATGTGAAAGAGTCACAAAAACACGATGTTGAATTGTGCGTGAATTTGTTTTTCACGATTGTGGATCAGGTGTCGGGTCTTCAGTCAGGTCAGACGTTCCGTCTGCGTGTCTCAGCGGTGAACAGCGCTGGCGTCGGGATGTCTTCAGTTCCCTCAGAGGCGGTGAAAGCTCAGACTGAAGCAGGTCAGATCCCTGATCATCTGCATAATGACTCTCCATCTCACAGCGAGCTGCTTTTAAACTCTGTCCTGCCAACAGGGACCAAAGAGATCCAGATCGGGGTTGATAATGACGGCTTCATCTTCCTGAGCTTTGAAGCTCCTGACGCGGACGAAAGAGATTTCTTTAAATGGAATAAGAACTACAGAGAAGCGATCGATGCCGGAAGAGCTCGACTGGAGAACAAAAACAACAGGTGACTGGATAAGGGCTCATGAAACCAGAGTTTGATCACAACACACCTGACCAAAAGGACTGCAAATAAAACCACAGATGAGATCCCTTTAACATCTCAATGATTTCTCCTAGACGTCCTTGAGACTACATGGAGACGTCTCGTGTGCGTCTCAGATATTTCTCCTGAGAAAAAGAGTCGAATGTGTCATTTGTAATTAATTACTGTAATTTAATTACTTTTCCCTTGAAAAGTAAAGTAAGAGATTACTCTTATTTTGTCTGTAATTTAATTACAGTTACTTCTGATAAAATTTGACTATATACTGTGTCATATATTCAATATCAAAATTATAAGTCTAACTTTAAAATAAATGCTTTAATGTATCCGTCTCCCATTTGTAATACTTTGGTCAGTTAATAAGAATAATTTATGTAGTAATTTATTATTTATTAAAATGAATTAAAAGAGCCGTTTCATATCCATCCCTAAATCAATTATGTAGGATATAGAAGGTTATTAGTAATAAGTCATTAAATACATTTTGGAGAGAGTCATTTGTACAGTAATCTAACTACACTATTTAATATGTACTTTGTTACTAGTAATGAATTTCTTTTTCAAAGTGACTTACCCAACACTGTAAACTGAGCTCAGATTTGTCAAGTCTGCAATCAAAAGTCAATATTACTCAAGAGTCTCAATATGAACTCAAACATTTCTCATCACATCCAGATGATTTGACCTCTACAAGCTACATTCATTTGAACGAATCTATAAGTCTGGTGTGTCTCACAGGTCTGTTTTGACCTTCACTGACGCCTCGCAGCAGGATTTGGGTCTGTACACAGCGGAGTTGAGCGGACACCCGGACGCCTCGTCTAGTTTCACCTTCACTGCGGAGGGTAATCGCATCATCACCCGAACACGGTCACATTCACACCCTGTGCGTCTGCTCAGCATCACACCTGATATAGAACACGTGTGTTCAGAGCGTGACGCTGGTATTTTATCATCATGAGTCATTGATTCATCTGCGCACAAGTCCTTTAGTCCTGCACCGTGTTTTACACCATCTGGGCGTTTCTCTCAGTATGACACACCGTTCTGTCTCATATCTTTATCTTATAAATCTCTCTGAAACAATCAAACACAACCAGAATAACTTTACATCTTACAGACGTTTGAGATGGTTCTTGTGTTTCAGACTTGGACAGACTGACAGAGCTCAGCTGGCACATCAGGAACCCGAGTAAGTGAGAGCGTCAGAAAACGAGTTTCATTCTGCATGTGGATTTATTTCTGTCCTTCGTGTTTCTCTCATCATGTCTGTGTGTGGCAGTGATAGCGCTGAAGTCCGGCTGGCAGGTGGACGTGTCTGAACAGGGTCACGTCCGTATGTGGCTTCAGACAGAGTCTCTGAGCGACGCCGCATCTCTCCGTCTCATCCTCAATGACAGAGAGATCTCCAGCACGCCGGTAACAAACTCTCTCCTCAAACACCTAGTGACCCGATGTTTGCGGCTCGATGTTTCCCGATTTTATTCGTAGTGTTGATTTAAGACTATAAATGAAAGAGTTTTTACAACATGAGGTGTCTTAAAAGATGGCATAAAGTTTGTGTTAAACGGGGCCGTCGCAAGGGAAATGCGAAATGAACTTGATGTGCGCGGCCCTCGGGAGAGAATGGTTTATGATGATTCTCAAAGAAAACACACAGTGAGTCTATAGTAACGAACGCAACTTTCACACGCATCTGATGGACAGATAAACCTCGCTCTGCGTACAAAGTACAAAGTTTGCTTTCATTTAGGTTAAAGAAAGAAAAACGTCACACATCCATTTTTGCTTACATTACATGTAATGTAATTTTTTTTCATGTAATGTAATTTTTTTCACATCACATCAATGTGTCAAAGCACTCAATGTGACGTCTGGTTTTATGTATTTTCTTCTGATACAGTCTGATATCACAGTCTGACTTATGTTGATATTTATAAAGCTCTGTTTGTCCTTCAGGCTCGTAAGATTAACTTTGACAAGGCGAAGGGTCTCGTGGAGATCATGTTTGATCAACTCTCTAAAGAGGACGAGGGCTCCTACACCGCCCAGTTCAAAGACGGACGCGCCAAGAACCAGTTCACACTTGTCTTTGTGGAAAAGAGTATGTCACAGTACAGTACAGTTCTCCTTTAAAAAACAAAACAGTATAAAATAAATCCAATACGAGTTTTATATTTAAAAAGACTTGAAAAGACTTCTGTGTTGATTCTCTGTGTCATTGTGTTGGTCAGCGTTTCAGGATGCTCTGGCCAGATCTGAAGCCAACAGATGGAACTGCAAGAGAAAATCAGGTGAATCAACACATCTCATACAGATTTAACAGACACAGTCGTGGAAGAAAATAAGAGCATTCCAAATTTTCTAGATGCATTGTGGTCATTCCAGTCCAGTTTTCTTGTATTTCAATCAAATCAAACCTGAGGAGTGACCTTAAGTCATCCAACAGCAAAGACAAGACACATGAAAACTGTGAGAAAATCCAGGTTATCACATAAAAAAGAATTGTTTAACTTTTTCTAAATACAAAAAAATTGACTAAAAAGTTAACCTGAACTTATTTTCTTTGCAGTATTTAAGGTCTGAAAAAATACTTTTTAATAAATTATTTTCACCTGTTTCTCCAGTTCTCATCTTCTGTGAATAAATGCAAATAGAATATAGAACGAAACAAAAATAATAATTTTACCACCTAGAAATAGTTCAGAAAACTTCTCTGAATTGGTCTCTTAATTTTTTCTGTGGCTGTATATATATATATATATATATATATATATACCTAAACATACTGGCCAAATAAAAAATCTTCAAATGTTGCACGATGGTTTATTATATTGTTGCAAATGAATGTTGGTGTGACTTTGATGTCTTAGTATTTCAGGAATGTCTCCAATTAATATTTAGTGGTCATAAAAACTGAATGTATACACATTAATTATGAAATAATTGAAATGTCGAATAGAAATTGTTGAGTGTGAGTTCAGATCATATAAAGCCGAATGCATATATTTCTCTGCTTTCTTCTGTACAAGGTCCCCATTTTGAGGAATATTTGTCATGGACGGTGACCTCAGACTGTGAAATGATCATGAAATGCAAGGTAACGACATCACTGATCTGTAGTGATGTTTACAACAATACGTCTGTGTATTTGTTTCAAACATTTATTATCTAGCTACAGTATGCCTTTAAACATACACTATAAAAAAAATCAACCTAAAAAGCTGCCTTACTTTTTGAGTTCAATCAAATTAGCTTTATGAGTCAATTGAACTTAAATTATATTGAACCGAAATTAAAAGTTTAGTTGTATTTTACAACTCCTCAATTCAATATAATTTAAGTTCTAATGACTCATAAAGCTAATTTGATTTAAAGGCGCAGTTCGTAAAATCTGTTAAAAAAAGATATGTTCAAAACAACAGCAACGATGTAACTTGATGACCCTTTGAAGGAGCGTGGAATAATGGGAACTGTCGTCTTTAAAGCGAATCTAACACACATTTTTTCTGCCAATCTCATATTAATCTTGAGTATCTATAGAGTAGTATTTAGTTTGATCACATTTATAAAAGACAGATACAGCTGTACGATTATTTCCGTAAACATATGGCGCGTGCGGGGGGGAGGGGTAGGCTGAACTGAAGCACGTGCACACCCATTGTCAACAAAACACAGACATCAGTTTCACTCACCGCATGCGGTTCATGTCCGGCATCTTTTAGGACTGGACAGCTCCATATATCAGTTTCAAACCATCTCCAAATCTGGTCTGTAATAACAACGAGTGTGTTTACTGCTGCAGGTCACTAACATGAACAAAGACACACAGATGAAATGGTTTAAAGATGGACTTGAGCTCACACAGGCGGTGCTGGAGCCGACGGGTGTCAGTACGTTAATGGTGCCACAGGTACAACACATGAGCTGTCAGACATGACACAAAATAACTTTATTTAACATCACACGATACACATAAAGAGAAACTTGAAGTATGACCAGACGTCTCTTTGCTGAGTAAAGAAGCCTTTTTGATTTCAATTTTGATTTTCAATTCGTATAACTGAATAATTCATGTAAAAGCTTTGAAACCTTCACATTTCTTATTTAAAACATCCAGAGGCTGTTTTCTTTTCTTTTAAGTGTGTTACAGCAAGTGTGATTGTTAAAGTTAGACACGGCTGATTTCATAACTTTACACAAAATATTCCTTCAACACATCAAGAGTGACTTGCGATTCCCTGCTGGAGATTCAATACATCCTCAAGGCCTCCTAGTTAGGTCCGTTAGTCGGGAGTGACATCATAAATCATCGACACGTGTTGACTGTGTTTGTGTTGTGAATTGTTCAGGTGACGAGGAAAGAAGCAGGTGTGTACAGAGTTGCTGTGTCAGACGGCAGAGGAAAAGATGAGAGTGTGATGGAGCTGCTGGATGATGGTGAGAATCATGATTTTACCACACACACACACACACACACACTGTGTATTGAGCATTATCAAAAGTTCTGCTACTTGATTCTGATTGGTCGAGCTGCGTTCAAAGATACTGCTGCATCTTTGTTGCTCGGCAATCACTCCACTGTAATGTGTAATGGTTCAAAGGACCACACGTGCACACAACTCTACTTGTCATGTTCGGTGGAACCGGAGGAGCTCAGCATCTTGCCGTTGCTATGGTTACCTCTTCAGACAGATTCAAGTGTTTGTTTAATAGCAAGCGGAAAAACACATCTCATTATGGTGGATATTGATATGTTGTTTTAAACACTGTTGAAACACTGGTTAGACCCCATAATTCACACCCTGCGGTTGACATCAAGAGGTGAATTAAATATTAAAATGATACTAAAATGATGTTTTGTTTGCATTTCTCCCAGAATTTGACAGGCTCATGCAGAAGCTGAGTAAGCAGTGCGGTAGGTCCATGTTTATATCTTCATAAAGCATCATGTTCACTTTATATCGTCTTTATAAATGATGGCAGCTCTTGTCTCTCTCTCTCCTCTCTCTCTCTCTCTCTCTCTCTCTCTCTCTCTCTCTCTCTCTCTCCCTCTCTCTCTCTCTCTCTCTCTCTCTCTCTCTCCTCGTTCTCTCGCAGCGCTCTCTGCTGGACCGGTGAGAATTCAGTGCACTGCTCAGGGTTTCAAGCTCTACTGCTCTCTGAAATATTATCTGAGCTACATGAAAACCAGCTGGCACTTCAAGTGAGTCGTGTGTTTTTAACGTAGAGTCATGGTCTAAAGTGATGTCCAACTTTGATAAGTTAAAATCTTCACTGATTATTCAAATGTCGTATGTGCGTTGCATTGGTGTGAAGTTTAAAGTCCCTGTGAAATAAAAAATGACAATGCCTATTTTTTCATGAAGTCCATTTTATACCGTACATAGTATCCCTCAAAACCTGAGAAAGCATCAAAAGCAAATATTGTTCAGATATGTTCTCCGGACATCACGTTTGCACTCTATTGTGCGGTTATGATTTCTTTCTGTGAAACTGCCAGATAGTTCAGTTGTGCAGTTTGTCTAAAGACCTTTGTTGTTTTTATTCCTCTTTTGCACACTTTTGATCTGTTTGTCTGCGACAGAGAGAAGAGAATTGACCAGCAGGAAAGGACGAGTACCGGCAGCAGTATGCAGAAGGTTTGGATTGAGATTTTTAATCCCACTGAAACTGATAAAGGCAAGTACACGCTGGAGATGTTTGATGGTCATGAGACACACAGTCGATCTTTGGATCTGTCAGGACAAGGTGAGCAACAGAAAAAAGGAATTTGCCTGAAATCAAGCGTCACATGTGATTTTGACATCTTTCTTCTCCTGTAGCTTTTGCAGATGCTTTGTTGGAACATCAGAGACTGAAGTAAGTCAAATCCTTTAACCTGCATCGGTTTATAAAGAGTGTTTATCCATACATGACCTGACCTTCCATTTCTAATTTGGCTGATGATTTTAAAGGGGTCCTGTATTCTTTTTCACTTTTACAGCTTTATGTGCACTTTTTGCTGTTTAATCATAAATTTGAGTATGACAATGTCTGCAAACTGTTACAAAGCTCAATGTCCACCAAGAGTTATTGTAGGGTTTGTTTTTGTAGTTTTCTTATTACTTTGAAGTATAGTGACTTTTTTTGCCATCTTTTATGTACTTTTGTCAATTTATAATTTTTTCAAATTACCGCACAAGTTTAATTTATATTTTTAATTTAATTAATCATTTGACGTATAGTAATTTTGTAAGATTTATTTAAGGTTGTTCAGGTTTTATTTTTTTTCAAATTAATACATTTTATGTCTAAAACTTAGTTTATTGTTAAAGCCGCTAATTCATTTTTTTGTCACTTTAGATAAAAGCGAAGCTAGATGAATATACATCCTTTTTTTTCAAATAGGATTCTATTTCTATTTTAATTACTTTCAAATATCAGTAATGTTTTAATAGTTTTAGGTTTAGTTTAACTAAGAGGTCCTGCAAAAATGTGAAATATGGGGAAACATTTTTTTTAAGTACATCCCAACAAGGAGTTTTTTAACTTTTTTGACAACTCAACTTTACATTTGACACAAAATTGTGTTTATAAGTATATTTTATGTATTTTATAAATATTCATATTTACTGAAATGACATAACTTAAAATATTGGAATGTTTGATCTGTAAATGCATTGGATCATTGTGGTTCACCTGATAATATTGTATTTGTTTCTTTCTTTTCTCAAAGGCAGGTGGCGTTTGCTGATAAAAGTGAGTATTTGTGTCAGAAAAGGTTTCAGTTATGTGCTCAAAAAGGCAAACTTCAGACTTCATCGTAATGTTTCTTCTGACAGATCGAGCCAGAGTCACGAAGGGTCTTCCTGATGTCGTGGCTATAATGGAAGATAAGGTAAATGTAATCTTACTGTTATAAGACCCGTGGAATTGGTCTGGGTCAGTCTGACGCAGGTTGTGTTTCTCTCTGTAGTCTCTGTGTTTGACGTGTTTTGCTGATGGAGATCCAGCACCAGAGATGTTATGGCTGAAGAATGATCGAGAGCTTACCTCCAGCGGTCAATACAGCATCACATATGACAACAAGTCCTCCACGCTAACCATAAACCACGTCAACATGGACGACTCAGGCAACTACAGCATCTTGGTGCGAAATAAGTTCGGATCGCAGGCGGTTCTTGTGACGGTCAGTGTGTATAAACACGGTGAAAAGCCTCGAGCAGATGCAGTGGAGGTGTAAACAGAGACACAATTTCATTGGGAGTCACAGCTACAAAATAAAGTGAATTAGGAAAATCAAGAAAATGACCATGGCCACTTTAAACTAGAGGATTCGCCTTTTTAACTCGATGCAAATTTCATTCATTAACACAGTGGGATTTTTAGCATCTATGATCTAAATGTATAACAAATGTCCCCAACTAGAGTCATTTCCACTACTGCCTACAGGCCATGAAACTACATTTTTAATCTCACGTGTTGCTTTAAGAGTCTGTATTTACAGTATCGATATGAAACACAGTGTCATAGGCATCTGTATCCCTGACTGACAGAAGTTCATTTCTGGTGTGTTTGGTTTGTTTATTTGATGTGTGGTTTGTTGTCATTTTACAAGTGACATTGAAAACTGTTTCTTTATTTTCATTCATGTGTCACTTCAACGTTAATCAAAAAAACCTTAAACAAATAAAATGGTTCAGCAAACTCTGAGTGAGAAGATCATATTCATTTGCACGTTTCCAGTTACTGTACACTATAGAATATATAAGTGCACTACTGTGTATATAATTACAGGACAATATAAAATCTATAAGTGCAGTATAGTGTATTTAACTACAGTGCCGTATAGAATCTACCAGTACAATTTAGTATAGATTATGTAACTGAACTGCAGCATAATATGTACAATTACTGTGTGCTATACAGTACAGAATGGAATACATAAGTACCATATAGTATATACAGTATAACTACAGTACAATATAGAATCTATAAGTACAGTATAGTGTAGAATAGATCATTGAAGCGCCCCATAGTATATACAACTACTGTGTGCTATATAGAACTGCATTATAGTCTAGATTATATAAATACATTATAGTGTAGAATATATATCTATAGTGAAGCATAGTATTTACAACTACTGCATGCTTTACAGCAGGGTATGGAATATATAAATGCTGTATAATGTATAAATGCAGTATAGTGTCATGAATATGTAACTGCAGTAAAGGACAGAATGCATTTTGAACAACATTAGTGTATATTGATAGCACAGTGATTTTTAAGTGTTTGCCCCTGAGATTGCAAAATAATCACACTGAGGTCTGTTTCATGTTTATTGTGCAACCAGAGCAGAGAGAAAGCAAACAGTCCACAGTGTCGTTCACCTGTTATATGTTTAAACAGTCTAGCATCATTTCATCAGGTTCTTTTCAAAATGTAAAAGATTAAATGATATGATATGATATGATTAAAATCCATGTTGGATGTTCTGCAAACACGGCATTAAAATGATATGCAGGCTCCTGATGGACAATGTTCTGTGATTATTTATTCTAATGTTAAAATGTAATGTTCAAACTGTAAAATCTGTTTTTTGCAGGTCCACCCTAAATCTATGTATTTAAATAACATTATCACAAATGATAAGTATGTTATTTTTTGTAAAATGACTTGTTTCTTTCTTCTGCAGAGGTACAAGGTATTTTACAAAGAATGTTGACAACAACACAACACTGAACCTCATTGACTTCCACCACAAAACCACTGAGACATTTCTCAAAATATCTTCCTTTTGCATTTCACTAAAGACAGAGTCACATACAGATTTACAAAAACATGATATCTATTTTTAAATGAGTACTTGCTGGCGATACGTCTTTAAATGAATGATGAATGTCAGACGGCGATGTTAGTGAACTCTGGGTTGTTCAAACAGTGGGAAAGTGTCAATCATTAATCTGACGAATGAGCGAGCGCTATCTCTCTTAAATGTATAAGTAGCGGGGTGGATGAGCATCATCTTCACATTGCCTTTAGTTTCTCAAAGCAGTCTGAAGCTTTTGGCCGAGAGGTTTGATCACAGCAGACATGGCCTTCAGCGGAACATGGCAGGTGTACGCTCAGGAGAATTATGAAGAGTTCCTCAGAGCCATCTGTGAGTTCTTACACTTACACCCTCTACTCTTTAAACATCGTTTCGTTTCAAATCTCTTTTAACTTTAAATAAGCCATGAATGAAGGTCGCTCAATGTGTGTGTGTTTCTCATCTCACAGCACTGCCAGAAGACGTCATTAAACTGGCCAAAGATGTCAAACCCGGTGACAGAAATCCAACAAAATGGCAACGACTTTAAAATCACATCCAAGACACCTGGAAAGTCCGTCACTAACTCCTTCACCATCGGCAAAGAAGCTGAAATCAACACCATGGACGGCAAGAAGCTGAAGGTGAAATAAATCCGTCTCAGACAGGACAAGACATGTTCTAGTTGTGCAGGGGTATAAATATTATATTAAAGTATGACTTGATTGCTCTGACTCACTACATTTTCATGATAAAAAACTTTCCCCATATAATCTAGTAAGTACATATTTTTCTGACCATGATGACATAAACCTCATCCGCTCAATTTCCCTTCTTACAGTTAATGAAGTGGATTTCAGTGTGAATTGAATCGTGTTCATTCATTCTTGTGAAGAAACAGCACAGTTTCTGACCTAAAGCATTCTGTCCACATCTGAAGGAAGTGAAGGACTTGAATGATTTAATATTACATTTTTAGTTTCTCTGTACTTTTTATACATCAATGGTACAGTGTTAGCTTTCGAGGAGAGGTCTGTCTGTCTGTCTGTCTGTCTGTCTGTCTGTCTGTGGCTTCAGACTCATGTTTCCCTCTTTCTGGTTCAGTGCATTGTCAAATTGGATGGTGGAAAGCTGGTGTGTGACACAGATCGATTCTCTCACATCCAGGAGATCAAGGGAGGAGAGATGATTGAGGTTTGTGCTCAACACTTCAGTTCACGTCACAGCATACCAACTAAAGCACATTCTCATAGAGACCGGGGCTAGTTGTCACACTGAGAAGTTCTCACAAGAGCTGTTTTCTAATGTGAATATACAGTTCGGGGGCAATAGTCTAATTTACAGATATGGGTTTTCGGCAGCAGTGGTTTAGTGCAGGACGCTAAAGTTTAAACCAACCCCCGTGTGTGTTGCCTTTTCGTTTTCCTTTCTCCCCCATCCTGACGTTACAGAAGACGCTGACAGTAAGTGGAACCACCATGATCAGAGTAAGATTTCCTTCTGTCAGACTGGCTATTTAAAATAAAGCTTTGATTTATCAACGTCCTCGTGTCTCACATCTTTTACAGTTTTTTCATAATCGTCCATCCTAAACGATAACATCCTAAATACATAACATGCATGACAAAAAAATCATTATAGTCTTAAAAAATGAAACAATAAATATAGAAAAACGTTAATTGTATTGACCGTTATATTATAATTATAATTATAATACAATAATCAAGACAATAATGACATCAAAATATCATCATAAAAATACAATAAAATCGCTTGAATGTGTTTCACGGACGTCTGGTGACGTCACCCAGGCCGTTCATCCGTGCGCATGCGCGTGTCAGTGGCGCGCTTGTTTCCCGTGTCCGTGACGTGGGCAGACTCAACTGAGGTGAACTGCGGCCTGCGCGCGCTGAGCGAGTGTCCGTGCGAGAACAGAACAGAACCGTTTCATGATGGCGAGATACATGAGACCTCCAAACACCTCACTGTTCATCAGGAACATCTCTGACGAGAGCAGGTCAGTGTTGACTTCTGAGGGCACATCATATACTGCGCGCGAGAGCCTCCTAAAATACACAGCTCGCGCGCGCTCGCGTACGCTGCGGTAAACTCTGCGTGAAAATACACATGCTGTGTTAACTGTAGGATTTAAGTCAATGTCGATATGCGTGTTTAATCGATGAATTGCAACTCTCGTGACGTTTCTCACAACAGCTCGGTTTATGCTAATCGCTAAAGCTAACATGAGAGGAGAGGTTAAAGCCCTTATAGGTTTTTTACATTCATGACTGAAATGAGGAAGCAGAAATAATGATATTCAAATATTCGCTTGAAAACCAGTTACATGGAATTCAAATATAAATTCAAGTGTTGTTGTAGTTTTCACAAATATGTTTTTCTGTATACATCACTTATAAACGTGTATCGTACAAACACGTGTGTTTACAAAGTTACACATTTTTCTCCACGTGTAAAAATACGGTAGTACACTTCAGTATTTACTAATGATATTAGAAGTACTTAAATATTTACTGCCATAAGGTTCAAAAACATCATAGTCTGTAGGAATTTGACTACAGTTCAAATTTAAAGTCGGCATACAATAGGCCCTTTTCACATGACGTCACGCATCTGCCGTGAAGCAGTGTATCGCTACTTTCCGCTTGCGCCTCAGAATGGAGTTGACCAAGTCCCTTGCACAGCTGCCACAAATAGGGCTAGATGATGTACAACATCTTGCAGACAGATTTTCGCTTATGACAAGATCAAAGCTAGATAAAGGATACAAATACTGTGTTGAACACCTGTTTGATTATGAAGGTAAGTGTTTTGTTTTCTTTTTGTGTTAGCGAATGTGCTAGGATAAGTACTTGAATAAGTGTTCTGTCAGTTTTTCTGTCACTGTTGTTAAATTCCAGCGCGATGGCAAAACTGAACTTCTTCTTGTTTGTTGCAAGACGGATGTCATGATACACTGCGAGCAGGCGGAAGTTAAGTGACGTCATTGTGAAAAGGGCCTATTAAAAATCTTTATTTACAGAAATATCTTTATTTCCATTGTCTTACACGGTGATAAGTATTCATTATAAATGATTTATCTGTGCACACACACACCATAATTATTTTTAATTCATTTGCACTTCTTTAATCAAACACGTTAAGCTCCTCCCCCTCTTTAAACGACCTCTCTTCACTTCTGGCGCGAGGGCGGGGCTGCAATGACTGACAGATTGCGAACTGACGTTCAAGTCTTTCACCTTTTAACGATCCAATCAGTTGTCGGTGGATGAAATCAAGTCCCGCCCTACATTTTTTTTTTCTAATTTCAGAAGTCGCCACTTCCGTTTCATGCCGCCTTTAAACCTTAGTCGATTTTTATTCCAATATCAATCATTTCGATGTCTAAAATGAATGTACTAAACTGAATCTATAGCGTGTACTGTACTGTCCTCTCTTTCTGGAACACAATATTAGTTTGTGATGGTATTTGACACATTTCCTCATTGATAAACAGCTTTCTTCTTTGATGTTCTCCATATGCATTTAAAATGATTCCCATGTGAGCCTGCAACCGATCTAACCAGCCCACAGTATTTAAAACCAATGGTTGAAGAACCGTTGCTTGAATAAACTCTAAAAGAGCTCACAGCATTCTGGGAGAAGAGATCTCAAATCAATGTACTGTCGTTTCATGGTGCTTTAGGCCAGAGGATTTGCGTCGTGAGTTTGGTCGTTACGGACCTATAGTAGATGTCTACATTCCTGTTGACTTCTATTCACGACGACCAAGAGGATTTGCATACGTACAATATCCTTTGTGTAAAGAAAAGAAAACAGTGTAAACCTATACAGGAACAGTTTACTGGCCCTCATGTGGTCCCAAATTTCTTTGATGCTTTCATTGTATTGGTAAAAGAACGACGGTGAGTAGATGATGGTGCAGGACGCGGCCGTGAATGTCAGATGTTTGGTGATCATTGTGGCCGTTGTCTCCTAACCGATATTTCCTCTGTTGTTGTCTCAGAAAATGTAAAGACATACAGTTCTGGAGACCCTCCCTACAGAGAATATTTGAAAGGGCCGATGTAGAGTAGATTCAAGACAAAGTGAAAAGGAGAAAGAAAGAATAAAGAGAAAGTTAAAGCTTGAAGATTCAAAGGGGACCAAAATTGGAGTCAAGGCCTCGGTCTGACCAAAGAGAGGAAAAGACTAAAGGTTATTGGGCACACAACATCCCCAAGTCCTTCTCGGAGGCGGTTAAAGAGAATAAAGGTCAAGCTCAAGGTCAAAGGTCAAGCATGTTAAAGGTAACAAGTTTTAACGTTGTATCCTACCAGTACAAAGCCACATGATTTCTTGACGTAATCAAAGGCGGTTTTTCAATCCATGACTTGTGTACGCCCCTGTCCGACTTAACCCTATAGATGTCTTACTTTTGTTCTAGTTTTTCTTTCCAAGCTACCTCATCATTTCATATGTCATTTTCCCTCTTGCCGATCATCACGATAGCCCCAAAAGTTTTCTTTTCAAGTCATTGATAAAGGTGGTTTTATTTAGTTTTCGTATTTTTTCGAGAAGTCAAGTGTCTGTTTTAAAAGCAAAGCCTTAACAGCCGAGCAGGTTCGAGGATGTGCGAGACGCAGAAGACGCGCAGCATAACCTGGATAGAAAGTGGGTCTGCGGACGGCAGATCGAGATTCAGTTTGCTCAAGGAGACAGAAAGAGTATGACATGATTTCCTGATCATAAATGTTCTTGTGTGTGTTTGAATCTTTTATATGAATGCAGTTTGTTGTAATCCCTGCAGCTCCCGGACAGATGAAAACGAAAGATGATCACTCGCCTCGTGACTCGCGATACGATGACGACGACAGAGACAGCCGCCGCAGACGATCACGCAGCCGCAGTTACGGCAGGAGGAGATCTCGCAGTCCGTCTTTTGATCGACGTGGAGGCAGGTCAGGAAGCCCCAGAGAGTGAGTATTGATATTGCTTTTCACTCGGACAGAAAATGAATATGCAAAGATGTTAAATCAAACAAATCTGAAGTTCTCTTAGTCTTCAATCTTCATTTTCTTAATCTTAAATCTTTAGATTTTCTTTTTAACTTTTGCTTAATGTTTTTCTTTCTTTCTTTACTTTTATTGTGCTGTAAGTGTTAAAGAACTTTTCACTTCTTGTACATGAACTTTGGATTTGTGTTGATGGTTTGCGTGTTTTCCAACAGCTCTCGGTCTGGCAGACATCGCAGGAGCAGAAGTCGAGATAATGACAGGTACAGTTAACCCTGCACATCAAATATTTGACGAAACACTGAATCAGGTTTTTTCAGTCCTGCTTGATTTGAAATATTACGTCACGTATTGTTTAATATTCATTCTTTTTAAAAAGTTTATTTAAAAGCACAAGCTGGACAAGAGCATTACAGATGTTGGGTGTAGCTGAGAAAATACATACCATGCAAAACTGAGGAGTTATCATTTTGACATGTCAAATTGTGCAATTGTTTCTTAAATATAAAGATGCAAATGTGGATATGATCTCGTATGAAGGGGAAATTAGTCGTTTTTCTTGCCTTCAATCAGGCACAGGTCACGTGATCACAGCCGTCGGCACCATCGCTCCGCGTCACAATCTCCTTCCCAGGATGCCAAGTACAAGTCCAAGAGCCGCAGATCACGATCCCATTCCAAAAGCCCCAGTCCCCCCACAGAAGACGTGCACTCGTCCGTCGCCCACCGTGAGGAGGAGAACCGTGGGCGTTCTGTCTCTCGCTCCGCCTCACGTTCACGCTCCAGATCGTGGGCCGGACGAAAGTCTGGAGGCCGTTAATGCATCTGAATATCACGTTCTGCTTTTATATACTGTATCATGTGCAGCTCGTCTCAGTGTGTGTGTTTACTGAACCCGTCATGCAGCTCATCGGTTTGTTTTTTGGATTTCGATTTTCACAAGTGGTTCTTCCAGCTGAGTTGTTAGTCTCGCATTTAAAACCATTGATGCAACTTGCGAGAACATGAAAGGTTTATATTTTCAAAGACGGTTTTAGGTAAAAACTTGTTCCCTTCTCACTTTGATCCAATATTAAGATGTTTTTTTATTTTTGTAGGTCTAGATAACAGATGCAGCAGCAACAGATTTTTTCTCTTGTTTGTCTTTTGGGTTATTAGGGCATTTCGGTTTTAAAGATTTATTTGGCGTTTGCTCTGTAAGACCAGTGTTACTCTTTGTCTCCTGAAAGGTTACCATGTATTTGATACTTTGTCAAACTGTTGCCATTAGCATCTGTTTATTGTAATATTTTTGTCATTGCAAATTAAACATGAAACACGAGTCTGAGTGATCACGTGTTATGTCTGATTTCTGAATTTGTCCATCTATGTGGTCTGTAAATGTGATGTCTCTGTTGCAAGCTTAACATTGACGGTTCGGAATATTATATGATGCATCTGCATGCGGTGAAATGCTGATGTTTTTATTCTCTGTGGAGAAGTTTAGCTGATCATCACACAAATGCTTTTACACTCATTTGAAATCATTTCAAACTTAAAATCAAATCAAACCCTTAAATCATGTTGATGAGACCTTATTGCAGTATATATCATTGAAATCTTTGCTTATAAACACTTCAATGTAAACGCAAAATAGAGTTTCACATGATTCATCTCAAATACTCTAATACATGTTTGATAACAAGCAATGTGTATTTTTGTACAAAAATGACTTGAGGTCATATGAACGTTTTACTCTTTATTTAATAGAGAGGGTCTTCTGCATGGTCACACCCCACAAATTAGCATAAACAACATACTAACAAAATGAATACAGCAAGGTGTCGGGAAGAAGGTGTCTTGGTTCAACCAAATTATATTTGTGGAAGAATTTATTTGAAGACCAACTAAAATAACCCCGGATAAAGACGTTTTTCTCATGACAACAAAAAACAAAGCACTCGACCAAAATTCAAAGAATGAAAGAACATTCAAATTAAACTTCCGCCTCTCTTCTATCTCTACCTCTTCTTCATTACCATCTGCCTATTTATTCTCGGGGTAGACAAAGATCGTCAATCTGTCATAGGCTACAAGCATCTGTTACCCCGGTAACAGAAGACTCCTCCGTGGACTTCAAAGATGTCAGTCAACAAACTTACTTGTAGTTTTATTACTATAGGTTTTATTCATAACAATTTTCAAGGTTACAATGAATAAACTTGTATCAAAGAAAATAATACGTTAAAGGTAGTATACTTCAAAATTGACTAAAGTAAAAAACGGCACTGTATCTAGGAAAGTTACCATACAGTTTGCTATAATAAATATCACACACCTGTATTTTTTTATGTGAGATTGTAAAAAATAAACTAGTTTCAAAGACCTTGTAACTTGTAGTGTAGCTATAACTACTTTCTCAGATGGGAAGCTGAGCTGTAACTGAACTACTTTTATAAACGAGCATCTCATCGAGTATCTACAATTTCAAAGTAGCTTCCGTTTCATACCGCTGCAGGTGATTGAAGATCGTTTCGTTATCTTTTCTCTTTCTGGGTTAACAGGGGCGGTACATATAACAGCTGGACCAATCAGACACCTCGACATCAACATGAACCAATTACGTTCTTTTAGCCTGATAACAGACATAACTTCCTGTGATCATTAAACGTTGTCTTTATCTCAAATACTCAACGATGAGGAGAGAAGCGCTTGACGTCATGCGCCTTTTCCTATTGTCCAATCGAATCTAAGGAGAGGCGGGGCTTCCGATGTAGTAACTCACCTTTTAAACGTCCGGAGACTGCAGCGGTGAAGGAGAGACTTGTGTCGGCTGCCTCGCGCTATTATCCTTGAGTGACAGGACAGCCGTTTCGGTGGTTACCTAGCAACATGCGAACATGATAACCGAGTTCTGTGTGATCGCCACCTAAATGCAGCCATATATCATTCTCCTGTCTCTGTGTCCTTGTGACATAATCCGAGTCTGAAGAAACAAGTTGTGAATAATACCTGAAATTCAAGAGCAAAGAAATCCCACGCAACATAAATCCTGTAAAAATATTTTGTTCCCTCTTAGTGAATGTAATGAGATCTTATTGCAGTATATATCATTTAAAATTCATTTCATTGATAAAACAGCGCTTATACACACAGTCACTTCACTTGTAAACTAGATGTAAAAGAGAAGCAGCGTGACACTAGTTTGCATCCAAGTTTATTTTGAAATTCCCCACTCCCTCTATACAAGAAAAAATGACTTTCCACAAAGGCAGCAGTGAACTCTCGATGATAGTAATTTTATGTTTAGGGCAGGAAAAATAAAATAAAATAATCACAGTGTAACCTTTTCTTTTTCTTTAAATACTCCTCGCTGTCGTCTTTGGCTGGGGTTTGGCGGACCGTTTACCGTCGGGCCAAATTCACGGGAAGTTAAAGTTCAAACCAATGAAGCTGCAGGGCTTCAACTTAACAAAAGCGATGCAGGAATGTTGTTATGCTCCGATAACAGAAATAAAAAAAGAAAGAATAAGAACAAGGCGTCTACGTTTGCAACGCAGACCAAACAAATGACTGCCGGGGACGAGACAGCACTTTTTAATTTCATAAAACTGTATAGACAAAAAATAAATCTACAAAATGGAACTAGTAATATTACACAACGATGAAACATGTTTCGTTCAACTACACAAAACCAAAGTTCTTGGTCTTGATGGCGAGTAAAAGTTTCTGTTTGAGAATCTGTTTGGAAGAGTAGAGTGGCACGTAAAGGCGGGAGATGCAGGTGTTGGCGGTGGGCAGGTGCTGGTCGTCCGGCGGGCGGATGGTGATGGAGGGCATGGGCTGGAATCCCTCTTCACTGGCAGGAAGAGACGGGCTGGAGGTCCAGAAGTACACCTGCACGTGCAGCACGAACACAAGTTACAAATCTGCGCTTCGGCTGCTTACATGAAATCATTCTGAGCGATGAAGAAGATAAACTTCCTACCAGGTCCTGCCTCTCGGTCATGTTCATCTTCTCAACGATGGACCAAAACCAGCGTTTGAACTGCAGCAGCTTCTCTGCATTCTCCCCTGCAAGTGCCAAATTAAAACCAAAATCACTTTGAAGCAACAGTCCAGCTGTCAAATACCTTTCAATAAACTACATTACTCGTGATGAATCACAAATATTTTAATACATATTTGGTAACAAACTATATTTATTTTGTACAAAAATGACCGAAGTAAAAATAACTTAATGTCATATGTTAGGGTCATATTATGAACATTAAAGCACTGATGAACTTTTTACTCTTCGTTTAATAGAGAGGATCTTCTGCATGGGTACACACCAAAACATAGAAGTCATACTAATTTGAGGAAAAATACATTTAAAGACAAAAATAAATATTTTAAACTAAAAATAACTCAGGAAACCCTTTTTGTTAACATGTTTTTACTATCAAGTTCCTATAATTGAAATGTTTACTTTCATGCACTCTTAAATTTGAGTCATTCTTATTCTAACGATTTGAATTTAAAGTAAGGCTGAGTAAAAAATACACATTCTTTGACTTTAAACCATCTTCAATATAAAGAAACATATCAATTCGGAAAATCCCTAAACGATTCTTAATTCACATGCCTCAGCTCAGAGAATATGATTTGTATTTCGCCATTTTTCAAGTTGAATTTTGAAATCGGTTTATTTCTTTAACTTGAAATTTATGAACAACTTGAAACATGTTTTTCAAGATTTCACTGTTGCACATCTACAATGAGTGACCAAACATTACTGTAAAAGATAAAAACAAGTCAAATTAAAAAGGGATCAAAACAATTGTCTGGCCTATACTATTAACGTGAATGTGTATTTCATTCATTTATCTCAGTAGAGGGGTTTCAGTAACCAGCCTATATATTTAAACATTGCAAAACTAATATTTTAAATGAAATGCTGATATTAATCGATGATGAATCGAATGAAAACCATATACATAAGTATCGAATCGCCAAAATGGTCACAAAACCCAGCCCTAGTGTAAAGGGAAGCGTGTACCTGACTCGTCATTGAAAGAGGTGAAGCTGATGAGCATCTGCACATTGACTTCTCCACAGCCGTTGACCAGCAGTCTGAAGTCCTCTGCCGTCAGGTCTTCTAGAGCATTCTTCGGAAGCACATCCAGAAGTCCTTTCCTCATGGCCTGCAAAACAACACTCTCCTTAACACCTCAACAAATGAATGAGCTCTTGGCAAACACGCAGACATCACGGTCCCAACGCTTACATGCAGAGGCTGTTCAGCCACCACCAGCATCCGGTGCTCGGCGTATCTCCTCACATACTCGTACACATTCAGAGGGGTCACAGGCATGTTGACCCCGCCGGCCAGCAGCTCCACCTGTAGGTACAACACAAGACAGTTAGCAACACAAACACATCCGCTCGCTCGAGCTCATCTTTCTGTAACAAAAGCAGGCGTCACCTGTCCAGATCCTTCCTCTTTGCAGAGGTCGATAGCGAACGCGAGATCCATGGCAGCAAACACGGCCTCCGCCTCTTCGGTCTGAGAGTGACGGATCAGCTGCCTCAAGCTCTCGTACATCACAGGGTCAAAGAACGCAAAGTCATGCCAGTTCACCTGCAGCGCGAGAGAACACACATGCTCGGAACACACACGCATCAACATCCCGCATGACCTCAGATCGGCTCTTCTCCTGTAAACCGAGGACAGACATAAACTTCTGCAAATACAACATGAGATGGATATTCACCTTTCTGCCCAGCAGCACTTTAATGACGTGTCTGTTGAGAGTGATGGGGCAAAGCTCATTCTGTAAGAGACATAAGCCAAGTATTCTGCAGACACAGAAGAGAAGAATCAGGGTTATCTGTCAGAACACGACACTGGGGGTTTGATGTCACATGAACTTTACGTGCGCCGTACCTGCCGATGTTCCTGAAGCAGTTGAGCCGAGCCTCTGTGTTCTTGCCTGGACGAGGCGAGTAGAAGCCTCTCTTGCCAGGCTGATAGAACAGAGGAGCATTATCATCTCCATCATCAGGGTCATCCAGCTCCATATCCACCACACTGCGGGTAGAACCGTGCCTCTTTCTGTTCTCCTGCTGGTGGAATATCAAAATGACGTTTTAAACCCACCATATAAGCCCTATGGAGAAGTAATGCCGCATTTCCAGCGGGTAAAATCCCCCCACAAAGACCATGCACGTGAGGAATAAAGAGGCGCCACGTCGGTGGCAAGTACTTCTCACATCGTCACAATTTATTTTTAATTGACCAATTGTGGTCTGTGGTCAATGTTCTGTACTATTCTAATTAGTTTTATTGTTCCTGTATATTAATGATAATATTTACTAATGATATATAAAATATTGTATTTAATAGGTGTCTCTCACATTAATCAACACTATTTTAATGTTGCTGTGGTACAGTGTACAATGTTTTATACAAATCATTTATTCAATTTAGTTTCGATTTCATTCATTTAACATGTCAAATAACTTGGATGCCCCAATATTAAATATGTTTGAACATTTATTAAAAGGTAACGCAATAGTTACATTCCCTAGTAATTAGTTACTTTTATAATGATGTAACTCACTTCTCACGGATAGTAATCGAGTTAGTAACTAACTAGTGACTATAACTAATCACTTTTATAGGTAACGTGCCCAACACTGTTCAGGACATACCTGTGCTTTCTCAGGAGCGTCGAGGAGGCCGAGGTCCAGAATACTGTCAGCACCGTTTTCCCTACGAGAGAGGAGAGACATGGACGTGTAAGTGAGGGAAAGGTGTGTGATAGTGAACGAGAATGTGAGAGAGAGGGTGTTGAGAAAGAATGATAAAGAATTGTTGTTTCTACTTCAACTATAAGAATTCATAGAAAAGAAATGTGGGCGTCACAGGTTTTACCTTCCATGTGTGATGAGCAGCTCCATGGCCTCTTCTACACGAGCTCGCAGCGAGTCCTCACTGGCCAGAAGCAGAAGCAGCTGAGCGGGAGAAAGTTCCAGCAGCATTCCAGTGATTTTACTGGCAAACGCCTGTGGAGTAAAACACAGTAAGACTCTCGATGGCTATACGCTCAATCACCTCTGTGACCTTTCATGTGAGTGCAGTGTTGTGTACCGGCTGCATGGCGTGTACTCTGGGGTACAGTCTCTCTCCCAGTGCCTGTCTGTGGGCAGGCAGGGGTTCAGGCTCATCGCTGGGGTTTCCTTCAGAGGCGGGTCTGAACGGTCGTGTGTCAATCGACAGCTGCCTCCTCGAGTCCCTGAAGGCAAAGAAAACATCATAATCAGCTAAAAGAGCAGTCAGGGTGATATAGCTGAAAGAAAATGAAGTGATATATTTCAGCTTTCTGACAACATTCAGTTTATATCATGATATCCATACATTTGCTTTTACTTAAATTTTCATTAACTCAAACTTCATACTTTAGCTGTGAAACAAGAAGATGTCTAAAGAGGAAACTTGAAATGAGGACTTAAAATTAGGGCTGGGACGATATATCGAGCAATTCTTTTGATCGCAGTTTCTCAATGAATTAAGGTTAAATGCCACCACCTCTGAAAGCCAGAGGGCGCTCTCACGCAAAAACTCCAGATATGGGCGACAGAAGAAGTACCATATAATCATGTTGTTCCAGGAAATGCCAATGGTCATATATCCTATTGCCGTTCTTCAAACTTTATTATAAATATACTTTATTATCATGAAATGTCCGACAAGTGTTGCTTTTTCAAATGCCCGTTATAAACGACTCAATCATATAGTGATTTTAGATCAGTACAGATCATCAGTTTAGATCAGTTACAGCAGTACTTCCTGCCTTTGCGATTTTCAGACACATATAATTAGTGTGAATCATGATACATCATCCCAGACCTACTTAAAATCATAACTTATTCAAAATGATGATGAATATAAAGCTGAAGGTTCAGGTGAAGTTACCTGTCTCGGTCACGTCTGGACGCAGCTCTGAGTCCTCCACTTCTCCGCTCACGCTCACGATCTCGGTTCCTCAACCGCTGCATGAGATCTAAACACAGAAAACACCAGACACATTTTTTCTCTTTACGCATCGGAAGAATCGAAAAATTATTTTTAAACAAAGTGTCATGTTAATGATCCATTAAAAGGTAAAAAAGGAATAACAGATACGTACTGCTGGCCTGCATTCCCTTGCTGACGCTCTGCACACAGTCCAGGTTTGGCAGCTTGTCGTTGGACAGGAAGGCCTGCGCGATAGCCGTGTAAAAACTGCGTGCCACACCGCTGCCCTCTCCCGGCTCGTCCTTGAACGTCACTTTGACGCGGTGTACAGCCATGGGTGTGGTGGTGCAGCGGCGGCCGAAGTGAGCGTTCAGCTGCCTCATGGTCTGCTGGATGAGCTGCTCTCGGTCCCGGTCAACCTCCAGCGCCAGATCACGTGACTGCAGGTTCCGCAGCTTCTCCATCTCCCGTCTGAACTTGGACTCCTTCACTCAAAACCTCCCAGTTCAGTCAGAATCTGCAAAGAGTTCACTGACGTTACTCAAACCAAACGTTTTGTTTGTGGAAAAAAGAAGAACATGGGCTGTACTTACCGATCCTGGTTCAGCTCCCACATCCTCCATAAAGACCCGGCCGAACAGCTCCAGGGACAGACGCCAGCGGCCCAGCAGCATGTCGTGAGAGATCACCATCCCCATAAAACTGCAATGAGGACTGCAGGAACCAAACCAGACGTCACTTCAGAAACCCACCGATTCACTCACAGCCACATATTAAATGAATAAATGTCGATCTTACATAAAGGTGGGCAGGGGTGGGCCGTCGCTCTCTGTCAGACCAATCTCTGCCAGGAGGCTGCTCTTTAACTGCGCGGCCAGGTCGTGAGGGGAGGGGCCTGGCTTAGATGTATCCATGTCTTGCTCTGCACTGGTCTGCTCGTCCCCGCCCCTCTGTCGGGACTCCATGCTCATCACGTTCTTCATGTTTGCAGAATATGACATCTTTGTGGGCAGAATCTGGGATGAGAATTACCCATAATACTTTTGGTTTTGATGTCTTAATACTAACTCAAGAGCATCGTTCTATTACACAAAATCTCTATTGTGCGGTTTGTTTCTGTTCAACATGGAGGCATTGGTATAACAACATAATGATAATCTAAATATATAAAAAAATGGACACAATACAGTGAGAAAGAATCACAACACAGGACTTCCTGAGCCATGTTTACCTGCAGGCAGTTCATGTCCACTGTCAAATCTGTCAGACCTTTACTGGCCATGTATGAGGATGAATAGAGACCTTGACTCGGCCTTCCAAACAGATCCTCCTTTCTAGCATTGGGCTGCGAGAAGACAAGAGCATTAGTTTAATGACATCAAACAGAGGACATGAAAGCACAAGAGTTCTTGTACAGAGGAGGTCACTGACCTGCAGGAGATGAGGCTGGTCAGCCAGAGGAATCGCTTCGGCGAGGGGAACTTCAAATGGGTTGGGAGGGATGCATCCCAGGAAGGTCATGGAGTCAGAGCGGCGGAAGAATGGATGGTGCTGTCCGGTCTCGGCAGGAACCGGTTCCTCGTCCTTATCCTGCAGAGTGGAGCCTGTGGAGCAGGGCTGTGCGTTAGCTGTTTTTGCACATAGCACTGGTGATACAGAGGTTTAAAGTTTTGTAGCACAGGCCAAAGATTGTGGCACAAGTATAAAACATCTTTGAAGTGCAGGTCATCACATAAACAGACAGGGCACTGACAAAGGTCATTAATGATAGATACAGATAAGGCCCAAAATTCTAAATTCCTTTTCAAAATGTCTGTGTTCTCAATTTTTTTTAAACTTTTTACATAAATGATTTGTCCACATAGAAATACTATAGTATACTATACCTTAGTATTTACTACAGTAATGCTAAGTACTACAATGTTTTTTAATCTTACTTAAGTAAATATTATAATGTAGTAAATTGATAACCTATAGTTAACACTATAGTACAAGTAAATAATTTTTTCATCTGGTTCAAATTGACCAGACATTTATTTGGGGCGTCGCCAAATGTACAAGGGGTGTCCCAGTGTACACTGGGAAATGTATTCTTCGCACAGACCGATTTTTTCATAGCATATATGTACAGCCCTGCTGTAGAGTCATAGGAACACAATTAAACACTGAGCTTTGATTTGATCAACTGTTTTCATTCATTTCTGTTCAACAGACAGCTGTCTGACAACCTGAACATCACTAACGCGAGCAGAAAACATGTTTCGGAAACTCACTCTGATTGGTGTCCTCATCGTTCTCATGCTCAGAGTCTTCATTATCCAAGCCGAGTTCCAGCAGCTCACGATTCCTAAAGAATCAGACAAAAAAAATCATTAAGATTCTCACACACAACCAGCATCATCACACAATAGTAAGAGTCATTATATTTCTGCCAGGAAATATTCCGTTTCCGAAATGTTAGCCTGGCTAAAAACACTGTGGGTCATAAACTGACGAGCGTCTGTGAACATTCAGGGCAATTACCTCTTCCTGTCTATCTGTGTGGTGTCGAGTGTGGTCTGTAGATTCATGGCTTTGATCCAGTATATGAGGGCCTGAAAGACGTAAGCCACGTGTTTGAGCGAGCACACATCCAGCACAGGCAGAACGTCCGAGTGCTCATCGTTATGGGAACGCATGAGAGAAAGAGCGTAGTTCAAGAAGTCTCCACGCGCTGACATCATCCCCTGACGAGCCGTCAAAAGAGTCGCAGCACGTCTGGAACACAGGGTACAAGATTATTCTACATCATCTTGATGAAGATGCCGAGTTAGCGAAGTCGTTTTATTTTTGTGATTTTGTAAAAGTTCTAATGTGCTAAAACTACTTCTTACCGTCGACCCTCAAGGGTGCGGAGGCTGGCTTCTTCACGTGCAGTCATGCGTTCTCTGCGGCCGGTGTTCTGGGACGCGTGCAGCGGATGACTGGGGTGACCGGGATCCCCAGCGGAGGACAGTGCCGAGCCGTACCGCAGCTGAGCTTCTGTGGAATCCATAATAGACACCATCCAGTTCCAGGTGGGGATCAACTTGTCCTCCACAAAGTTCTGAAAAGCGACAAAGGTTTTATAATGACCAGTTTCTCCATATTTTAAGAGCGTGTAAAGAGCGACACCTCACCTGCAGGCTGACTGCGTCCTGATAGGTCAGTTTGACAGCGGCAGGGTACTGGGAGTAGACCAGATGGTTGTATTTGGGTATGAGACTCATGAGGTCAGAGATCTGTCGGACGACGATGCTGTACGCTCGGGCCAGGCTGCTGGCAGACGTCAGGTAGCTGCTGGAGTTACTGGCCTCGAGGGCTGCGGCCGCAGCGGCTGCGCTGGTGCTGATCGCGCTGCTCCGTCTCAGGTTGGACGGGTCGATGTAGATAAGCCCTGTGGAGCTCGCTGGAGGATGTTAAGAGGACATGTTAGATTACATCAAATTGACTGGATTGATCTGAATAACCAACAAATAACTAATGAGGAAGAGGAGGTGTGTTGACACTAACCAGCAGGTGTGGAGGAGCTGGACGGGGCTCCTCCAGCAGAACGCTGACTGGGTGTTGTGCGGACAGCCCACTGCATGGAACGAGGTGCCTGTGCCGCACTGTTGGCGTGCGCCGAGCCTGTGGTTCTTTCTAAAGGCTCGTCCAGAAGGAACGTCTCCTGGTCCACATCGTCACTCTGACTGCTACTGCTGTCTGAATCGCTCGACTCATTCGACTGAGAATCATCTTCTGAGAAGAACGCAGGAACACTACTGGCACCTTCGGAGAAGAGATGGACACAAAACAGACGTCTCACACAACAGATCTCTTTTCAGTGGTAATTTGCTCAAAACTAAGACTAGGGCTGTGACGGTTAATACTTCTATTATTATATTTGCGTGTACTTTTTGAAATATAATATCTGAAATAAATGAGGATGAAGCATCCGTCCATGTTTAATGCGCAAATCCATCAGTGAAATTGTACACTACTTCATATAAAGCATTTAAATAAACATCAGTAAATAATGAAAACTTAAAAAATATAAGAAAGTTAAATATGAAATAAAAAAGCTCTTGTTGCAGTGACAACTTCAGTTAGTCGCGTAATAACTCTTACAGTCCTTAACAATTCCATTGGCTTTCCTATTCAGATTGCCATAAAATGTTTTACTTTTTCCTACTCGTTAATGGGAAACTAACATGTTGACATTGTCCAGAGTAACAATAAATGTGCTTTGAGAATAAGAATAAATGTGCTTAAAACTAATGAGACTGTATATGAGTAAAGACTACAAAACTCACCAAGCACTTCTACAGATGTCACATGTACCACTTTAAAACTAAGGTGCGATGTGCTCGGTATTGTGTGTTTTTATAATGAAACACTGTATTTGCTGTGATTTTAAGCACCTGCTTCAGATCCAGCGGTTGCAGCCGTCACGACACTCCGACGCCCACTTGCGTTGTCCTGGTTGCTATGGTTACTCTCACTGTCACTCTCAGTCTCAGCAGCAGCCAGTAAATCCAACTCCATGTCGCTCCCTAAAAGATGAGTGATGAATGAGTGATTATTCACAGCACAAACACTTTCAGACAAACAACAGACAGAGGCAAACGTTTCAGACAGCAGCTTTAAAAATTCCATTATTGAAACCCAAGTTATTTTTTCTGACAGGTTTGATATGTTTCCTATCTGTAACAGAGCTTTAGAAAGATGAGTCCTTGATGGTGTGCTGTAGGCAGTTCTGCTCACCATCCTCATCATGTTCATCATGGTGGCCTTCAGCCTCTGCATTCTCCTCCCCTGCCTCCTCCTGGTCGTCATGGTGATCCTCCTCACCTGCAACACCCTCCACCACCTCGACCTGAACAGGTAAACAGACGGTTACACCTGGAGCTAACATTAAACATATTTCATATTGCTTTCTACTTGTGAAATCCATTGCATTTCACAGAGCAGGAACAATAAAAACATACTGGTATTACACAAAAATAATAGAATGAAAGTAAATACAATGTAAATGTATTTGAAAATGACAATGGCATTTATTCAAAATTTACTAAAAAAACCTTAAAAACAAAAAAAATCAATGGTGCTGAAAAATGATGCATCTGAAACCACCACCAGATGATCAGAAAACTGCCCTAAACTAACTGTGGCCACTTTACAAGGTGGTGACCCCGACGTGATATTTCTGATGTCTATATTTTTTGGATCCGTCACTGGTCACCCTACACAGGGATGACGCCAACGTAATATTTTTTGGATATATCCAACTCTCAGATGACAACATTTTGGCTAATGAATCAGTCTGTTACTAATGTCCATATATAAATATAATGTATAACACGGCTATATACAGTGAATAACATCAGTTACACACCTCTTCTACATCAGCAGACACAATATCATCCTGCTCCTCGTCTCGTCCACGGGCCGTCTGTGACTGGCTGCTGCGTCTGGGCTGAGGGTTCCTGATGATGTATGAGGAAACCGACGGACTGGAGCTTAGAGGAACAAAACACACAACATGAGTGAGTTGAACTGTCAGTGATGAACTCTTCAGTGTATGTCCTGTGACTCACCTGTTTGACTGATCTGGAGAGGGTCGTGGAGGGAGGGGTTCCACAGAGAAGAGCTCCTCGCTGCCCTGAACTGCATCAATGCTGGTGCTGGCCAGAGTAAAGGGCGCCGTAGGGCGGGCGATGCCCATGCGCACCGGCACGATCAGAGACTCGGCCACATTGCAGAGTTCTTCCACCGCGTATGGCAAGAGAGCCTGGAACACACGCCTGCACTTACCGATGGGCTGAGGGATGAAGTTGCTGAGGAATAAAGAGATTAGCATGGGAATTACTCCACTGTTTAATTTGATGAAAATGTGCACAATAAGACCAGAAAGTATTTCCTGAAAATCTCCCATTTCAAAAGGAAGGCAAGTAAACCAGTCATACTTTTTCTTTTTGGAAGAAGCCATCTCCACACTGAGGATCACAAACACTCTGGCCACAGATCGCAGGAACCTGCGTGTGACGTTGATTGCTTCCTCTCGACGGCCAGGAGTGTATTTGTTCTGTAGTTCCTTTACCAGAGTCCCCAATAGGGTGTCAATAAACTGGAAAGCAAGAGGGAGGAGTTATTACAGCGATGATGTTAGCATGAGCTACTTTACATCCTGTTTTAGTGTCATTAACATTATTCTCATCACTATAGACCATTTCATCGGACGCGTGGGCCGGGCTGCAGTTAACTACTGGTCTAATGTTGTCGCTCTGAAACAGTCTATAATGACATTATTATAAAGTGTACAGTTGTGGTGAATGGATATGGTGCAGATGATCACTCACTGTGATGTCCGGTGCACACTTGACAATGAGACAGTGTGTGAAACAGTCCAGTCTGATGGTGCCGCTCTGCTGGTTCAGGTACATCTGCTCTTCTGGTAAGAGGTGAGCGATTCTGCTGCTGGCGCTCAGACTGAAACATACATCAAAACATCTGTAAAGCCAAAGCGTTTAAAGTCATTGTCTCCTAGATTAAGCAATTATTAAAGGCGCTTACGGGTCTTTGTTTTCCTGAGAGCCAAACATTATCATGGACTTGAGTGCGTTCCAGTCCTGTAACACTCGCTCTAGAGCAAGCTGAGCAAACCGAGGAGGCTCCAGGTCATGATCGGGCATATCAGAGTCTAAGAGAGAGACCAAGAGGTTACAGACAAAATGACACGTAGCCTGTATTTTAGGACATGCACTGATGTGATTAAGTGTTTTCTCACGCCCCGTTCACACCACCAGTAACAAAATAGTTTTGAATTAAATGACGACTTAAGACAAAATTCCAACATCATCATATTCACCTTCAGCACTGGCGGCCTTGCGGTTCCTGTCCTCTCGGATGCGGGGCGGTCGATACTGGCAATGTTCCACACTCTGCCTAGCAACAGTCTGGACCAGGAACAGCAAGATGTGCTCTCCTCTGTCAGACAAACACAGAGATGAGCAAACTTACAATATTAACAACACTGAGGTGAAAAATGTAATGCACCAGTGATTATAATTAAATTTTTGCTAGCAAAAGAAACAAACAGAGATTTCCAGATCACGAAAGGCCTGAAGATGTGTTCCTAGGTGATGTACCTGCTGTTGGGTGTGGTAACTAGATTAGTGGTGGTCAGAAGTCTATAGAGCAGATCCAGACGAGCCGCCTTCTGTCCGGCGATGAGCGTCTTACATTTACACTTCTCCCAGCAGTCGCAGTATGCCGTGGGAGACGTCCTCTTCAGCCTGACAAAAATCACAATGAACAGACATTATTACACTGCTTGATGTGAAGTGTTTAAAATGTTGACGTTGAGGGCCGTCCACTCACTTGCAGTCATGACCCTTGTGACAAACTCTAGCACATTCAGTGCAGCAGCACAAAGACTCCAGCAGGCCGCAGGTCCGGCACTCAAAGATGTCCTGCACACAAACAGCAGACCAGTTTAACATTTAAATGACACCGAGGCCACATCCACACAAAGCCAGAGCTTTCCCTATCCCATCTTATTCTTTTTCCTTTTCACGGCGTCGTCTAAAGGAATATCTGCGTACACACGAAACCACTGAAACCGACTCAAAACATGCAGAATACACGCCAAATCAGTATGTGGGACTGTAATTCTGCCACAGAGATACACTTAAATGGAGAAGATGACTTGGGGTGATGACATCATCGTTTCAGCAAATATACAGATTGGCTGTACACACGAAAACGCAAGGGTGGATTTTCACATTTATCCTCTCTGGGATGATTTCAGGCTCCCAAAACGCCAGATCTGTCTGGACGAAATGCTAATACGATACAAAATCTTTACGTATACAGCTAACCGCTAATACGATACAAAATCTTTACGTATACAGCTAACCGCGTCTCCGTGCGGATGGCCTCTGATATTTTTTACAACCATCTTGGCTTAAGTTCATTGCAGGCTGTGAAGATTCACCTGGTTGATGTGTTCAGCACCGGTCCAGGTGAAACTGCAGGTGTCATTACAGCAGAGGACATAAAGAGGAGAGTCGTCCGGGTTGGTGCCTGAAGGACAGATCATCTCCATGAACACAGATGCCGTGTCGTCTTTCTCTACCAGACCCGATTCACCTGCACGCAAACACAAATCAATCATGACTGAGAACAGAGCCGATGCGTCATCACAGACATTGTCCTTCAAGAGAAGTGGTTTAGACTACATCCGCGTACGTACCTTTGGCTATTTTCTGGGCTGCTTCTAAAACAGTAATGGCTGCCGGATAAGCCCTCCCACTCACTGCCAACATGAACGGAGTCATTCCACGAGCGTCCCTGTCAGACAACAGTGACACAAACATTCAGCAAACAAGAGACGCGTGTGTAAAACAAGATTACATAGCAATGAGAGCAGCACAGGTGCCACGTACTTCGCAGAGAGCAGCTCTCTTAAGTGAGGCCGCAGAACGACGCTGTCACACATTAGCTTCAGTATCAGATGAGCGTTGGCCTTCCTGTCTTTAGACTCGACCACTGACGGTTCAGACGAGGGCCCTTCACAAGACAAACATGATGGATGTTAATGAAAACAAGAAACTCAACCCATCTAAATGACACAGTAGGTCAGTGGTTCTCAACTGGTGCAGACTCCTTTCAAACTTCAAATGGTCGGGTTGTGTGACATCATGCTCTCGTCTTCACAAACCATGATCAAAACTACACTTGTGGTGATTTGGTGGCTGAGAGGAGCACAAAACCAATTTCATCCTTGCATTCTGCTTTATTTCATTACTTAAAGCACACTTCTGTACCAAACACAATTCTAGTACTGTCCAATGTAACGGTCCTGAGGCAACACCAGTTGAGAACCACTGTCACCAGAGAGTCCACTAAGTCACGCACCTGGTATAGTGGAAGTGCTGGGTCCTTGACTGGTGCCTGTGGAGGCAGTGGTAAGCGAGCCCACTGCAGGGGCCAAGATGAAATCAATGTCACCGTCTATCAGAGAAGATGGTTGTTTAAGACATTCTATAGTACATCTATACAAGAAGTCAAGCTAACAACCCGAGCTGCCGCTAAACTCACCGGGATCCATGGGTGGAGGATCTGGCACCCAGCTGGGGGGTGCAATGGGGGGCGAAACGGGGTCTTGGTGGTCACTGGAGGAGGGTCCGGATTCATGACGACCCAAACCTGCGGCTCGTAAAGAGCGCCTCATCATCTCCCTCAAACGTAAGCTACGGATGAAAGATAAAAACAAATGAGAAACAACAACACACAACGGCAACAATAACTGACATTTAATATTATAGATGAACAACACCACCAAGCAAACCAAATGTCAAGCACCAGTAGCAAGACACTAAACACATTTGTGTACACGTATCTAAATTAACCGTGCTGTATTTGTGTACTTGCCCTCGACTGCTAGATGATCCAGTGCGGTTGCCGGAGCTGTTACTGGACACCACTGATATAGCATTAGCAATAGCCTCCACCGCAGACAGCCTCTCAGCGAACGTGTTCCTCTCAGAGCGCTCGGCTTCTGAAACACATCAGAGGTCATCTCAGATCAGTTGTTACGAGAGTATGACAGAAAACGCAGACACAACAGGATGACTCTACAGAGCTCCGTGGTCTTTTAGAATAAACAGTCTGTGTGTGTTCACCTTCCTCCTCCTTTGTTTCCTTGTTGCTGACGGGGAAGCAGACAGACACGCAGGCGTGGAGGACGTTGCGGTTGCCGTCGCAGCGGTGACCCAACAGAGCGTCCAGCGCGTGAGGGCTTGGGTCCAACAGCATTGCCTGCTCCAGACTCATCAGGTACTGCCTGCACGCCTCGTAATCGCATCGCAGCACGTGCTGCATCAACGTCTGCTTCTAAAATACAAAGAGCAAAGACAATAAACCAAGTGCAGGAAAAATAAATCAAAACTTTGCTAGTGTTAAGTCCCTGTCTCCTGAAAGCAGTATTCTAGCCTACATGAATGCTAAGCAGTTGCTAGGCATTGCAGGTCCTAACTGCAGTTATGGGTGTGGAGGAATGGGTCTCGTTTCCTACCTCTACAGCCATGATGATGATAGCTGCTTTCTTTTTGATGGTGGAGTTACTGGGGAGGTTAGCGAGCGAGTGAACTCCCATGCCCAAACTGGCAATGGGTGGCAGGTCCAGCCAATCAGGGTCTCGTATGCCGCCCATACAGTCTTTAGCCATGGGGTAGATAGTGCCGTTGCCATCCCTCAAAATGATGGGACTCTCCTGATGATAAAGACAGAACAATTAAAAACTAAAAAGTATAATGACAGTCTTTAGGAAATAACTTAAAATCACTGCAATATTACCTTCTTAAACACATTAACGTGTTATGTTTTCTGTGCTGTCAGAAATATTTGGCATAAATGAGGTATTATTACCTGGCCGGCAGTGAAGATGGCCACATTACGCTCACTCTGTCCAAGGAAGGCCAGATTACTGGTGGGAAAGTGATTTTCCTGTTCGGCTTTGCCAGTTGCCAAGTCAAAGATACAGTACCGTACCCAACTGCCCGTTTTCAACACGGCATGGACTCCTGCAGGACAACAACACAATTGTAAAGTAGGAGCACAGGAAATGTTTGCTCCAAAATAAAGCACATTTTATAAAGTCACCTTTGGAGTCAACATTCACTGCTAAGATTTCAGCTTTTTCTGGAATACAGAGCTTTTTAGGTGTGCGCTGAAAACAGTCTGGAACTTTTGGTGTTCCACCCGTTTTAACAACCTGTCAAAACAAAAGAGACTGTCAATTATACAAGCCGACTTAATGTGACCAATGGTGTTTGTGTTTGAAAGTTGCGTGCGTGTGTACCTGCAGCTCATCGATTCGGAGCAGACGACAGTCCTGCAGCAGTGAGGAGGGGTCAGAGTCAGTCGGAGCTGCGCTCTGGCTGCTCACGCTGCTCGACGTCCCTGGAAATTTCACAGCAACATATGCACCATCGACTTTTAGCACCTTGAGGTTAAAAGAGAGAACTGTTGCAAATGAGGTGTCACAGCAAAGCGTCACACAAAGACAGACAAGACGACAACTATAACACACCTACTTCATCTGTCTTCACTGATAATTATCACATTCAAGATTTTAGAAAGCCAAAATCAGGTCAACGCTAAATGTCTCTGATCAGAAACTGTGAGCTGCCTACCAACACAAGACAGCTCATATTGGCCAAATTTAAACCTGCATTGCATGTACACATCATTGCATGTATGCATCGCCGTTTTGGAAGAAAAAAACATCCATCCCAGATGGAAAACAATCCAAAATAGTTGTTATAAACGCGTTTAGATTTCATTAAATACTAAAATATACTGATTAACAAAGACAATGGTCTTTTATTTTTAAATATTGAAATGAAGACTCCCATGTGCGTTACAGCTTAAATAGCTCAGATAAGAGACTCAACATGCCAGCAGACAGCTCACTAGCTTCTGGAACAAAGCCTGTGTTTTATATAAATACTGAATTCCCTTTAACACAAACATGAGTCAAGCATCATGTCAGACTTCAAACATCATGTCAGACTCATCCTGATTAATAAAATATCTAAAAACAAACAGTGGAGGAAAATAATATGCGCATGGTTCTGGTCTCCACTGGTTCCAGCCAGCAGACGTGTCGACCTGCACCCACCTTTCCCACCGGGACGTTTTTAACGTCCTCCACAAAGACGACCTCTCTGAGAGGCCACTGCTCCTCGTTCACTTTCTCTTCTTCTTTAGGTGCTGGTGTCGAACGCCTTCGCTCTGCAACACAGTAAGCACATCTCATTATTATCCAAGAAACAAAGAGGAAGCGAGAGGAAGAGCACGCCCATCAATGTGCTTCGTACAGCTGAACAAGCATGTCTGTTTATTCAGGGCATTTCTGTGATGACTGTTATATAAACGGTAGATATACGCTGGATTTGCAGATCGTTTGAAACTAATATATGGAGCAGTCCCAGTGCTAAAAGTTCCCGTTAATGATTTGTACACGGTAAAGGGGGTCGCACACCGGATGCTATTAATGTGGTAGAATCGAGAGGTTTTCTGTATTAATGCGCTGTTTTTCTGTTATTCCCAAACAGATAAATACATCTTGCAGGTTATGGTGAAGTCAGTGTGTACATTAAAGATGATTTCTGTCAACGAACATCTAATTTAATGTTAAATTAAGCGTGGTGCGTTGTGTCGCTGCAGGACTCAGAACAGCCTCCTGATTTGTAGCATAGCACCGACAGGCGCGGAGTGGGGGCGCCGGTGCGTGTACACTCATAGAAAACAATATGTTAATTTTTACAAACAATAGCACTACGCTGCGTCGCGGTTCCGGTTCCTATGTGCGACCCCCTTAAGTCTGTGTTTTGTTGGCAATCGGTGCGTCCGTGCATAATTTAAACAATACGAATGTATAATGAATCAATAGTTATGCAGGGATAATGTGATGATGTATTGTGTGCTCCTGCTTTAGTTCCGGCCCCCTCGCACGCTTCCAGGAGCTCGACTGTTTACGGAAATAATCATACAGCTGTATCTGTCTTCTTTAAATGTGATCAAATTAAAGACTCTTCGGCGTCGAGGTAAGTGTGCTGGTTCACATACTATAGGGCAGAGAAGCGCTGCTAGCGATGGAGGACGTGTCGCTGCATGTGGACGCGGGTGACGGCGGAGGACCCATTTCTGTCTTCACCAGCTCTGGTTTGCTCTCCGCCCTGTGAACAGAAACAGCCATCAGCACAGAGAATCACATGCACGTCCAGGTTCAGTTGTAGTAAAGCCAAGGTCTTACTTGGTCTCCTGCGTCTTGGTGTTCTTCTCCATGTTCTTAAGACTCTCCGGCGAGCGGAGCTGGAAGCGACAGCTGTCGTTCATGTTCCACACAGACTCCAGCAGGACGCCCACCTTCGGGATCCCGGCGTTGACGGAGAAGGCCACGGCTCCAGCGTGATATAGAGGGTTATTCCTCAGGCACACCTACAAACACACAGAACATCTCACAGGCTCAATGTTGGTTGATGATTAAAGAGTCTCCTCAGCAAGAGTTTAAAAGAAACATTCCTAACCTGAGTTCCTACAGTGATGTTGGGTATAGAAGACATGCCGGCGCTGGACTTTGGCTTTTTGTTCTTGGCCCTGGCTTTTTCAAGCATCTTCTTCCTCTGGCTGAAAGGCACGACACCCCTAGAGAAGAAACTCAAGAGTTTATACACAGAACAAACGCGGAACGGCTCAAAACAGCAGACAGAGAAGCGGTCGACTGCTCACCACCAGTAAAGACTGTTCTCCAGCTGTGCACACGTGTAGAGAGCGCAGCAGTGCAGAGAGACAATACGCTCACCCTGCAGTTCTGGAAACATCTGCGCTCCGTGTTCTAGTTTCGCAGCGACAGTGCTCAGCGTCTCATCAACCCACGTGGCCACCTGAACACAGACAGAGATTCATTGAAATGTACAGCATTGTTTCGCCATGTAATAGACATCTCAAATACAGTCCCAGAGGACAGCAAATCTTCTGGATGCACAGATTTATTTGTACCTTGTTGCTTTCGGTGGCCACTGTGGCTCTGATACTGTTGGCAGAGAGATGAGTGATCTTTTCATTGGTCAGGCCCAGGAAAGGAACACGAGGGTGATGTATAGAAGGATTCTATGTCAGAGAAAAAACATTGAAGACCGTCAAATTCAGCAGTTCCCACGACACCAGTCAATTTGATTCATTGTGAAGGAAGATCTTACTTGTGCGTTTCTATAAGGTTCCGGCTCGCTCCACTTCCACTGGTACAGTTCTCCTTTAGTGCTGACGGCAACAAGCTCCGAGTACAAAGCCCCGATGCTGACAAATTTTGTTACATAGTCCTAAGAAACAGATATTTAAAACAATGAGCGCTTTTCCACCATCGTGCTGAATCGTTATCATTGCTTAATCATTGCAAATGGTTTCATTAGACAACCATGCTGAAAAATCTGAGCTGAGATCATTTTTTAATCATGCAGTGTCGAACAAGGGTCACGTGGACACATAACTGTAACCGTTTCAAACCGTGCTTGGTTCGTCGCGATAGTGGAAAAGCGTTCTATGACTAAAACAATTCTAAAAGCCTAACAAAGCCAGGATCATGCCATCACACAACAAGTGAACATGTCTAAAATAAAGAGAAAACCAGCTCTTGTATCTTAAAAATGCTATTTTGGTGTTCATGTTAGTTGTAGTCATCTCTTAAATAACTGATTTTGTGCTTAATGATTTTGTCATTTTAACATCGGTGTGATGTAAACAAAGAATAGCAGATATAATTCCCCCAGAGATTTATTTAGATATATAAGCAGAGTCCTACCTTATCAGGCCACCATTGAAGCTCCTCCCCCAGCGTGACGGGGCTCTGCAGCGGCAGGCTCTTCTTATCCAGACTGGGCTCTCCCTCGCGACTGGTGGAGCCACGCTCGGTGTCAAAGGAGGCACCGTCCAGCCACCTCCTCTCACGCAGCCTCAGGACCGACTCCCGCTCACGGAGCAGCTCGGAGTCTCGCTCTAGGGGGAGAAGGAGAACTGGTATGCAATAGGGTCACACCAGTGGAATAAGAGTAAGCCACTCTCTGCGGAAGACCCTTAGAATTGTGAGATTCAAACTACATAGTGACTAAAAGAGTAGATCATCAAAAATACTTCATCAATTCATCTCATTCTTTTGTGACACCAACCACCAAAGAGACACGCTGGTGAAAAGGACCCATGACCATTAAGGTGATGGTCCATATTTGGTCTACTATCATGATTTGCCGAAAGAAAAGGCAAAGGGGCGCGATACGGGTGGGTGTACAGAACAATGACTGCTTTAGTCAGTCGGTGGGTCGCATTAGAAAGATCTTGTCTTGGTGACGGGGGTGTCCAGAATCAGCTGAGATCTATGCTTTAAAACTGCAGGGCCTTTCACAGAGAGCTCGCTAGGGGAACGGCTGACCATGCAGGACAACTGGACACTCTCAAAAGCACAGAGACACTCACACACGATCATGCAGAACAGAGTCTTGATGTACTACATCCAGAGGCGGATCATAAAACCACACAGATGCCATGGATGCCGGCTTTTGGATGTTTATCACAATTCTTGTCCTAAATCACACCTGATGCATCTCATTTAAATCTAATCTAATATACGACAATAGAATGATTTGTTCTATACTTTTCTCAAAATTAAGGACAGCTATGGCCAGAGAAACAATCATTTCAATATTGCCGTTTCCTTTGGAAAAATACCTTGTGCTTGGAATAAAGGCTACACAAGTTTTGGATCAGCATGAGCTGACTGTTCAATAGTCCAGATTACTAAAACAAAAACCAAGATTATATTTTGCCCTAATATGTGAATAATATGACCAGACTCTGTTGTTCTTTGATATCTGAATCTCGATGCTGTGTTCAGAACTTTATCTGCATGAATGCGTGACGGGAGCAGTGCCTTTAAAGATTGCTTAAAAATAAGATTTTACTAAAGAATCTGTCCGGACGGCTTCACAAAACTATGTGTGCAAGAGTGTGTGTGTGTTTTGGTCTTTACCTCGCGAGGAGCTGAGGCGAGACAAAGATGAGCGGCGAAAGGAGGGGTAGCCAAAATAGCTGATGTCCTCTGAAAACATGGCGTCTGCATCAATAATCACGCTGGGGTGAGCGGAGTGAATGTCAGCGTCCAGCAGAGACATCAAATCTTCTGTAGAAGTGTGAAAGACATTGTTAAAACAGCCTGCCAGAGGTCAGAACTTCACAAGCGTGTTATTCATCAACTGCCCTATCTTACCTCCAGGTAAGTAAGACTCGCTGGCTGTGTCATCGCCATCATCTCCGTCCTCATCATCTCTGCTCAGCAGGTTATTTACAGCCAAGTTCACATCCAGGTTTGTGCGCTGCAGCTCTCGGATGATGACGCTTCTGGACTTCCCCTGAAGAACCACCTGGGCCTGGAGAAGAAGCAAAGCTAATGAGTTTTCAATATCCGGATCACATTTTATAAAAGAAAAACTTTTCTTGAATGCAGTTTAGAGACATTAGTTACCACAATTAAGCACCTCAAAGATATCTATTAAGCTTAAAATGGCACACGTTTTTTTAAATAAGAACAAATTGCTGATATGTAAAAAGTGAAATGCATCAAAACACTATGCTGTTTAGTTTTTGGCAGAGTAAGGAGTAAGATAATATTCCTTATGCAAAACACACTCTTGTATTTGATTTAAGACATAACGGGTCCCGTGAGACACCTGTGAGATGAGCTCCTCCGGTATGACAGATGCTGGGATGACCGGCTGCGGCTGGCTGCCCAGCAGGCCCGACCCTCGATCTCTGCCTGTGCGGATAACACGTGTCTGTCTGCGTGAATCACGGGCTGCTGTGGAGGAGCGACCTGACGATCCGCCTCCAGTCGCACCTCCGCTGCCTCCCCCTCCACTGGCCCCGCCTCCTCCCGCACCTCCACCTCCACTGCCTCCCCCTCCGCTGCTTCCTCCATTAACTCCTGAACTCCAGCGGCTCCTGTCACACACATATTCAGACATTCAGCCTCTGCTCTGCTTTGCTTTAATGAAACATTGTAAAACAAACAAATGTTTAGAACAGAGTTGCTCATAAGGAGGTTGCAGCGATACATCAAGTATTCATAGTAAATTTGTGGTTTTGGTGATATTTAAATTACAAACATTGTAAAAATTATTTTAAAGCGCTTTGATCTTTCTAATTGTTTTCTTTTAGTCCAGGTTTTAAGTCCAAGTTGAGAAAGTATGAGAGCGATGAGATGTTTGCACATGCAAATAATTACTGCGGTTTACCCCAAAGAACTGTTATATTAGAATCAATATCAATATTCAATTGTCCTTTCTAAAATATTTTTTTTTTTGTATTTTTCCTAAAACTAACATTAAAAGCTATTTTTAAAACAAAAAAATACAGATAAACCTCATCTATTATTGATTTTTTTAAAGATATATAGCTCAGATCTCCTAGGATTTTCAGAGAAAAACAGATTAGGATTTTTTAAACATTATATTAATTTCCTTTTTTTTAGTACCAAGATTTTGTTAATAGCGAGAAATAAAAATAAAGATGTTTAAGATTAAAACACCTCAAGTCTACACTTATATTTGCTCGATTAAAACACTTAAAATTATCAACAGAATTAAACAAGTTCCTCGCATTGGAAAAAGTAAATGAGAAAGAAATGCAGAAGAATACGTTTAACATTGGCATTCAAAATACATCCCAACAAAACACAAATCCTTTTCATAACGGGGCTTTGCAGTAAGAACGATGTTGAACATGCAAACAAAACACTGAAGAATTGTCATATTGTTTTCTCATAACCGAAGGCACCGTCGCGCCTGTGGCCACCAACTTTACCTGCATTTCTGACAGCCCTGCCACAACTTACCCAAGGGTGTTGCCTGCCAGCCTGCCCAGTGTGTCAGAACCAGACAGGAACCAGGGCGGATCACTAGTCCTGCCTGGCCTGGAGCTCCTTCCTGCCCCTGAAACACTGCTCAACTTTGAACTGCAAACAAAAGATGGGAGATCAGTTACACACCTATAGTCCCACATGATGGACCTAACAGAGCCCAGGACAGAGCCAATCAGCCTCTTTTACGATTAGGGCGACTAACATGGCAACACCCTTGGGAATCAGACCTGACTGCCCCGCATTCCTCAGACAAGAGCTTTAGGAAAGGCTGGCAGGGAGAAACCTTCCCCTAAATCATGTGCCATCATGCCCGTTTAATATCAAACACAAATACTGCGGATTGGTTGCGGTTCACAAAAGGGGATTTTGCAGTGTTGTAACATGGATTTAATCCACAACGAGAGGGAACCACAAGCCTGCTTAATTCAAGCAGAGAAACACTCCAGTGAGCAAAGGACAACGGCTTTTGAAAAGGATTATATTTTGAGTCGATTGTTTACTCAAGTCCATGTTTACTCAATCAGGAATCGCAAGAAAAAACATCAACGGTTGCTTTCTTACTCTTGGTTTCACCACACATACATCAGATGTGAAGTCATGAACAAAGTGTTTTTACGGATTAGCTTTAATAAACGCAATTTCGGACCAAAAGGAATGTTTTAAAACGATACGATAAAGAAGTGATTTCTCGTTGTATGACCCCCTTAATGAATGATCAACACAGAACATAAACTGCTTTTGAGACAATGCTGTAGCATGCTCGTGTGTGTATTTAAAACCACAAAAAAAGTGTCAGATTTTAGTCACATTTGCATTTCATAAGCACGTCCTTAAAATTAACACCCTTTCATTATACATTCTGCTAGGAATTAATCGACTTTCTCTATGGAAATATGCTAATCGCTGCACTAAACAGCAGTCATATTCCTGTTTATTATCATTCTAAAAGAAACCTTAAGATTCACTGCTTTCACACAACATTATCTTGAATCTTCTGTTAAACCTCAGTCTATCTGTTTTTGTAATCCCTCATGCAGTGGAATTTAAAAGCAGGTCGAGATGCATCCTTGCGCAATCTTAACCATGACAGACAGATCTAATCAAACAATATTTTGCATACCAGCTCAAACATGCACTCTTCAGATCTCAAACAGGGTTATTAATATCTCACCTGTCATTGCCATCTGGCTTGCCCAGCTCCAGTCGGTCTGGCTGGACGGCAAAGCTTATCCTACAGATGCGTCCATCCTGAAACAGAAAGCATAATGTTATGAGCTGTATTCCATGTTTTTCAGACCAAAAGCACTCAAAATGTACAGGGTACAAACAATGCTACATTTGAACTCAATCTGATAGAAGGTAAAGTGCACACAAAAAAACGCTGTCATTTTCGATTGTTTTTCAGTGACACACCTAAGTAGATTTTTTATACCGTGTATCGTAAATGAACACGACACAGAGGTTTAAATTTTGGCTTTGCTGTTGCTTAACTGTTGGAGTATTGCGCTAGTGACAGCAAGGTCATGAGTTTGAAGAAATTATGAAACAATGAAACACAATGAAAAAAATGTACGCGCTGCAACTCTCTTTAGATAAAAGCATCTGCTAAATGTTCATGTCCGTCAAACGCCTCAAATGAAATATGCAAAGCAGAGAATGAGATTGTGACCTGAAACAAAAACTTAAAACTACAGATTTTTCCCACACATATCTACATTAGTTTCTATTAATATAGCCCATAAGTCAGATTTTTGTGGTCCATTTCACTCCGAGCAACATGTGGATATTTTACAAATACTCAAATGGTCCATCGATGATTAAAAGTATTTAATAAACCCACCCTTTAAAATAATGACCCACATGAACGATACGTTTTTGAAACCTGAAAGAATTGCACAAAATATGAAATAGCACCACGCTGATGTTACCTCAAGGAGAAATCCAGCATGATTTGGTCCGACCACACACTGTTTCAGTTTGGCCTGCTCCAATGGAATAAGGTGTGGATGACTGCAGCAAGCACAGAGAAACGTTAGCTTTTTTCAGAAACCTAAATACTTAGGGAGAACTGTACACCCTCTGGGCTTAAAAATGTCAAATGTCTTTGCTCAGGTGTACCTGTTGCAGTTGAATTTGTTGAGCTTTTCTGAGACTTCACGGAGCCTGTTGGAGACATCAAAGGCACATAATTGAAGACAGTTGGTAAAGGCATCTTAAATCAACTCAATGTTTACTGCAGAGACTGTAATTAAATGTCTAAACTAATAACTTTCTGCTAAATTATCAAAGGCTCTGCGTACTTGTACACGCTCGGCTGAATTTAGTGAACCATCATTTATGTTGGCAATAGGAATGACCAACATAACCAACGTTAAACGGCCAAAAAGCTTAACAGTAAGACCATTATAAGGGTGGAAAACGGGAACCATAGGAGACGGAAGAAGTTTAGTTTAGTCTTCACCGTCAGAGGAAGCCAAGTAGGCTAGTGGGTCAACATACCCTTCATGTCACAATGCAAACGATAGCAAAAAATGGTGAACTATAAAGGACATAGTAGACTGCTGATCCTGTTAAAGTAGTAGTTCACATTCAAAATTAAAATTCTGTCATCATTTACACACTCTTGTCATTTCAAACCTGCATGACTTTTTTCTTCTGCAGAACACAGAAGATATTTAGAAAAATGTTGGTAACAGAACAGCAAAGCCCCCCCATTTACTTCTATTGGAACCAATGCAAGTGAATGGGGGGCTGTTAACAACATTCTTCAAAATATCTTCTTTGGTGTTCTGCGGAAGAAAGTCATACAAGTTTGAAATGAGAAGAGGGTGAGTAAATGATTTCAGAATTTTCATTTTGAAGGTGAACAACTCCTTTAACTATAATACATAAGATAAGCTGGCACAAGAAATGAAATATGCTTATGCCTCCTATTAACAATCACACACAAAACAAACAAAGAAAATATATATATCCGCCAGGATATGTATAGTGTGGACATTGAACTCCGCAAATGGTCGCATGGTGTGTTGCAGCTTTTGTGCAGCAGCATAGAAGACAATGACATATGAAGACAGAATAGATTCTTACAGCAGTACACAAACTGGGTCTAAATCAGCAGAGGAAAACCTTCGGCTAACAGACTTTCTTGGAAAAAAAGGATGTAATAAACCAGCTGTAAACTGTAAAGATTTGACAGTTCAGTAACTCCTAACACAGGAAGCACATACATTGGCTATACAGAAAAAAATGAGACCCCTTCAAAATAATCACATTTTGTTGCTTTGCAGCTTGAAATGAAGATGGACACAGTTTTTGTTTTATCCAGCTGTATTAACTCAGTGCAACTTATAACATCAAGCAAAAGATAAAACACCAACATGTTATTAAAAAAAAAACAGAATAGCCGAGTTGGAAAAAGGATCACCCCCTCTGACAAATGACTTGTAAACTCAATCAGGTGTAGATCATCATCTTACTAAACGGCACAGAAAGCCATTTGACCTTCAACTGTGGTCATTTTGATTAGCTTAGCATGAAAAGAGCTTTTCCTAGAGCATTTCAGTCCTTTGTAGTGCAACTGAAGCAAACAATCAACTATGGCTGGCAAGGCACTGACCAAAGATCTCCGGGATAAAGTTGTGAACAGATGCAAGTCAGGAGATGGATACAAATGTGTCCAAAGCTTGATCAATGCCTAGAAGCACAGTGAAGTCTATTATCAAAAGTGGAAGGTGTTTGGTACAACACAGACCCTCCCCGGATCAGGACGTCACTCAAAATAAGATGAAAGAGCCAGGAAGAAACTGGTCAGAGAGGCTACCAAGAGGCCCACATCAACACCGAAGCAGTTGCAGGAATTTATGACAAAGCGTGGTCATTTTGTGCATGTGACAACAATATCACAAATTCTCCACAAATCTGGCTTGTATGGGAGGGTTGCAAGAAAAAAGCCACTCCTCAAGAAAGACCACATGCAGTCACAACTGAGCTTTGCCAAAACGCACCTTGAAGATTCTGAGGCCACGTGGAAAAGGTTTTATGGTCGGATGAGACAAATTGAATTATTTGGCCTCAACACTAAATTATATGTCTGGCGGAAATCCAATACAGCTCACCATCCAAAAGACACAATTTCTTCCGTAAAGCATGGAGGTGGTAATATCCTGTTATTGGGGTGTTTCTCTGCATCAGGGACTGGAGCACATGTCAGGATGGAAGGTAAAATGGATGGTGCAAAATACCGTCAAATGCTTGAAGAAAATCTACTGCCCTCTGCCAGAAAGTAGTCTATGGGAATAAGGTTTATCTTCCAACATGACGATGACCAAAGCACATGCAAAACTGAACACAATGTGGTTACAGGAGAAACAGGTGAATGTCCTTCCATGGCCTAGTCAAAGCCCAGACTTGAACCCCATTGAAAATCTGTGGAATGACTTGGTGACCTTTTGTGGACTGCGGTCTTCATCAAATTTAACTGAACTTGAGCAGTTCTGCAAAGAAGACTGAGCAAATATTGCAAAGTCTAGATTAGGGCTGGGCGATATATTGTGCGATTCTTATGCTCTCAGTTTCACAATGAATTACGGTTGAATGCGGCCACATCCGAAAGCCAGAGGGCGCTCTTGCGTATAAACTCTGAATTTGGAAAACAGAAGCAGAACGATTAATTCCAGGAAATGCCAGTGGTCATATTCTATCCCTGTTCTTCAAACCTTTTCAGGTATTTTCATGACAAAGTATATTTATAGCGATGATGTTTGACGAGTGTTGCATTTTCAAATGCATGTTCTGTAATGTAACGACTCAATCTCGTAGTGATTTTAGATCGAGCAGGACTTCCTACTGATCAAAGAGCCGTAGTTCACGGAAGTGTACATGTATTATTAGCCCTAGTCTAGATGTGCAAAGTTAGTAGAGACATATCCCAACAGACTAAAGGCTGTAATTAAAGCGAAAGATGGTTCGACAAAACACTGACACAAGGGGGTGATCCTTTTACCAACTCCGTGATTCTTGTTTTTTATGTTTTCTGTCATGATGGTGTTATGTCTTTCTCTTGGATGTTATAAGTTGCACTGAGTAAATACAGCTGGATAAAACAAAAACTGTGTCCATCTTCATTTCAAGCCGAAACCAACAAAATGTGATCTTTCCTATATCAACTGTATAATACTAATGCACGGAAAAGATCATGTGCACACTCCTGACAAGACTGTTCCAAACAATTTGTCTACCATCTAAAATGTACCAATTTGGTCAAATACCAAAGCATAATTGGGTTATTGATGGACAATATAATAATCCCATAAAGCATTGTACATGGAAATTCACAGTGAAAGAAACTAAAAAATCAGTCACAATATCGGTTTATTTTAGGTGAAATGCGGCTTTAGAAATTAGCTGTCTAATTAAAAAGCAACCAACTAACAAGGTGCTAAAAAAAATAAAAAGTCAACAGCCCAATTAGCTTCAGAGAAATCCAAGCAAGTATTGTCCAATACAATAAATACAGCAAACACATCCTACACTTCATATATTTATATTATAATGTGCAGAATAGAATACTCAATTTTCATTATTTTATAAGAAATTCAAATGATTTAATTTCTATATTGAGCAATCATCTTGACAAATTACAGCTAAATATCAATACAGTAGAACAACAAAATACATTTCACAGTATTCAGAAGGAAATGTTGCATTAATCTGCCTATCTGGTTTCCCGCAATGACACATTACAGCATATTATGCTGGCAGGGAAATACGGACGAGAAAACAGGGCTACACTTCAAATACTTTGGCATGGTTAGCGTCTGCCTAGTAAGAAAGTCTAACATCAGCTTTATATTTGTGTAGTTGGGCTAAAACATTGATATACCCATAATGCACACAGAATAATCTAGCGCAAGAACAGTCTAATCTACAGATCATGCTGAATCTAACATCAAGGGCACTCGACACGTGTGCTGAAAGATGACTTCCTAAGCAGCTCATTACTGCAAACCCAAGCCCAGATTATGAAGAGATGGAGGGAGTGACACGAGTGCACACCCAGACTGAAGATGTCAGATGGGAATATTCAGGGCAATTTAAACGAATAGTGGAGCAAAAAGAACGGACGCTGTAATGTTTTGCAGGGTGCATAGATGCAATGCAACGAATAAAATGCCTAACAAACCCAATTATACAGACAAAAATAATGCGTCTGCCGTTTACGTTCACAAACCATTTTATTTCCACAATGTGACATTCCTGTGTTTCTCAAAATGAAAAGGGCAAAATTATGTAAACTGCAGAATTGAAAAGTGGACATTACACAAAAAAGTGATTTGCAAGAACTATTTTTCCCCTATAAAATAACACAAACACATTAAATATTTGATCACTGGTAAAAAGGAGTATTTATATAACACTGCACTTCTACACACTTCTGTACCTCTAAATACATAGTTTGATTATTTAATATTATTAAACAACACATACATTAGGTACAGACTATTACACATCCATTTTGCTGAAAGATGCTCGTGTGGTGGTTTCTCTAAGCTGCTGTCACAAGTCACCTTCATATCAGCATGCCAAACTTCTCGCTAACAGGACTGACTGATGTCGGTTTGATGATGACATTTCAGGAAATGTAAATTCACTGATAGACAAAAGGTTATTAAATCCAAACATGTTTTCCATGCCATTATAAAGCAACGAGAAAGCAAGTAAGATCCATAACACATATCATTTAGCACAAACCTAAAGCCAAAGCACCACATAAAAACATTTCTTCATGCAGATAAGCGTGCTGAGTCTAAAGATTTGCATCGTGTGTTTTACAGACACCAAATAAAAATAACTTGGTCTACCCAACACTGAAACATGACGATCGATCTAAACGAACCGACTGAAAACACAATTGACTCGATCTGCGATATGATTTCCAGCCACATTATGACGATAAATTAATTAAACGGCTGAGCTCGCGCAGTGCTAACTGCTAGCCGGCTAAACTGAGGCGAAATGTCTTCTGCGATTCCGCTCGTGCTCTTTCGGCGAGTGGTCAAAACACGACCTAAATTCCAAAACCGAAGTCGCACTTTCATATAAAAACCCTTGTTTTTGGTGTAAAGTCACAAATTTATACCTCTTCCCTCTCTTTTTACCTCCCATCCCCCAACCCGCATTGTGTCTCTAGTCAGCCGGGCCTCGTTATTTTTAGACCCAAATGTCCCACCTTAAGCGTTCGCAGCTACCCTGAACTACTCCATTCATCTTATTAAACTCATTTGTCAAAGTTCTGGAGATATATGGTGACTTCAAGCCGTTGTTTTTTATTTAATATAAATACCTGTCATTTAGCTGGTCTTCGGTCCCGGGTAACGGGTGAACCACGAAGTGAATGGACGTCATGGGTTCGGTCCCGGAAAAACTATATTGGGGGGTCTTGTCTGTTTTCTTTATAGGATAGGTTTGAGAATGTGTTTTCAATTATGAATCCCTTCGCCTAAAGAAACCGAAGAGCTGAAATATACAACCTCCTCATCCACATGCCGCCATCTTAACTGGGTTTAAGCTTCTTTGGGTCTTCTGGAGAGGATGCGCATGTAACGACGCCGCTGATTGGTTAGATCCGAGCATGTGTCAGGTGAGCTCATTGGTCGAGAGGGAGAAAGGCAGAGAAGAGGGTCGTTCCCGTGGGTCCTTTCCCATGTGTTGTCATTGTGAAAGCATTGTGCGTTTTTGTTGTTAGTGAAGCTCGTGGTGCTGTGGAAAGGGTGTTTTTTTGCATTCAGTTTCCTACCATATGTGTCCCCATATATATGATTGTGTCTCCAGGGACTCTCCGGAGAGTTACCAGACCATCTTATATTTCAAAAACACAAAAGTGTGTAGATTAATTGATCCACCGAGGCATGGTGCTTTGTTTTGTGTTTGTTCCCAAGCCCACCTTATTTTCAAGCACAGACACCTGTCACCACCCTCTGCAGAAATGAAGAAGTAGGCTATTGAGAAATGATTGAGTATCAATCCATCAAAAAATAAAAAGTTAAGCAAAAACCTTTTCATTTTACTTAAGTGTGAAGTCGTTTCATTTATTTTGCTTATTTATAGCTGTAATTATCTTAAGCCTCAACTGCTTAAAGCTGCTTTGCAACAATGCAAAATTGAGAAATGTGTTATAGAAATGGATTTAGATTGAATACTTTTTTCAGATTCTCAAGATCCGATGTTCTTGAATCCATTATAGGCCTACATGGCTTTGTCGTACCTGATCCATTGCTGCTGTCAAAGCAAAAGCTGGACATTTCAAATAAGAAGAAATGTTGACATTTTGAACATGCATTTCTTTAGAGGTCTCAGACCGTTAGGCCACACGTCACCGGTGTATTTTAAGATAAGTCAGTGCAAGCTGTTTTCAGTTAAGACAACTCTGACATTTCTTTTAAAGGGGTATTCGCCCAAAAATGAAAATTCTGTCATCATTTACTCACCTTCGAGTTGTTCAAAAACTGTATACATTTCTTTTTTTTCTGATGAACACAGAGAAAGATATTTGGAAGAATGCTTATAACCAGACATATTTTGCCCCGCATTGACTCCCATAGTAGGAAAAAAAACAATGGTAATCAAAAGTGCCCCAGAACTGTTTGCTGTTCCGCATTCTTCAAAATATCTTCTATTGTGTTTAACAGAACAAAAAAAAATTATTGAGTTATTTTTCCTACTATGGGAGTTAATGGGGGGGAAAATCTGTTTGTTTACAAGCAATCTTCCAAATATTTTTCTCTGCTTTCATCAGAACAAAGACATTTATGTAGATTTGGAACAACTCAAAGGAGAGTAAAGATGACAGAATTTTCTTTTTTGGGTGAAGTGTCCCTTTAAACCCAGAACGGGAAACTGCCCCATAATGTCCAGCAGGTGGCAGCTTTTGCTTTCTAGTTTATTGTCAAAAGTTTATGCAGCAGAGACTCAATGTACCATGAATGTCCTTATCTTATTTATGCAGTCTTATTATTTCAGTTGACATAAAATAGCATTAGGTAAATATATTTGTCCAATCTACCTATCATGTAACCTATTATTGCAGCGTGTGGTGTGGCATACTTTTTTACAGAGAAACATGTGTTTTGCACAAACATGCAGACTCGGAAAAAATTGCCTAAACCTTTCAAATCAGCATTTCTATGTGTATTTTGGCCATTCAAGTCCGGTAATTCAACAAAAGCAAACCTCAGGAGTGACATAAAGTCATCCAACAGCAACATTAAAAACTGACAGCATGACATGACATGAAAACTGTGATACAAATCCAGGTTATTACATATTTTTTTGTAACTTTTTCTTCTGAATAAATGTAGAAATATTACTGTTGTGTTGCCTAAAAGTGAATCTGAACTTGTTTTCTTTGCAGTATTTGAGGTCTGAAAAAATACACAGCATCTTTTCTGTTATTTTCACCCGTTTCTCCAGTTTTAAATTTCTGCAGATAAATGCTACAATATTTCTTTTTTAAATTTGAGAGAAATATTGTTAGTACTTTAGAAATAGATTTAGAATTAGTCATTTAGCAGACGCTTTTATCCAAAGCGACTTACAAAGAGTGTAGGGAGCAATAAGCGATATGTCATACAGGAGCCATAATACATTAGGTACTAATACAAAGTTACTGGTTTCAACAAAAGCTAGACCACTACCTGTTGAGAGAAAGGTATTTTTTTATTTGTCTGTGAAAGTATTCACAGAAGAGATGGGTTTTAAGTAGTTTTTTTAGTAGAGAGATGTGGTTGACCGGACTGAGTTAGGAAGAATGTTCCACCAGGAAGGAGTTGTGAATGAGAATGAGCGAGAGAGCGATTTACTGCCCTTATGGGAAGGCAATACAAGACGCCGCTGGTTTGCTGAACGCAGGGATCTTGATGGGGTGTAGGACTGCAGGAGGGTGTGAAAGTAAGCCGGTGCAGATCCAGTGATAGTCCTGTAGGCAAGCATTAGTGACTTGAATCTGATACGGGCTTCAACCAGTAGACAGTGGAGAGAGATGAAAAGGGGAGTCAGAATAAAACATTACAGAATAAAACAAAAATTAGAATTAAACCTAAACACATAGGCTACCTAGAATACAAACTAAAAATGGTTTTTGAAATGATCTCTTCATTTTTTCCGCAGCTGTATGTCTTTAAATGTTAAACTTGAAGATAATAATTTCTGGCCCTGGGATGCGGATGCAATTGATTTCTGTAAAGTCACAGATGATCGCATAAAATTACGTGTGTTTCCTTTCGTCTCCAATACTGCCAAGGACAGCCAATGTATACAAGAACCTTCAGTTTAAAGTTATTTTTGACAAAATTTGAGTTAATGAGTGACACTGTGTAAACATGTCAGATACTATACAGGGAATCATGAAAGAGCGGCTGAGTTTAATGCACTTTGGGCTCTTATGAAAATCTCATAGAAAACCTTCAAAGAGCTAAAAATAGCAGACATTTTCCGATGCTTCTACAGCCAGATATATAAACATATATTTTGTATATTGGAAGTATAATTGACTGTTTTCCAAAGCAAATTATTTACATTGCTGTGCTAGTTTTCTGTCTCTCAAATCACGTTGCGCTCACATTCTTACCACATTACACATTGCTCATTTGTTTGTAAATGATCTTAAGCCACTCAAGGTTACAGTGATTTTACCATGCATGTATATTTCTCTTAAGAAGTCACCAAAAATAACTCTGCACATTTTTATCAACATTTGAATGAATGTAAAGTATGTGAGCAAAAATTATTCAGTTGGGATACTTGCATGTTTTGCCTTTGCCAGAGTGCTCCAGATTTACACACACACACACGCACGCACAAACACACACCCACCCACACTCACACGCCCCCATACACACACTTACTCACACACTTACACCCATACACACACACACACGCACTCACACACTTGCACACACGCGTGCACATGGTCATACAAATGTAGGGCGAAGGTCAGTCCTGAAATTCAGGCTTCCAAGTGACCCAATCATTTTACAGCTTATATATCTATTGTTGATTCCTGGATAATGTTTTTTATATTATTTTGTAATCATATAAAAATTGTACTACCCTTGTTTTACCCAACAAAACAGTTTAGACCTTACATGACTGCAAAAAACAATATTTACTTGTTCAAATCAAGTTTGTTCAAACGTATTTCTATTGCACTTTTCACAATTTTGCATTGCTGCAAAGCAGCTTACAGTAAAGAGATTTACAGATAAATTATGAAATTAAACGAATACATAAAATGCTATTATCAAAATCTTTCAATAAAATGTGCCCGTTTATGACACTTTTTCAGATTTTTTTTGGAAATCCCAATGTGAAAGTTTCCTGATATTTTACTATTATTATAGGAATTATTACAAGAAACTTGGGAAACTATTAAAGACAAGTGTCCCCAGTCTCTTGTATGGGCCTTTTCTATGTGAAAAATATTGAGGTATTTTCTCAAAATGTGTGTGACATATGTAAGTACTCATGTAGGCCCACTATAGTCAAGTAAAATATCCAATGATAAAGTGATGTTCGTGTGTGAGGAGGGGTCAGGAAACGTCCAGTGACTGTGCAGCGGCTCTGGGTTCGGCTTGAATAACCCCTCGGCAGTGTCTCGTGTCTGGAATGAGAGCTGACTGTGTACCACGCCGCACACAGCGCGCGCATCATCCACTGATCACGCATTCACTCTCTCTTCTCATTAGCTAGCGAACCGCACACCTTTGTCGATGATTGGCCTGAAGTGAAGCCACGCCCACAAGCGCCCCTCGGGTTTCTGAAGTGTAAATGAATTGCAGCTGCCAGATACTTTTACTGTATTTATCACAAAAAGATTTAGTCGAACACACGAGTACTATACAGCACGAGCATGTCTCCTGTTTTTAAAAGAGTAAGTAAACATATTCATGTATTTAGGAATGTTTTTATATTCTGTCTGATTCGAAATTAATCTTGTTTCATTTAAAAGATGCTCAGGTAATGGTCTATTTTCTCATGATAAAATGTTTGAATGGCGTTTACTTGAAGAGTTTGGTTCTAAAATAAAAAATAAAATGTTTTTTATTGTGTAAGTTAGCAGTATTTTTTTCATATATTAAACCAATTGCAGTTTGATTGATATCAATTGGAATGCACAATAAAAAAACTTGATTTTGGAACTAAACTCTTAATCTCGTGTATTTATATTCACAGATAATTGTGCTTGCTCTTTAAATTAATAAATCAGTAGGTGATTTACATTCCAAATGTATTGATGGAATGAATAATACTAATAATTATTCTTATATTGTATTCTATTAAGCGTCACATTTTATTTATTTCTTTATCCGGATTCCTTTTGTTCTGGCAGATTTTGTCAAATCAGGATCCAGGTGTGAGAGATCCGGAAACTGTGATTTCATTGAACAAAAACTGGAATGCTGTGAATTTTCAGCAGGAAGAATTTCGGCCATTGACACCTTCATCTGACACAGATTCACTGAGTTCAGTCACAGCTGACTTCAGCCAGACTTTATTAGTGAGTGACACAAAGATGAATGACATGAACATGAGAACTATATACATAAGAAAATAAGCATTTTATGCATATAAAATATTAATTACATTAGAATCCTAAACTGGTTGTATTTTCATCATAGCAGGGAATCCAGTGTATGACCCCACCATACAGTCCCCACAGTGAGCCGCTCCAGGGGTCCGCCAGTCCCGCCCATGAGCCCAGATGTCATACTATCAGTGTAATCCGCCACACCTCAGATGCACTTTCCTCCACAAACACCTTCAGTCCTGCTGAAACATCAGACATCAAGTGTTCATCTGCTACAACACACACTCATTTAAACGTCCCTTGCTGTCAGTCCGAAGGCCCACGTGACTCAAAACGTACAAACCCAAAGCGTCTCAGTTCTGAAGCACCGTCAGCTCCCCGGCCGGTGTCTGAAAGCGTGCCATCCATCTCAGTGTTCCAGATAAATCCACTGACACTCCGCTCTTTGGTTTCCGTCCCTCCGCAGCCTGTTTGCCAACCGTCAGTGGTTTTTGTGCCCGAAGGTTCGGTGATGGTCGTGGTGCCACAGTCGGCCGCCCCTAAACCAACGGTCACATCACCTTTATCTGGTTTGAGGTTTACTGTCATTGCTCCGGCTCCAGACCGCAACTCATCTTCAAACGTCTCAGAAGCATCTCCGTCCCGGCCTCGAGACCACGTCTGCGCTCACCCGGACTGTGGGAAAACATACTTCAAAAGCTCTCACCTAAAAGCGCACCTGAGAACCCATACAGGTACAGAGCAGTCGTGTTCTCTAAGCTTTATTTATTGTCTGGATGAGGTCAGTTTGAATGGAATGTTTCTTCTTCCAGGTGAGAAGCCGTTTTGGTGCAGCTGGGATGGTTGCCCGAGACGTTTCGCCAGATCTGATGAACTCTCACGCCACCGTCGCACCCACACGGGAGAGAAGCGGTTCGCCTGTCCCGTCTGCCTCACTCGCTTTATGCGCAGCGACCACCTGGCCAAACACGCCAATCGCCATCTCACCGCCAGGAGACCACCGGTGTGGCGGAAGGAGATCAGACGTCTTAACATCACCGCTGTCTGTCGTACTCTGCAACCATTGGCCCCCAAGACTCAGAGCTGACACAGATGGATCTTGAACAGAACATTCTAGAAGGACATTCATACAGCATGAGTTGGATCACAGCGGAATAAAAGAGAACACGGGACCTTTTTTTTATGAACTCTTTTCAATGTGAAACACGGACAAGACATAACCCAATGACAAATGTAGGCCTATGTTTACTGACATCTCAAGCTATTGAAACATGTATAAGATCACGTGGTTGAAGATTAAATGAGGTATAATTAATGGCTTTCCTGTAGCTCAGTGGTTACAGCACGGGGCTAGCAACACCAAGGTCATGGGTTGAATCCCAGGGATTGCCCACACACAGAATGTATAGTAATGCAACAAAAGTCTCATTGGATAGAAGCATCTGCCAAATGTAAATGTAGGTATAAAGGATGATGTCATTTTTGGGGTGTACTTTCCCTTAAATTCTTATAACCAATTACTGACAACGCAGAGGTGTCTAAACAGTTTTGTATCTTGTAGAACACATTGCCAGATAAATATATAATGCTATTCAAAGCTTATGGTTTCTCAAGATTTTTTAAAACAAAAATGGCTCAAATTCAATCTGACTGATGAGATGAGTGTATGTTGTATGAGTGTGTCAGTTGTTTTTGTAGCAGCTGAATTAAGCATCAAGTTCACTTTTGCATTAAAAATATCACTTGGAAATAAGTACAGAAATAACCAAACAAAGCCATTTAAACCATTTATTGACAGCACAACTTGGTCATGAAAAGGCAAATACTGTAAATTGCAAACAAAGATTCTACAGTACGTGTTCTTTAAATCTTTTAAAATAATCTTACAGCCAAAGAGCAATCATATAACCAAGGGTTTTCGATCCTTATCTTAAACCCACTTCTCCTGCTTTACCCAGCATCACATGCTCCCACCATCAACACATTCTGAGACCAGCCAGCACAAAACACATCAATGCTGATATAACGCTGTTGTTGATATCTTAAAATAAAGTCCAGCTTCTCCTGACATTCAGAGAAGACTGAAGCAAACCCTATACCAGCACATACACACAAACGCTTCAAGTCACACAGAATCTTTTTAAGTTATCGGCACACTCTCTTAAACGCATGTTGTGTTGCTTTCTCTGTGTCCCTATACAATACAAACTACTGTTAAGGTAAAAGAATAGACTCGTTTGATAAGAACCTTTTCAAAGGAAATCAAAATGGAGTCATTTACTTTCTTATAAATGTTTCTTAGTGTCCACAATTCTGTGCATGGCACTCCACAAATGCACAGATATTTAAAAGAAACGATCACTCTATTGAATATTGATGCTTGGTACTTATCATCAATTAGCAAAACGTCACGATTTGCATACTTGGGTCAAGTATATTTCTGCCATACGCATTCTTGATCATTTATATTCACAATACAAAACCATGAGCCAAATCCCAGAGCACATCTCTTGAGACGCATCTGATGATGAAACTAGACGAGATAAATAGTCTAGATTTAATAAATAACCTCTTCCTGTGGCATTCATGACTGACTTTTCAAGAGATATTTATATGCGTTGTGTTTATATTTATAAAACGGCCTTAAATACAACATAGCAATATCTGCAAATGCCAGCTGGCCTGTTCTGTTAAAGCTAACCACATTTATTAGCAGTAAATTCATCACTTCTGATGGCTATCGAGTTTGTAAGCATCTATTATATGGTCACTTTCAAACTCCTTCGAAGCAACTGAAGACATCACGTTCTTAAGTGCCCAAAATCTCCCTTTACAAAACACGAGAGTAATAAAACTGTGTTAGGCTGGAGTAGAGACAGGTGTATCTGACATGTTTGGCTGCAGGCAGCACGGTACCAGAGAGAAGTTCTTTATCCTCCTGTCCAGACTGCTGCCACATTTATCCATCTCTTTCCTGCAGAGAGAAGAAAGAAAGAAATCCATCACAAACAGATCAGGTTTATATTAGCAGTTACAGACACACGAGCGTTCACTCGTACCAGTCACGTTCAGTGATGGTGTAGAAAACAGGCGGTTTGCGTTCGTCTCCGTTAGCGAACGCTGTCCTCAGACTGTTTGCCCCCGCGCTGAGAAAAAGAAGCCAGTCGCCTACAGCGAGTTCTGGCAGGAGACATTGATCCAACACCTGATCCAGATCATCTTCAGATGGACCCCACAAACTGCTGGAGAACAGGGGTTCGTCTGCAGCCACTCCCTGACAAACACAACAACACAACATCTGTGTGTGAAAACTAGATCAACAAAACATGAAAAACCTGAAACACAGTTTGACATTAAAACAAGGAGAGAAAAATGTACCTTGTGCACCAGCGGCTTTGATATAGAATCTTCACACAACAGCTTATTGGCAAAAGACCCATAAACCCCATCATTCATGTAGTAGAGAAACTCTGGCTCGTCATTGGCTGACAGTGGATCTGTCAAACACACATGACGTTAACACTGATTTTGTGGCATAATCTGTCTGTTTACATTGAAAATCAATGTCCTTTTGCAATGCAAGTACAATAAATATTAAACTAAACACTTTTTGGATCATTAACATATTGTTGATAAAAAACAGGTGGTCATGTCGACTAGTACTCACCATGTGTCTGACCACTAAAATCTCGTCCCACAGTTTTCCTAGCGATGATATTCACAGCCAGCGTAAAGGCAGAGGACACATAAAAAGCTCCGGGTTCAGCAATGACTGACAGGCCGCTTGATGGAGGAAAGTACATGTCCAGCATGGGTCTCAGCGCCGTGTTAATCTGCACACAAAACAACCCCACAGTCTCAGAAGAAGACTCTTAAAACCAGGTCAGTGTAAAACGCAACCCATCTTTCATACCACACCTTTTCTAACTGCGCCTCGCTTCCGTCAAAGCCTTCCCCGATGTCAAGAATATTCATTTCAAAGCCGAGCTCCTCCTACGATGAAATCCATGCATTACAACGGAGGAATCAGCAGGAAAGCTCACAACACAGTTTCTTTATGAAAAACAAGCAGAGCAGAATTTCAGCCATGACATCACGAGTGATGTCTTACCCCCATATCAAAGACACAGCGGGCGTCAGACACCGCACGACACAACGCTTCTGTGTCCTGACAACAGCTGGCAACGTTGAATCTGTGCAAAAAATACGTCTGTTGTGAGAAAAGCTCCAGCATTGTTTGTTTGCATGTGACACTTGCATAACATTCAGATAAATGTAATGCCAGGGTCCAAAAAACATTTAGATCACAGTTTCATTCATTAATCTCTCAATGGAAAAGAGAAACTCACTTGACTCCTGCAATGTTCAGATCGAGCTCTTTGGCGTTTTCTAGCAGATGTCTGCAGTCCTTCAGCGTCGAGCCGAAGACCAGCGCTGTTTTTTCTCTTTCACAACAGCAATCTGACATCAACTGCAGTACCACCCTATTGTAGAAATAAAAGATATTTAAGTATTTTGTAACTACTTTCGTCCTAAAATGTCCAATTGTTCTCCTGAACCATCACCATTCAAATTGTTAATATTGATCTTTACTGTGGTATTTAGGGTTTCACTGCTATTGCTATGGTGAGGATTTACTCATGGGACTCACTTTGCTTTGGGATGGCAGCGAGCAATCTTCCTCAACTCGACCTCGTTGTCACAAATCAGGAGTGGGATGTTGTGTTTGGCTGCGTACTTGATGTGACACAGCTGCTTACACGTGCCACCGAGCATGATGTCATGAGACGAGACCCCTAAGCCCTTCACCAAATCCAGCTCGTGCTGAAAGACAAACACTTGGGACAGTCATTATCCGAAGAAACAGTTCAAAAAGCCCAAATATAGAACAAGACTGTTATTTCTGGATGCGGAACACTCAAGGGACAGTTAAATTCACCTTGCTGGAGCAAACGAAGCCAGTGCCGAGAGCAGCCAGGATCTCGATCACAACGGGACTGCTGTTGCACCGAACCGTGTAGAACGGCCGAACCCGCTCCATTTGAGAACCCCAGCGAACTTGCTGCCGCAAAATCACGCCAAGGTCAGCTACAAAAAACGCACTCTTATGTGCCTAAAGAAACAGAGCATGCCACGCTTAGAAACATGACGAACAAACGTGACAACAACAAAAAAGAACATCCCAGGCATACTTACAAGAGTTTGGTCATGGATGTGTTTATCGATCACATCTCTGAGAGCTGTACTGTCCTTCAGCAGCTCCACAGAATGATGCACATCATCCAGAGTTCCCTTCATACTCATTCAGGTCACTGTATGATGAGAAGCCTCAGAGCTCTTGGGTCCAAGCGATGTCTACTGGAAACACAAGCAGAGAAAGCTCACTCAAAGATTTACTCCCCCCCTAATGTGTGACACAAAACTGAGAAAAACATCAGCATATTAAGGTGAATTATTCCTTTAAAGCGTGAATGCGAACTTACATGGACAGGTCAAAGGTTGACCTCTCCAGCTATCAGCTAGGATCCCAAGGGGGCTTAGCGTTGAAGTCAAACTGCTGTCGGTAATCTAAGGCCCCCAAGTTATTCTTGTAGTTCACGTACACCTGAAAGAGATTTAACATTATATGATGTACGACAGTGTTGTTGGTTGTTTTAGTTTATACGGGCGCCGTGTTATTTGTGTGCTTAAAGTAAACCTGGGAGAAAATAGTCACAAAATATTTATTTAAAACATCTACTATTATTATTATATTTTACTTAAAAAATACAATGCAGAATACGCTGAATATCAACAATCTGTCACCATGTCATGATTACATAAAAACCAGAAAACACGTGTAACATGTGATTCCAATGTATTGACTTGTATAAATCTCTTCAATGTTGTTTGGTTTTCTGTTATAATGAATGAAAAACATGATAAATTAAGTCATCACTCAGGAAATAAACGAGGTGCCAATTTTAGAGCACAAAAGATCTTTCTGACTGACAGCTTTCTAAATGATCAAACAATAACTAATGAAGTGACATTTAAATAATCCGTCTAAATGTGTGATTTGTTTTAGCAACATTGTATAAAAACGCACATACGCTTTAAATGGCATGCTAATGTACTGCTGCTAGCAGTCATTCATTCAGTTAGCATCAACCTGTACAAAAGCCTTTTTTAAATATATTAAACAAAATCATAATTTAATGTTGCAGCCGAACGCTCACAGAAATATCACAGCTCGAAAATGTTAAGCACTTTGTGGGCAGATGAGATGTGTGGTGAGGGCGATAAACAGCAGATAGCTTGTAAACCCAAAGCTACTTACACGTGAGAAATCGCGCGCATTTGAGCTAAACCGTCTTCTCTTTTTCGGCGGAATTTTCAAAAAGTAACGAGAGCACCGATGTAAAATATAACGGCGACGATATCAGCCATAAAACCGTTCGATCCTACGGTATGAACGTGCGTGCGTCTGAGAGGCGTTTAGCTGATCAACATGACGCTTCACGCTTGATGTTGTCGGTTGTGAGGTGAAGGGTAAAGGGGCGGGGCGACTTTTGAAATATGTGTGAAGTCAGTGAATGGGGCGTGGCGATGAGCGAAACGATGCTATATGAAGAGACCCTTTTACACAGTAGTGATACATTTTTTATTTCGATATAAGATGGTTTTAATATCGATATAACTATTGGGGGTATTAAAAGTTAATATTACAGTAAGCATTATTATACTTTAAATGTAACACAATACATTAATGCAAATGACTAACATCGTACTTTGTATACAGTTTAAAAATCGTATGTACTGCTGTCGTATGTCTTAACCAATATATAGTATGTAACGTTATAGCCTCAGTTATATTTAAAAGCAGGTGCATTTGAGACAAAAGTTCTTATTAATAAAAATGTTAATATTAAATCGCTCTTTTTTTATTCATGATCAGTTTGGTTTGGTTTTGCATTTATCGTTAGCTAAACACTGGCAATCAGTTGGTGTTTTATATCGATATTTTTGTTTGTTTTGATAATAAGAGAAATCTCATACCTGAACAATGTCGAGAAAGTCTTCATCTCCACGGCTACACACTTCCTGTCAAAACATTGACACTTTGGCACTTGGAAAAACTGATGGCCAAGAAAACATTGTGAGGAATTTCACAGCAGATAAACTCTGTAAAGCGTTTAAAGTGTTGTTCAGTAGCAATATCTCGTGTCTCTTATAGTTCAGATGACCTGCAGCTCTCTTTCTCTCATGTGAATGTGGTCTTCACTACATGCGCAGACTGCGTTTATAGAGGGCGGAGGATTCACTCTCTCCAACCTTCTGCTCCATCACAACAGATCAAACATCTCACACTTCTGATTCACCACCACATTCTTCTTAGCAAATGATCAACAACACATAGATGAAGATGTACACTTGAATAAAACTGCCGATGGTAAACAACCTAAATCAGAATGAAATCTATTATATAATCATATAGAAATTTCTTACCAAGAGTTTTTACCATGAGTTGAAATTATTTATGTTTAACACACAGCATAAACGTTTTTATATCTGGATTTAAAACATTTCGTACTCTTTTCCCTCTATTTTTGTAAAAAGTCCTTAACCAAAAACAGTTTCGCCAAAATGTCAAATGAGCTTGACAGCGACTCTTTTTGTTGAAAGTGATAGTTCAGCCAAAAATGAAAATTCCGTCATCATTTGCTCACCCTCGTGTAATTACATACCTGTATCAATTACTTTGTTCTGATGAACAAAGAGAAAGATATTTCGAAGAATGTTGGCGATTTTCAATACTGCGATATCATTGACTGCTATAGTAGGAACAATTAAAATGGTAGTCAAATGTGCCCAAAACTGTTTGTGTTCCTAAATTCTTCAAAACATCTCACTTTGTGTTCAACAGAACAACAAAATATTCAATATTTCTTCCTACTATGGTAGTGGACGATGTCACAGAACAGAAAATTGCATTCAACAAATATCTTTCTTTGTGTTTAACAGAACAAATAAATGTATATAGGTATGAAACAACCTGAGGGTGAGCAAATGATAACAGAATTTTTATTTTTGGATGAACTGTCCCTTTAGTCACGTCATTGCGTGCACAGCGCACTTCTACACTTGTGAACATTTCCCTCGTGGAGCACTGAGCACACAAAAGAAGTTCAGAGTTTTGTGTCTGCTCCCTCTAGACTCATAAACGTTTGCCATCTAATCTAATTTAACATCTAGAGGAGGAGTAAAGTGTGTTAAATAACTATTGTTGTTGGTAAATATAGGCCTAATATGCATGTGCTTCACCTACCATAAGCAATAACAGTCTGCTTTAATATTTAGCAATAAGAACCATCTGCTGGGCTTAAAGGGTACATAACGCATCTTAAATTCAATAAAGGAACTCTATGTAATCGGATGTGATAAAGAAAACAAATGAAGCTAATATTGCGAATCTTAAGTAGTCTAATTACATGAACTGCAAGCAATGGGAAATGTCAATAATGTTGGATCATGGGAAGACCGGGGATAGTTGTCACAAATTTCACAATGCATTTGTATGATGGTTGACTAACAGGTGTACAGATTTCATAAAGTGACATTTTTAGATTGACATTTTTAGACAATTAAGTCTGAGGATTACTGTAATGCATGAAAATGATTTCAACTATACGCAACTCTGTAAATGTGGCAGTGCCATTGGCACTATGGTGATAACCACAGACAGCTAGTCTGCAACACAAACAATAGAGCTTATCTTTTGTTTTTAATGACTATCTGTCACTTCATATCTCTCCACCCAAATGATGTCACTCGTTTCCTCTATCCCAAAATTCCCAAAATCTTTCACATTAATCTTGACAAAAAAAGACTCATTTGGTTTTATGGTCATGGTTTGAGTCATTTTTAAGTGTTTAAAACAAAAATCAACAGCAAGAGTTGAAAAAGACATTTACAATTTACATTTTTGGGTAAATGACTTAGAGGTGCTAAATGATGCCATAAAAGAACCAGTTTTGGTTGTACAGTTCCTTTGGTTGGAACGGTTCTTCATAATGAAAAAAAGGTTATTTTGCCAATTTTTGACTGAATGCTTCTTTTGGGAAGCACCTTAAATTTTGTTGTGTTGGAGCCCGTATCTCAATCACTTTCCCTCTCCTTTTGTCCTCACCAAACAATGTATTTAAACATTTTGTTAACCAAGGAAATGGATGCAAGTGTTCTAACAAAAAGCTGGAGACAAATTGGAACCCTGGACCCTGGGCTGGATATCCCAAGAGACTAAACAAGTATGTTCCTTATCCCCAGTCGCTCCGACCTGTAGGCGAGCGACCGATTAGGGAACGCATGCACACACATGTCCCTTTCGGTCTAGACGCGGGCCAGCCAGCGGGCAGCCCGCCCTGGTGTGTTTGATCTGAGGGGTTGGCTCCAGCCAGTCCAGGCATTGTATCCTAAACAATGCACCCCAGACCCGCTGAACTCCATAAACGTATCGCTTTGTGGGCTTTTCCTCGAACTCAGGGTGGGGGACACCCGCTGCCAGGAAGAGGGACTTCTGGCCAAATTTAGAAAGCCTGTGCCTCCCTGATCGGGCCTGCTGACTGGGCATTCCTGCCTTTAACCTCCAGGGAAGAGTTATTATCTTCACATTGAACCATAAAGGTGTGCCGTTGTATGAGGATTTATAATAGCAGTCAAGGGTTACGATTTCATAAGAGTGCTGGCATGTGCAGATTTCTCTTAAAATGCATTTTATGTCATATTTATGTTATACTCCTAGATGAGAAAGCGATTCAAGGTATTTTCTTTTTTTATTGGTACAAAATAGTACAAAATTTGTACAAAACATACACAACTCATTGTACAAAAGAGTACAAAAGTTGTATAAACATTTGCAACTCATTACAACAAAATAAGATAAAATAACAATTGCATAAAATATAGCTTGGGGTATAATTGAAAAAGAATAACAATTTATGTCAGACTATTTTGCTTTTTTATATTGCTTAAAGTTTGTCCATATTGTTACAAATTGTTCAAAATTTGGCTAAGCTTTAGCGCATTTTTTCACATGAATGTGATATTTACCAAGTAAACTAAAAAGTTTTACCATAAAAACCTTACATTTAGAATCAGTAGAATCTTGTACAAAAATATAGATGCCATCATAAAGTTTAATTTGAATTAAAGTTGTAAATAATCTAGAACAAAACATTCTGGCTGCAGTAACACTTCTACGCCTGAATGCGGCCGCGCATGCTCAGACCCGTGTGTGGCGCTGTCGCCGTGACTGCGCATGCGCAGAGCACAGCAGTTGATCAGCTGACCGTGAATCTTTAGAAACATTGTAGTGACATTATGAATATCAAGCCATAAAAGCCATCGTTTGTTAACTATTTAGTTAAAACTGCCAAATATCCATTTGATCATCTCGTTCGCATTGATATCAGGTAAGATGCGACTGAGAAATATCATCTTTAATGTCCGTTTGTACGGTCGTCTCGTAACCTTTAGCTATGTTTGCTACTGTGGATTAAGATCCTCGCGCTGTTTTATGTTCGTCTCACAATAATCTGACAGATCATTTATATATTTTCAGATTGTCATTTGATATCAAACATCTGTAGCGTATAGCAGTGTTGATGCGATTGTGTTTTTGTAAATCTCGAGCATAATGTGCGAAGTAGGTCGTGTTTATGCTGTGATGCTGTGATGCTGTGTCAATGCGCAGCCATCGGCAGTCTGTGATGTGTTGTGATTGTTTATGATGATGTTGTACATTTGAAATCTATATGAGTTAGATGAGATTATTGATGTGATCAGACAAGAAGGTCAGACTGATGGGCGTCTGATCATGTGACTGTCATTCATTTTGAGGAAATTGGCAAAAAAAACAAGCCTGTGAGATATGTAGTATTTTTTAACTTTACAATATAATGCACACATACAGTGTTCTGAGTCACTGAGACACATCAGCTGACTATTAAAATGAGTCATTTTGTATCAAATATCAAGTGTAACATTTGAATGAATGGAATAGAGGAAGTGTATTCTGTCTCTGTCAGTATTTTGCGGTCATGGAAAACCTGGAAACATCAGGGAAGTTTTGTGATTTTCAGGCCTGTCAGAGTCATGATTTTTCTATTTCTTATTTTGTTTTGCCCTTGAGACATTTTACTGGATCACTACGAGAGTTGTAAGCCAATGTAAACACCAGTCACATGAGGTTTTATTGGAGATATTTGTACACTAACAAAAAAAATGAATGTGTAAATGCCTAATATACTAACGGCAAAAAACTATTGTTCAACACTTAACAAGTGTTAACGTCTAGCCAAACCTAATACAAAAAAACTAAACCTAGTTCAAAAAAGTGATGAATGTCTGTGAACTTCTTCCTGTTTCAAGACGTTTATTTCCTGCTCGCCGGCAGCCATGACAGAGTTCTGGTTAATTTCTGCGCCTGGAGAGAAAACATGCCAGCAGACGTGGGACAAACTGATGACGGCCACCACTCGAACCAACAACCTCTCCACCAATAACAAGTTCAACATTCCTGATCTCAAGGTGACGTTATTCACTCGTCTCACATGTTCTGTGTTGTATTTGCTTTATCCTTGCAATGGCATCACAACAGTTTTCTGCTGTCTAGTTTGATTCTTTTTGAAAGTTGGACACAAGTGAGATTATTCGGATCAAATGAGTGTTCTCTCTCATGAGTAAATCCTCCAGGCCTGTTTCTCTCATGAGTAAATCCTCTAGGCCTGTTTTGCTTGAGTGTCAAAGTTTGTGGTGCAGACTTGTTTCTGTTCACCAGGGTCATGTGACCGCTGTCCTGTGCTTTCCGCCTGACGGGATGAGAACAGAGGCGGCAGTCGGGACGACTCCGCTGCTGATCAAACAGAGTCTGGCTGCGTTTGTATTGCTTCATCATACAGGACGATGATCAAAGTCTCTGTGTTTCTCTTCTCTTCACACCGCAGGTGGGAACGCTGGACGTGTTAGTCGGCCTGTCTGATGAGCTGGCCAAACTGGACTCTTTTGTAGAGAGGTAAAATCTGTTTTTCTGAGTTGAATGTGCATCCCGGTTGCCAGGAGGTTGTTATGTTGTTATCAGAGAGCCGACCCTAAATCCACTTGATACTCGGATCTGTGGATGTGGCTTAGATAACCTCCTCCGGTCTAAATACCTAGAAAATTCACATAATTTGATGTTACAAGAACCATGATTTTACAACAGATAAAACATTTATTTTTACTATATGTCATTTATGTGTAAGTGAATTTACAACCAGATCACATTCAAGCGCTAGAATTTAAAAGTTTTATAACATATATATATATGTTTTTAGTAATATGAGTGATGGCTTGGCAACCAACGCTATCACTAAAATTTCTTCAAAAGTCTTTCAGTTATTTCTGCTTCTTGTACTCCGATGAAATGCTTCATGCTCTTGTGTGCTGTGAGGAATCTCATATAAACGTGAAGTTACGACAGCCCGTGCCTAAATTTAGTTATCAGCAGTTTGGTGACGCCGCACGTTTGATTCATATCCCATGACTTGCGTCTCATCCGTAGACGTGAGATTCTATTTTTACATCTTCGGTTGTGCGAAAGATCCAAAGTCAAACACATTCATTCCTGAAAAAATGTGCAAAGCGGCGCTGGTGGTTCTGATGTTGTGGTTTTGGAGAAGCCGAGAGTTTTCAGAACGCTGTGATCTTCTTCACAGTGTGGTGAAGAAAGTGGCTCAGTACATGGCTGATGTTCTGGAGGACAGTCGAGATAAAGTCCAGGAGAATCTGCTGGCTAACGGAGGTCAGAACGCTTCTATAACAGATTGACAACACTCTTCCGTTCTCAAATTCACTCCTGCTTGGTTTTCTTTCGTTTAGTCGATCTGGTCACGTACGTCACCAGATTTCAGTGGGACATGGCCAAGTATCCCATCAAACAGTCCTTGAAGAACATTTCTGAAATCGTATCCAAGGCAAGTCACGTCACACGCTCACTTCGGTGTGAACCATTGTAAACCCCAAAATAACGGCGTGTGTGTTTTTCTCCCTCAGCAAGTATCGCAGATCGACAACGACCTGAAAGCTCGAGCGTCCGCGTACAACAACCTGAAGGGAAACTTACAGAACCTGGAGAGGAAGAATGCGTGAGTGACGGACCTCACGTACAGATAGGTCGACGTCATCGACTTTCATTGGCGTTGATTTGATTTGGTTTGATTTTCAGAGGGAGTCTGTTGACCAGGAGTCTGGCTGATATTGTGAAGAAAGATGACTTTGTGCTGGATTCCGAGTATCTTGTCACGATGCTAGTTGTGGTACCAAAGTGAGCCACACATTCATACACGCATTCACACAATCACTGTTTGGACAACACAAGATTTGTTAAACACCTGTTTGATCCAACTCCAGGGTGAATTATACCGACTGGCAGCGCATGTACGAGACGCTTGCAGAAATGGTTGTGCCACGATCCACGAAGTAAGAAACTCACATTATTTATATTTATTTTCCCACAAGATGTTTGTGTAATGCATGTGGAAACACGTCAAGTGTAAAATTAAGAATGAAGTGTCCTGTCCTGCAAAAGGTTGTCTAGATTTGCTGATGGTATAAAGCATTTCTTTTGAACCGCTGATGTTCCAAGAAAACGGAGTTTGGCCTGTGCCTGAAGAGCGCACGTAAATGACTAACGCCGTGGTCAGACTAGACTTGGGGCATGCAAAATTCATTCGGACGGTGCTGCGAAAATGGGCAGGAGCGATTCCTCCATCTTTTACATTTCTGTAGCGCGGGGTCACGCTGCGACGTTTTGATCTTCTATTGGTCTCACACACTCAAGTGATGCGAATGTGCACGTCAGAGTTCACCAAAGTTGAACTTTGCTACGCAGAGAAATGTGAAATATCTCCGGACGGGTTGGGTTTCCGGTCTGTCGCATTCGCATGAATGGAAGTCAATGGATCGGAAAATCAAGTGTGACCGCGGCTTTAACTGGGTATCTGTGAGGTGTGCTGGTTACTATGGAAACCATTGAACTGATGCAGCAGAACAAATCCCATCTTGTAATGTGTTCTGTGCGAGTGGGAGTTTGTGAAATCCAAAAAACATCTCCAGGTTGTATTTCACCACAAAATCACGTAGTGGGGTCAAGAAATTACATTTGGCATCAAAAAGCTTGACTTTGAGGACCATTAAAGTGCAATCCAAAGTTGTCAAAACTTTCTCGAAGCTGCTTCAAGCTGTGGTTTTAGTTTTTAATGAAAAGACACACAGATAATGTACAGATAATTCACGATCGTATTCTTTGTTTAGCCAATCAAATGAGCCGTCTCTCTGTGCCGTTCATTGGACAGGCCTTATATTCTTTTCTTTTATCAAAGCCCGATAGTTTGACTGATGTCATGAATCCCTCCTTCCCAAACACCGATGATCTTCTGTTGATGCGTGTGCTGTTTTTGTTTCCATCAGTTTGCTATTTGAGGATCATGACAGCGGTCTGTTCACAGTCACACTCTTCAGAAAAGCCATCGATGACTTCAGACACAAGGCCAGAGAAAACAAGTAAGCTCTCCGTCTCGATTCTGCCGTCACGTCATACGATCGCTTCCTTCTCGCATCTTGATTTATTTCTCACGTCTGCTCTGCAGATTCACGGTGCGAGACTTTCAGTACAATGAGGAGGAGATGAAGGCTGATAAAGAAGAAATGACCAGACTCTCTACTGACAAGAAGAAGCAGTTTGTACGTATCTGTTCGTCTGAGCGAGAACGCTTTACGTCCGTGTTTGTGTGATGGTTGTGTGTGATGTGTGCAGGGACCGCTCGTGAGATGGCTGAAAGTGAACTTCAGCGAGGCGTTTATCGCCTGGAATCACATTAAAGCTTTGAGGGTCTTTGTGGAATCTGTGTTAAGGTATCAACACTCACACACACGTCTCTCAGTTCTATAAAACATGATCCGTTTTGCATTGTAAAGCAATGTTTCTTTTTCTATTCATTTGTAATATTGTTGTAACTCTGAAACAGATACGGATTGCCTGTGAACTTCCAAGCGATGCTGCTGCAGCCCAACAAGAAGAATATGAAGAAACTGAGGGAGGTTCTGTACGATCTTTACAAGCATTTGGACAGCAGCGCGGCGGCCATCATCGACGTGAGAGAGATATTTCTCATGACTTGTAGGGATGCAACGATTCACCGTGAGCCGATTATAATATGTATAGATAATACATGTTCTGACGGCAGGGTCGCTGAGTTTACTGCAAACTTGGAAAACGTGGCTATGCTGATATTTCTCAAATGTAAAACGATATCCAATAAAAGCACAGACAAAGTCTTAGTTTTTTCATATTAATTAGACTTTTGTATTTATATTTTTTAATTTTGTATTTTATTTTTTATTTGATTTGTAATTTGTTTTAAAATTGCAGTTTAGTTTTGTAATTTGAAATGTGCAGCATTTCAGAAATAATAAAAAGGCAGTTGCTCATTTTTTATTTGTCTCAACTCATTTCGTAAAAATAAATCGTATCGTGAATCGCATCGTGAATCGTTGCACCCCTTATTGTTTGATATTTAACCATGTGAAATATCGTGACTTGAATCATGAAAACGTTTGATTCTCTGTTCCAGCAATCGGCCATGGACATTCCCGGATTGAACCTCAGTCAGCAGGAGTATTATCCGTACGTGTACTACAAAATCGACTGCAACTTGCTGGACTTCAAATAGGAGAAGCGTTGTCTGTCACCCCGGCCCTCTATTTGTTTTGTCTTTGTGAATAAATCTAAGTTAAATTGAACTGTATATTGCAGAACTCTTTCTCTGGTTTTAGTCGTGCATGCTTGTATTCACTGATATTTACTGTTCAGCCAATGAGAGCAGGAGAATATCTGAGCCCCGGTACTTTGTTTACAATTGTTTTTTTTTTTAAATAATGTCATTGTGTTTATCATGTGCAGTTGAATGAATGAAATTCTGCGTTTAAGTCATTCCACCCATGTGTTGTGTGGTGGTTCCACCTGATATTTGTGATAGATATTATTGTGTGGACGGTGGTGTTTTTAACCCTTTATTTTCCTTCAAACGCACCAGTGGTCCATTTAAACATATGAAGAAAAAGGATAAAAGTGTTACAAAGATGCAATATATATGTGATGTTATGTACATTTGGTGTTAAAAGAGCTTTATGTGCCCAAGTACTGTCTGTCATGAAACCAAAATATAAAATGAATGGAAAAACATATCCATGTCTTTTTTTTACAAGAATACGCAAAACACAAAAGACGCAAATTTTGAAGAATGTTGATAATGAAACAACATTGAACCCCATTGACTTCCATTGTATGAACACGAAACCACAGACATTTCTCAAAATATCTTCTTTCGTGTTCCACTGAAGAAAGAGTCACATACAGATATAAACCACATGAGGAAAAATGGTGAGCGAAATTTTATTTTGGGGTGAACTACTTTTTATGTACATAAGATGGTGTTAACAAAGTACGTGGTCCATGCAAATCTCTTTTTGATCGATTTTAGGAGTACACGAGCACCAGTTACACCAATCCTAATTTACATTTTTCATATCGATTATTGACGTAAAAACGATAATATTGATCTCTGTCCATGGTGCTGAAAACGCCGCGCACCCGCGTCTATTGTGACGCGCACCATACAAATCCACGAATGACTGAGGGGCTCGTCATTTTTCGCCACTGCTCTTCGTAGGTATGAGGATGCTGATGCTCCTCTATGGGTCTGATGCACGCGCGTAAAGAGCTCGTGATGTACCAGAATTCTTCATTTGTGCGAGGATGCTGATGCTGCTGTCTGGACCTGATCCACGCGTGTGATGCTGATGCTGGTCTCAATGGGTTGCGGTGGAAGCAGGTCTGCCGCCGTCGAGCCCCGGTATCACGAGAGCAGAGACACCGAGTCGACGTGGCTCACGGACACCGAGATGACACAGCTGGCCGGTACCGCTCACAATCCGACCGGTGGAACCGACATCGGGAACACAGCACCCAGCGGCTCAGGTCAGAATCACCAGAGACCATTTCATATCGTAAGGGACATACAAATCTGAGGTTGACATTCCTGAGCCATGCAGTGATACCTGCTTTTGAGAATCTGATGGCGGTCCTGTATTAGCTAAAGCGGCTTGCAAGATGATATATCGCGGTTTATGTGGTGGTAAAGCGGTACCATGGTAGTATTGCAATCTGATTCTATCACTGACTGACAGACATCAACATCATAAAGATTGACACCACAGTCACTGCACAAATCTACAATTGTTGCTGCGTTTCTGTATTGTTCCATGGTCCATAAATCAATGTGGATTCCAGAACGTTCTGGGAATGTTGACTGCAAAAATAACCTCAAAGGGAACATTTATGTGCATATAGTCTGTGTTTGCTCTGATGGCGTTTCATTGTGAATACAGTGGCAACATCATGCCTGTGATATTGAGTCATGTTGTCATAAAACTTCAACATGTGTTCAAGTTTACATTTGTGTTACTAGGTTCAACCCATTTTTTTTAAACCAAGAGTTAATAAATGAACCAACTCTGAAAAATATACACTGAATTAACGTGACACACAAATCTATAGTCAAATTTAAGTAGATGGGTGTGAGTTTGTCCTCACACTAATCATTTAGTTGTGATAACAATGAACATTAATGAAATATCAAGTGGCATACCTTCATTTCAAGGTGTCAAAGTGTTAAACCTCAGCATCTCAACATCACACATTCGCATTGAGTTCAGTTACAGCCTCACATGTTTTATCATGATGATGTGAACTCACCAGCACCAGTGATGGATGAAACTCCTGATGATGTTTGCAAGCAACTTTCTTGAGTTGAACTATAAATCCACCTTACTATATTATAATTCGCGTTTTGTTTTATATCATATATGCTTATATTTTGCAGTAAAGTTGCTGCACATGTATTTGTAAAAGCTGAATTAACTGTAATAACCTTCACCTGCTGAGATGTCAAAGCTCTGAACAGGAAATGAATGGTGTGACATTTAACATATTCAGAAAACGATGTGCATTTGTTTCAATGTATTTAATTGTGAACCTTAACAGTCATTCAACTGTTCAGCAAATATTTGTCTATTCAATCATGGCTTTCGTTCACATCTGACATCAATCACATGCTTGATCTGCCATGATGAACACTTTCAAGCTTTGAATCAGTCTGCAGGTAGTCCTGATTGAAGAATCAGACGGTATATAAACACGTTGTGTGTTGTGTTTCAGGTAAAAGAGAAGATGACGGCTCATGTGTCAAGGAGAGAAAGCTGGTGAACGCTGGGACACAATGCTGCAGATCCTCCACACACACAAACATCAACCAGAGACCGCAGAGAACACAGGTCACACAGGTCACACACTCCTCTTCATCATGATTTACATACACCATCATTTATACCTACACTGTAAAACTTTGCTGTAGTTTTTGCAGCAGGTTTGCTTAATCCTAGTTTCCAATTTGTAATGTTTTCAATGACTTTAATCAAAATTAAAACACTTTGACTTTTAAGATTCAAAATGAGCAAGAAGAGACATTAGCACAGCAACACTGCAAAAGCATTTCTGTCTTGTTTTCAAGTAAAAATATTTCAAACTTCTTAAATTACGATACATTTACATAACAAGAAAAGTGACCCAAGATATTACAGTAAGTCTTGTCATATGAAAGAGAAAATAAACTGGGTAAGTTTATGCTTAAAACTAAATTGTAAATCAATCTACAGTAAGTTACTGGCAAACCTGCTGCGAAATTACAGCAAAGTTTTACAGTGTTTGTTCAGTATGAATACAGTTATTAAGTTAACTTAAATCAGCTTTATATATACCATTACAGTTTAAAATACGATGCGAATTGTCATTCAAAATAATGTAAACAAGACACTGATTGCCAAATAAAATTCATTTTCTTTAAAGAAATAATAATTTCACGTACTCTTAGATACCTCGACAGGTTTAGTGACCGTTTTCATACATTCTTTTCACTGATGACAGAATACAGAATCTCTGATCATCGTGTTTCCACAGGTGAGAAATAAAGCAAAGAAAATCTCTGCTGCCGAAGTGTCCAAGAGTCCCGTCTCGCTGTGAGCTGAAGATGTTTTCACCTGTACAGCAGATTGACAAGAGACGCTTCTCTTTAAAATCAGTCTCACCGTCTGCATGTAACACGCCAGAAGCACACGTCCACCCTGCCACATGCTGCAACACGTCATTAAAATCAGCTCAAGTCTTTATAATGCTGCCTTCATGTTTCTTCTGACAGTAACGTCGAGCGTTTCAGTATTTTGTGTGTTTCTAGTGCCTATAAAGAGAGTGTTTGATGATGCAGGTATAGAAACGTCTCAGGTCGTCACTCGTCAGTGTTCAAACGATGAAACAAAACCAATACATTGATTCATATTCAACTGATACATTAATAATACGACTAGGTGAAAAAAATATCAGTTGAATATTAATCAAATGTTTTAAACACTTCTTTCTTGTGTATGACTGAATGATGTTCTGTGATCCTTTAACAGGGACATCCACCAGTGTTGAAATCAAACAATGATTGGTCTAGATGGTGGTCTAGTGGGTTAAACCACTGAACTGGTAAATCAAAAAAGGTTGCTGGTTCGATCCCAGCAGCCACCACCAGTGTATCCTTGAGCAAGACACTTTACTCCACGTTGCTCCAGGGGGATTGTCCCTGTAATAAGTGCACTGTAAGTCGCTTTGGATAAAAGCGTCTGCCAAATGCCTAAATGTAAATGTAAATGATTTGCTTTCATACTCGAAATGTATGAATTACATCCTAGATCACAACCATAGTAATAAAAGCATCTTGGAAAGTAAGATTCACATCACAGCCGTTCTGACAGTATTTGTTTTTATTTCCTTGATCGTGTTTGGCTGAGATCACAACAGAAATCACAGCCATAGATCTGAAGTTCACAAGCATGCACGACTGCAGCTGTCCGGACGCATTTATTTACACAATAGAGTACAAGTTCACCCAATTTACAAGTAAACCCATTCGAGGGATATGAGCATGTTTAAAAGGCCGTGTTTCTAAGGCAAATAAAAGACAAAGATTCACAGGTAATGGAGAAAAGAAACATTTCAAAACTGGAAATGAAGTCACAGCATCCTCACAACACTCCATAACTCTTATCACATCATGACATGGCATCTGTTAGTGAATTATTTTCATCAAGATCACAAAAATATGTTCAGAACGTTGATAAACGTTTACAGAATGTTGGTGGGATGTTAATAGCTCAACAAACAAATTATTGAGAGGATTTAAAACAACAAAGAACAGAAAGATTTTGCATAATTCTTAAGAACCGTTGTACTGATAATCACTTTTGAGCAGTTTCTATGATATAAGAAAATCATTTTACAGAGATTTTCATCTGTTCCTCTCACTGGAGTTAACATATTTAAACATGTTATATTCTGTGTCATTTAATTGTGACTAACAGCAACATCTAAGCAGCGGTTTGAAAATCACGTTTTTTAAGGGAATTAAAAAATACTTTTTTAGGTTTCTATTATCATGGGAACCCACATACAAACAAACATGATACCACATCTGTTTTACCATTACTGTATAGCGACAGTGAGGTGTTGTTAAGTAAACATTATCCCGCTTATTACACGTTTTTTTACCACATGAACAAAAACTAGAGATGAAATGTGAATTTAAAATATTTTATTAGCTCTTTTTTACCGAATGCAGACCTTCCGTGAGGAAAAGCTGTTTACTTTCGGTTTTTAAGGTAAGAAGCGGCGTTAAAATGTAAGGGACAGACAATTCAGTTTGATCATTTGTAAATATAATGTCATTTATGTTATTCAAAGATACATTTATATATAATTTGTCAGAAAAAAAACCTGTCAAAATGTTTTGCTGCATTCGGGTTACCCTGTGTTGTTAGTTTTGAGCGGTTGTTATCTGGGAATAAAGAACCTGCGATTGTCGCGACTGGCCAATCAGAATCAAGCATTTCAACCAGCCGTGTAATAAAAAAGCACAAACAATATCCAGATAACTCCAAACACAATTTGATTTTATCACAGATAAAAACTCTCAGAAAGATGATGATTTATGTGTGATAGGAGAGTCACAATATTATCTCATTGCCCAAACGCTCAGAATATTTCATTTACATCTTTGACTGAACTTAAAAGCTATACATCCCCGATTATTTACTGACCGCAAAAGAATGTTATGTACAGTAAAACGTAAAGGCATTATTACTAAAAATAAATGCATTTCTTCATTCTCAAACAAACTCGGGCTCATTGCATCACACTGTCTGAATCAGAAAAGAGACTCACAGGAGGAGAAATATCATGAATTATTCGAGCAGATGCATCATTTACAGTTAACCCTACACATACTGTACAAATATTTACACTTTAACTTCACAATATGAAACTCACTAATAGAAAATAATATTTTATCCTTTAACCATCCTACACATCTGATGCATTTGTGCTTATCGGTTTAAAGTCATGTAGACTAAACACACATGATATCAAAATGATCCATTCAGAGGTGAAATCATCTGTATTTGATGAGAAATGTTTAAGTTGATATTGAGATCTTCAATAATATTGACATTACATAATTGAAATTAAATAATATTTGAGACGCACATGAGATTTCAGCAAAAGTTTTCTTTTGCCCTCACTGACGTCTAGGAGAAATGATTTAGATATTAAAGAAGTTCATCTGAGATATTTCTCCTGCTTTGCAGAAATGAACTAAACGATGTGTTTGTTATCATACGCTCCCACGAGATACACCAAATAAAAATCTCGCTTGAAACACACAATCAACGCAATATTAATGCATGAATGAATATTTGATATCATCCAGCTCTAACATCACCTGACGGAGGTAAAGCAGGTTTGAGCATCATTTCACGTGGATTTTAAAATCAGTAGATACAGAGAAGAGCAATCGCAACATCGGTCACTCACGACACAACACGTCCTCATGATCGCTGGCTTGAGCACAACTAAACCTCATTGATGGTTCTCTCTGACGGTCTGTATTCTGCACCCTTCTCAGAAGCCAGAAAGAACGACTGAGTCTTGCGCTTCAGACGCGCTCGCTTGTTGGCCAATGAGAGGCTGTGTTTGCTGGAGGCGATGATGTCAGAGATGAACTTCTTACAGTCCACGCACACCTCCATGGTCGCCCAGTCCTCCATCAGCTCTTTCGGCAGCTCCGTCTCATCCTGTGAGGACGACGACTGTCTGGAGTGCTTGGATAATCTGACAGGAAGACAATCGGTGAAATAAACGTCAGCGTGTGTTTCAGAAAGATGATTTCAATCAGAAACAGCACAGAAGTTTCACCTGGTCATCGTTCTCTGAAGGCTGGGTCGATGTTGGCTCGTGCCGGCTTTCTCTGGTCTGGAGGACGCTGCGTCTCGTTTCAGAGTGGATGTGGACGGGCCCAGCGAGTAGATGGGTAGATTGGCATAGGGCTTTGACGGCAGCCGCATCTAAACCGAATGAAAAGCGCTTCAACACTGTGCTCGTGTGAACGCACGACAGAACGAGTCAGGACGCACAGAACAACACTTACCTTCTTGCAGCATTGCGAACACACAGGCCTGGAAAATAAAGAGACACGGTGATGATTTACCACGGCTGATCTCAGGTCAGCGCTGGGCAGAGATGACACACAGCGGAGTTTTACCTTATACAGAACTGACAGGTGTAAGACCAGGTGAAGAAAGAAAATCTCTTGGTCCGACAGCAGAAGCAGAGCTGCGAAGACAAACGTTTGGTGTATTTTTTGTGAACATTGTGACGTTATCATAACGCTAGTTTCGTCATGCTAAAACGGATTCTTTAAGAGTCGTTCGTGCATTCAATGATTTAGTAAGAGAATTTCCATTGGTAAAAACAACCTGGTTATTTTGAAATAGAAATATGCAAATATTAAGATATGGCAAAGATGTTAATATTATCAAGATGCGCCACTGCCGTTACAACGAATGCAACGCTCAATATGGCCGCTATAGCGTTGGAAGTCGTAAGGTGCTTGCCAGCCTGTGCGCAGCATATGAAGCGACCTCGGAAAAAGGTGATTTTTTGCCCAATAATTGTGATTATTTCCAGATATTAGAAATATCTGCCTTTCGCCATCCAAGTAGACTTGACTGTGGACTTGCTATGACGTAAACAGCTGCCCAGAGGCGTCGCAAACATGGCCGCCGACAGGTCACTGTTTTTTTTTAGATTGAAAGGACACAGTAACGCTCACCTTCCCCTTCTTCAGAGCGTTGTAAACGTCTTTATACTGCTGAAACTTCTCCAGTTCAGCTTTGACCAAAACCTGTCGAATGTGCATCACCTCCTGCACAGTCAGAGCCAAACACTCCACAGGAAAACAGAACTCCTCCTGTTCCAACACATCACGCGTCACAAACACACCTTACACAACGCCAGCGCTTGACACACACGCAACACAAACTTTGTTTATTTATTTCCATTATACCAGAATGGATGACGGAATGGAAAAGGCAAACCATGTGCCATGCAGCATAACTGCTCTTCAGAAGTTTATTGCTGCATAATTGTGTGAACTCTGTTAAGACGAGAGACAATAAATGTGGATACTTACTAGAGATTTAGAGCTCTGTCTGGAGGGCGGCAGGAACTGACGTACACAGGTGGGTGTTTCCTTCTCGATGGAGTGTCGCCGCTGGGTCGCCTGTCGTCTCTCGGGCTGCGGCGTGGACGAGATGGGCAGGAACATGGGCGGAGCTTGGAGAGAACGACAGACACGTTATTGGTCAATCACAGTATCATGGTGGATCACATGAGCTGCAGTCGCGTTTTTCTTTATTCTTCATTGTCAGGTTTAGTAAACATCTGATACTGGCAGCTGGATTTCACAGCGACTTGTTAATATCATCTGGCGTCTCACTTTTCTTCCCCAGGACGGATTCTGGAGACGTGTCGTCCACCATAGATGTTGAGATGCTGGAACAGCTGGCTGACCTTTGACCCGTGGTCTCGTCCTGATCAGAGAACCGCATTAGTTCAAGTCTCACAGACGCTGTATATTGTCAGAAATGACACGAATGCTCACATCTGAATCAGAGCTGTCGAGTTCAGCCAGGGTGGGAGCTTGAAGACGTCTCCTCTGAAACCCACCGGAGCTGTTCGGCTGAAGTGACACGCCATTGGCCAGCGAGAGAGTGCTGCAGGATTTCATCGAACCGTCAGCGGAGGACACATCTGGACAACACGACATCATTATAAACCATGAACATGTGCTGTATCTGAGCATGCTCACTATATACAGTATGTACTGTATTGACCATGATGTTTCAACACTTGTGTTATTAGGATGATGTTGTTACGTGAGCACTTCTCAGTTCATTAGTTGTTTACAAGGTGAGTCAGAACAACACCGAACACACAAACGTGACCGTGAACACACCACCACACAACAGCATGTAGATACAAGACAGTGATCTGAGTAAACATCTGAGAGCACTGCTTCCTCAAGAGCTCATAATAATCAACAGTCCAAATAAACCAATGATGAAATGGATTTTAAACTGGTCATATTTAAAAGCCAACTGCATTTGTACCACAATTTTGATAGGAGTATGAACATTTTAACAGCGTGACATGATATGAGAAGTGCTGTATGGAAAGAATTACAAACACCACAACACAGATGCACCAATGCTTCAGATTAAAAACACATTTTTGCATACGATCATGTATGTACCAATGTATCCGATCACATGTGCAGACACACTAATGCATCCGATCGCAGGTGCACCAATGGATCTAGTCACAGGTGGAGACACACTGATGCATCTGATTACAGATGCACCAATGCATCCATTTACACGTGGACTAATGCACCCGATCGCATGTGCACCAATGCATCTCATCACAGATGCACCGATGCATCCAATCACAGGTGCACACATGCATCTGATGATAGACACACTAATGTATACGATCACATGTGCAGTAATGTATACGATCAAAGGTGCACCAAAGCATCCGATCAATTTGGGGACTAACGCATCTGATCACAAGTGCACCGATGCATCTGATGATACACACACTAATGTATACGATCACATGTGCACCAAAGCATCTGATCACAGGTGCAGTAATGCATCAAACACACACACACACTTTACCTGATGAATCAAAACTCTGAGACATACTAAGAGGCCGAATTGCTGCAAGAAAACAAGCAGCATGTTAAGAGTCAACTGTTTTATTCACGTAGCGCATTTAAAACAACAGCATTACATTCAAGGATTGTCACCATCAATACTGAACATAACTGGAACCTAATTTTGGTTCGCCACAAACTGAAAACTGTGTCATCTACTCCTACATCACTAAAAAACACAAAAGCTGTTTTAAGGCTTAAGCTGTTCAAACAGAAACACATAGAAGACTGGACTTCGTTTGATACATTCATTAAGACAAGGTGGTTTTAGATGACTATCTGTGCGTGTGGTCTCAGCAACATCAGACTCACAGTTAAAACATTTCATTCATTTGCAATGCATATGAATGACAACCATGAGAAATCCAGCCATGTATGAAGCTATAGAGTATGTGCCACACAGAGGCTGGTGTGTTGTAATCAAAGGAAAGGTCGACAATAAAAGCACTTCTGTTCTGATTGTCTTTCTCAATTGAACATGCTAATCGAGAGCACGTATCATGTGCATTGACCTTCATACATGACACATGCCACATATACAGCTCTACTGTCCATCATCTCACATCTCAAACAGTAAACGTGTGTGTGTGTGTGTGTGTGTGTGTGTGGTGTCTCACCGAGTCTACTCCTGCGGATCTGATCCGGAGACACAGGCCTGAGTTTCCGTTCTGTCTTGATCTCCTCAAGGATGCGTTCATGCAGGCTGGGCGGATGTACAGCCTGCGGTTTGAGTTTCCGTGCTGCCACCTGAAGTCACATGCGCACACAATCTATAGATGACCATTTCCAGAATCAAAAATGCACTCAATAAGGAATTTCAGCGCCGGGCAGTCAATGATGTTTATTTGAAAGGTCTTTAATTGTGATGAATTGTGGGGCTTTATAGGAATATCTACATTAATTTGAATAGTCAGATATTCTCACGTTTTTTAAAGCAACTAGTTTGCCAAACACCTTGATGTTAAACTTCACATCATGAGCTTTTTTTTGTGTGTGCATTGTAAAATGATTTGAAGAATTGTGATTCAAGCACGAATGTTTACTAATACACGACACTGTTAGCTCAGTTGAATAAGCTTTCATCAAGTCAAGAGGTGAACAATAGAAACTCACGGGGTTGAGGGGAGGTCTGGACCTGATGAACTCAAGTATGACCTCGTGAGCACTTTTCTTTAACCTGGGAGGGATGTCTCCTTTCACCTGAGAGAGAGAGAGAGAGAGAGAGAGAGAGACATACTCAAAGATAAACACATACAGATGAAGCAGAGACATCCCACGAAGAGTTGTTACTGTCTATTAAAACAAATATTATTTGATTTTAGACGTGCTGTGACCTCACCATGACCTTGCGTAGTTTGTAGCGTTTGGAGCGGATGTCGTCCATGAGCATCTCATACGGTGTGAGCTGAAACTCGATGGGCAGCAGATTATACTGCCGTTCCTGAACTTTCTTCAGTTTGACACCCATCCTCAGATCACGCATCATCTGAACCCACAGCCAAGCCTGCAGACACACAGTTTCTCAAACATGACACAGTGTTGATGTACAGCACGAGTATTCATAAAGAAAAATCGCACGGATGTGTTCTGAAAGATTTCTAAAACCATGTTTGCTCATTTGGAGACATTATTGAGACCCGGCGAGATTATCGCTTTATTTCCTCGAGGTTCAAAAGCAGGAGAATCAACTCTTTGCTCTCCATTGAATTGTATTCCTATTAAAATGCGCAGTTGTTTTGGCGCATACCTTTCAGAAAGCAAAGTTATGATTTATAATTATTTTCTATAATATAAGAGATTTAAAAGCCTCTAAAGAGTGTGAAATGATATTTATGGAAGTAAATCGAGTAATAACAGAGCAGAAACGGGAGAGCCAATCAAATGTCTCCACTGTTTTGAAAGGCAGGTGACTCACCCAATCAGCATTCTGCAGCTCGTTCAGCTCTCTGCCCGGATCATCAACTGTGTCTCCCTCCATCTTACGCAGGTTCTGTCCAATCACAGCGAGACAAAACACTTCACACTCCATCTGAAACCCAACACACCTCTCGAGAATCTACAGATCAGCAGCTGTGTGTGTGTGTGTGTGTCTGCGTGCGTGCGTGTGTGTGTTTTACTGATGCAAGGATGTGCCTGCGTCATATTTCACCCCAAAATTAAAATCGAGAAATAAGACATTTTGCATAGAGATAAACATGGAGTTATAAAGAGAAACGTCAATGCTTACGCTCTCAGTGGATTATCTTTAACATCTTGAAACCAAAATTTCATGAGACTCACCCGTTTACTCTTCCACAAAATTCATCATTCATTCATGTCATTTTAAACCTGTGTGATTTTCTTTCTTCTTCAGAACACAAATGAAGATATTTTGAAGAATGTTGATAATCAAACAACACTGAACCGCATTGACTTGACTCAAAATATCCTCTTTTGTGTTCCACTGAAGAAAGACTCACATGCAGGTTTACAACCACATGAGAAGAATAAATGGTAACATAATGGATATTTGTGTGCGAACCATCACTTTTAATGGTCATGAAAGCAGATTTAATTTGATATGCATAAAGAAGTTTCAGTGAGATTGACCTCTTTGACACTCTTGATCTTCTCCAGGAAGCTGTGAAGCTCTCTAGTCTCGGCGTGAAGCGCCCGACACACGGCCTGATAATGACTGACAGCGTCTGCGGGGCTGGGCAGGTGAAGACTGCAGATCTACACACACATACGAAAGGAATTCATGAAATTTATTTTCCCCTTTATCAAATAATCATGTCAATATTCGTCTAAATAGAAGACGCGCTCATGTCAGACATAGAAATGGCCTCGTTTCTCATCATAACTGTAATAAATGAACAGAAGGTGATGTGAGTCACTGTTGGCAAGGCAGCAGAATGTCCGTCTGTGCATTTTACAGCCTTTACTTCAGAGAAACTCGCTGTGACCTGATCATTTATGATTCCCGTCTCTTTCATGAAACCTACACGGAAGTGATTCAAACTGCAATTCAGTGACTGGCCACTAGAGAGAGCAGAGTCTCATTGAGCCCATGTTAAAATGGCCAACTTTATAGCAGAATAAAACATGTTTACAGCCTGGTACAAAAAATGATTTTGGTCTATATAGCTCATTTCGCTCTTCATGACAACCGTGAGGGGGTGAATAGTTTTATAACTCATCCGTTTAAATTTGATTAAGCCTTAATTTCTGCATAATTAAGGGCGTGGCCACTTGAGTGACAGGTGGTTTCAGGCACATCACCTCCAATCACGTCCATTTTCGATTTCCGGCAGTGACACGCTCCGCCCAAAAATGCTCCTTAGAAACCTACGAGTGAGGTCACGGACACTACGTCCATGTTTGTGGTGTACCTCTAAACTCTAGTACCTTATTGCTTAAGTGCATCTATACTACATATTGTTTTTTAATGTATGCAAAAACTAAATAATAAATACATCTTTAAAAAAAAGCAACAACACAATCCAGTCACATTATTTTGTTAAAAATCTGGACAAACATGATGTTAATCTGTCACACTAGAAATAGATGAAATACCTTGTAGTCCAGTGAGCCACGGGAAATACCTTGATGGGTATATACGGCGTGGATAAGCCGGATGCTCCTGCCGGTCATCTTCCTCCTCCTCAGCGGCTGAGTATCCTTCATCGGGGCAGGAGTCGCTCTCCGTCTCCAGCACATTGGTCATGAGATCGATGAGCTGCTCCAGCGGCGGACTCAGTTCTCGCTCCTCGCTGTCCTTCAGCCCATAATCCAGAGCTTTATAGATCATGATACCCAGAGACTCGATCACCTGCTGCACATCGCCAAGATAAAAACATGTTATTCATCTGCCAGACATTCTTTCCTCTGCGGAAAACAAGAAATGATGTTTAATGGATGTTCTGGTTGCTGAATGAGGACGGGGACTGACGTGAGCTAAAATATTTTCTAGATTCTTTACAAAACAGTTTGTGTTCCACAGATAACAGACGGTTCATCTTAACAACATAAACAAACGTTACTGCGCACTTTTGTGACCCCAACTGAACTTCCGCCTGTAGATTATTTCTGATAACAATCAAAAGAAACCGATTAGAAGCTTTACTTGGCTAAACTTGTCTCTCCGATATTATGAATTTACACTGCGATACCAAGCTCGACCACTATACGTCCCATATGGTTTCTTTAAATGCGAACTACAGGACCCATTCAACAAATTGTTTATTTAAGAAATTGAACATACAACAAAATACAACGAATCGTTTACTATTATACAGTGAAATAATAATACAAATTAATATTAAGATAAATAAATAAAATATAAATAATTATATTATTAGACACTAGCCAAAAACAAAGCGGAAGTTAACTAGGGGGTCAGGTGCGCGTGTCCGATGAAACGGTCTATACGACCAGAAATGAGTCTGCCGACCCTTGCGTCATAAAACCTCACCGGCGCCATCTTGTGGAAATAGCCCATTGATCAACTGTAGTAGATACTGTAATATAATTTAATACTTACTATAGTAAGGTTTAAAAACACTACAGTATCTAGAAATATCATAGTTTACCATAGTAAACACTGTAGTCATATTAATATAATATAATAATAATATTTTTATAGGTTATGTGTAAAAATAAACAACTTCCATAATTAATTCCATTATCAAACAAGCACAACTATATCTATTGACAAAATCTTGTTTTCAATTAATCTTTTTAAATACACTTCTTACAACATTTTCAGTAAGATCATATTGTGAGTTTGGTGTACATGGTGCATTGTGGGAATGTTTACGTTGTGATGGTTTCAGTGCACTTAAATGGTTTTGTCAATACAACAGCCCTGAAACACCCCGAGCAGTTTACTTACTGTACAACACAACTAGATCCCATTCTATCCGTTCATTTCAGACAACACAACACACCAACATCAAACCCAGAAGTAAAGATTCCAGAAGTTCTACGGCTCTAATAACAGCAGGTTTGTGTGATATAAGAAAGCAGTCAGTGATGCTGAAGTGATTCGGGAAACTCTCTCTCTCTCTGTGTGTGTGTGTGACCTGATACTGTGAAACTGGCCTATATACATTGTGTGAGGACCCAGTTACCGGTGTAAAGTTTACTTTCTTATATCTCACTTAAACATATGATACAGGATCCAGAAGTCTCTGCACTACGGTGTGTTTTTCAGATATTTGGTCACATTGTTAAATGTCAGGATGGTCAAAACGGCTAATTCAACTCCTTCCTCAAACATTAAAACATGTTTACATTTGCATTGATAAAGAATAAAACATACAGGCGTGCTGCAGACATTACCACATAAACAAATACCATATTATGCATTAGTATTCTCTATTATAAACTGTAGTAAGTTGTAGTTTATGCTAGTATGTTAATGCATACAATAGTCTGTAGTATTTACTATAGTCAAGTGTAGAAAATATTATATTAAATAAATAGTATACTTAAATATTTACTATAGTAAGATTCATAGAAGCAGGAATTTTAATACAGATTCCTATTGGAAAAACTATAGAATACAATGAGAGGTTTTTTCAGAAATAGAAACTAATCCACATTTCTTCCTAAAATCAGAATAAAACATGGCAGGAGACACTTTCTTCTTAAGAATGTGTTTTACTCGCTGCAAGAAATGCTTATTGTTATTTTGAATAACTTAGGTGAATCATCAGCAGCTGTCCGGTCATAAAGATGCTTTATTACTGTGAGATCTGAACTTATTACAACAGATGACAACAGACATTCCATGTCAAACGTCCGTTACAACCAAAACTGACGACTGCACTCAGAAACACCCATCATCTCCAGAATCCCAAAGAAATGAGTGTAACTCAACCATTACTGAAAACACAGAAACCCAAAAGTCAAAGGGAAGGTTTGTTGTGTGTCGTCTGAAGGTTGTATAACTGGTGTGTGAGACTTCAGATCAGTCTTATGTTAATACATTCGGACTAGTTTGTACTTTCTTACGGTCTGTCAGAACTCATCTGTGAAAGCTGCTTAGCAAAGATTTGACTACAGAATTTCACACACAGCACTGTGGGACAGGCTCGCTGTAGACTGCACAAATGTGTGTGTGTGTGTGTGTGTGCGCACGCGTGTGTGTGTGTTCTGTCGCAAATAAAACTGCATTACACACGATGTATTGAAACTACATAAGGAATAGATCGAGATGGACACCATGTAACAATCACTTATGTTCCCAGCATGCATTTCTGCATGAATAAATAATACCATTAAGATGTATTAATATAATATTATTTGAAATAATAATAATATCATAGATAAATATATGAAACAATATATGATTACGTTTTTCAATACTCCTGTCGCTTTACAATGAAGAGAGAGAATGTACAAATCCAAAGCCAATTTAAATTTCTAACAAGCAATCTTTCAGCTCACTGTCTGTACGTGTATGGAATAGCCTCCTCTTCAGTGATGACATTGCATTATCTCTGTGTTTTATATAAGTACACATCCTGTAGTTCATCTGGTTTGATCTTCACGTCATAAAGCCGAAAGGTCAAAGATACTCGGATAGCAAACGGTGATATGTCATGAATATACTACTGCGGGTCTCTAATTGGCTTTGAAAATGTCACCAGCTGTTGACATCAAATGAATTCACGTGAACACTCACGTTTTCCTTCACACGAGCTCGTGGAGATCTCAGCAGCTGTGATGGAGAACACATGAGATGCTGCTGAAAGCTCACATCACGCAACTTCATTTGTTTATAAGATTTTTTTTTATGCCGCAATACCAGATTATATCATTACACCCCACCATGTGTGCTGTGGAGAGGTGTTTTATTTTTTCTGAGAGTGATTTTCATGTGATGAAGCACGTCTACATCCACTTCAAGAGACATTATGACAGAGAGCTGAGGATGGACCTTACTACAGTTCACCCCCAGAACACTTAAGCAACCATAACGCAACGTCCTGGCAACCACACAGAATATCCTAGCAATGCCCCACAGCAGCAATCCCCCAGAATGCAACATGCCATTGCGCTAAAATCCACTTTTAGCAACAGCACGGCAACACTTCGCACACATCACAGATGCGGTGAGAACTAAAACACTGTTGGAGAGATGCGATGCAGTCACTCACCTGTGTGGACGAGCGGGTGGGATTGTGTGCACCTGCAGGAGGAAAGAAAACATGACAATGAGCGACAGATGAAAGGGAATCATTTTTAAAACAAAGCATAAGAGAACGTGCACTTTTAACACCACAACAACTCAATTCTTCACAACAACACAGAAACATCATCCTGTCCTGACGACAGAAGCACTTCCGACACAAGCTCAGACACTATAAAAGGGTCATGAACATAGTAAGAATGACCCAGAGTCCTTCTCTTCTGAGAACATGACATCCACCTGTAACACATTGGCACCCGGCACAAATCATTATTAAACGCCACATTTCAGTCAAACACAACTTTTTGCCAAAGCCTTTAATCAAACAAAAACATCTGAAGCAAGTGTGAGCCAGTTTCAGACACACCCCTAATCCAAATACTAAAGATCAAGGGCTGCTGGGTAATGTTCGTGGATGATGTCAACATACAGAACCTGACACAGCATCACACACCCTTCACCTGAAATCCATTTACAACATAAACAATGAACGTGAAATTTCTTGGGATGAATGACAATGGTTGATTTCTCTTTCTAGTTCTTGTTTGTGCTGTCTACGTGCCCAGATGTCAACCAAGTCCATTCATTCTACTGCAGATGATTTGATTTGACCATTTTGTTTCCTTCTCTGTTACATAATCGAGTCTTTATGTATCGAATTTAATATCGCACGTGCTCTGCGATGCAGAAACATGTAGTGTGGCAAATCATAGCACATGCAACCCACAACATTACACATGCAAGCATCTAAGTGATTTATAAACACGCGGAAAACGCTTTGACGCTGACCGTGTCTCAATGGAAACGCCTGTGCAGGCCGTGATGATGGGTGTCATGGATGCGGAATGTGTGCATTTGTCACCTGATGTGACTCCGGGATGTAAGCGCACGGCTCCGTCTCTATAGATCCTCACATCCCCCGGTCCTACGGCAGCAGGAGCGTCCTTCCTCTTCAGTAAAGACCGACAACATTGATAACACACAGCCCACGCCTGCTCCTCATTGATGGGCTGATTGTATAGATGCAAAATCTCCTCCAGAGACAGAGCCTCCTCATCTTCGCTGTCCATGATGGGATGCGCACCATCAGCACCATCCTTCAGCTTCTGTCCGCCTGCAGCGTCATCTCTCCTGCGGGCCATGCTCTCCTCATCTCCAGCAGGAGCTTCGGGGAGTTCTGGAGCTCAGTGCACGGGTTCCTCCTGCGGGCATGTAGACGCGCTGCTGCTCGGTGTTATTTGTGCGTTAAAGTCATACAGTAGAAACCGAAAGAGCGGAATGGCATGTGATGTGAAACGGGTCTCGGAGAAGGCGGGGCTTCGGCCCGCTGCTGCGACACGTCAACGGCGCCGCCATGTTGCGGAGGTGTTTGTTCTGGATGACAAGAACAATAACGTTTATATTTTAGTACAAAACCGTTTCCACTGGCAAAATTCCAATATTATAATCTAGACGTTTATTGAATTGCGCATTGCAATCTGGATAGCTAGACATGGAAAATGATTTATTGTTATAAAGGAATTGTAAATACACGCTTGTTTTATTTATTTCAGGGAAAAAACGTTTTCCTCCCTTCACTTGCCTTCTAACCGCAGTTTTGCCCTCCCCAATATGGCGGCGTTCAGCGGCCCGAACTTTCACTCTGATTGGTCAGGTAGCTCGTCATAGCTACTGAAGCCCGCCTACTTTGAAAACCCGCTCGACTTCATTTTCAAGTATTACACTTATAATTAACCACAATAATAAAAAAAACATAGAGACTTGCCAGGGTTAACAGAAAATTAAGGTAATAAAAGTCAACTTTGAACAAAGAAAATAGAGGTTTCGAGCCAGTAAACTTTTGTTTATGAATGTGAAATTTAGCTAACAAAAGACATAAATGAATTATGTCAAATTCTCTTGTATCTTCTTTTGAATAGTCAAACAATCCAAAGAAAGCATATTTAAAACAAAAGTCACTTACAAAATAAGATTGGACAAACACTAAAAAGTCTGACCAAAATTTTTTGGAATAGGTGCATTGCCAAAACAAATGAATGAAGCCTTCTTCGTCAGAATGACAAAAACTGTAGTTCACTTCAATGTCTGACTTATATTTCCTGAAAAAGGTTTTAGTCAGGTAACATTTATGAATCAGTTCTAATCGAAAGAATCGATTCCTAGCTGCTGTTTTCGATTCCTGCTCAATTCCCTGTTTTCTAAAGATTTGTATTCATTATTAAAAAATGTACACTTTTTTAATTCAATACAATTTTCTAAGCTGTCACTTTTTATTATTCCGTTTATTGTAAACTCTTGTATGATAACAAAAACCTTAACCAAATATACCAATCTTGTCCTGCAATTCCAATGTATCAATAATAATCTAATTTATTACAAAATAAAGTACATGTCAAATAACTATTAACTATTAAAAAAATTCAGCAGTGCACACAAAAATGCTTGAGGAATGTAGATAGACAGATCAATAATCAGTAAATTTAAACTAAAAATAATATGGCCTTAATTTATCCATTTGTATAACGTTAATGTCATTTTCAGTTACCTGTCTATTTATGTAATGACCTGCACTTGTGTTTTTTTAAAGATGTTAACAGACGTATACTTGTGCTACAAGTGTTTGGCCTGTGCTATAAAACTTTAAACCTCTGTAGCACCGGTGCTATGTGCAAAAATAGCTAACGTACAGCCCTGGAAGATTTTATTTATTTATATTACACGACTTCACCCTTAAATCATTTGCAGTTTTCTTATTACAGTCTATTACAGTTTGCAACATCTATTTGAGCCTGTTCCTCCCATATGAAAGCTAAACAGCTGAACAAAATATGTAATTCTGAGCTTAGTGCATGTCTTATCTATCAATGTTACCCCTCAGACTCCACTCAATCTCTTACATGCATTAAATGAGCTCTGGTCATAACATTAAACTCTTGTATAATGTTAATTATCATCGTCTTCACTTCTAAATGTGTTCCCATAGGACTCATTAGCCTACAAAACACAACCAGTCACACCTCTTTAGAATCACACCATGAAGACCAAACCACATATCTATAATTCTTTAAAATACCGGCCTGCAACAGACTAACTTTTAGTTAATAAAGTTGTCTGTAGTCAGAAACAATGACAGAAAATATGTTTTTTTTAACACAGACAGATGTATAAATGGTAACTAAATGTTTATACATTCAAACACTTTTTGTCACAACATAGAACAATTTAAACTATGTAATGAATACAAATCTGTGAAAACTAAAGAAACAGAGAGATGCCCTTATACGTATGTACATTTTAAACGTGTTAAAGGCGTGTTATGTGAACAACTACAGATAATATAACTTTTATGTAACATGTTGTCCGTCACACATCAATTCATTGATAAAGCGTGTGTGTTTGTTCTGTAATACAACACGTATGTTCCCGCCTCCAAGCCTTTACGTCACCTGTGCGTCCGAACACCTGTCGGTCCTTTTCCTGCACGTGCACGCCCTCTAGTGGACACAGACCGGCCTACATCAAACACACGTGATACATTTTTAATTGATAAAGAAAAGACACAGAAACAAACAACATGTGCATGAGGATCTGATACTTGTAACAAATACTAGTTAAAAACAGAAAAACAAGGGAAAAGTTTCAGGTATTTACATGCGTCATGCAGAAATTTGTGCATAGTTCATCCTGCAATCCGTTAAAATGAGTCTTTAAATATTTACATGTATAAATAAAGTGTTTATCTAATAGACTATATATATATATATAAAACGTCCAATAAAAACTAGGTTCTTATCCTTCAGTCTTCAACTGAAACTGGCATTTGCTGGCTGTCAACAAATCAGATGGTGCAACGTCACGCTATCATTTAATATTCATAAGGGATCTTCCGGTATTTGCAGTGCGCATGCGCGCGGTGGCTTTCCAGTTCAAAACAATGGCGGCAGACGGTTTCACCATAACAGAGCAGTGGATCAGAGACAAACTAAACCTGCAACACATATGTCTAGGTAAAACATGCCATGAACACGAATATGAACATGAATAATACATGAAATAGGTTAAAATAAAGAGAGTGTGCGTGAGAGCGAGAGATTTGATCCTTTTCCCATATAATTACTTTAATGCTTTTGATCGTGAATCAGTTTATTTGACTCTGTGCCATGCAAATGTAACGCAGCGGATGTCCGATCTTTGTCTCTTCCGGGATCATATGAAGGGAAGATCTGTCATGTGGGATCAGCTCTGAAGAACTTTGTGCGTCTGAAAACACTGGATCTATCCCATAATGCCCTCATCACTGTGAAGGTTAATCAATATCATCAATACTTTTCTATTATGATTGTGGTTCATGGAGAATCATTCAAGATGACTACGGAAGCATTAAGTTATTTGGATATTCAATGCATGGGGAATGATCCCTATACAAATTAATCCTAATACTTAATAAAATACATTGCAGAATTTGATCCAAAAAGATGATTTGGTATTACATTATTATTTAAAAAGATACCACATGAATGTATAATCTTACACCTTTCAATGTTATTCTATAGATCTTCTGAATTCTGAGGTGTTTTGTTTTTTTAAGTTTATTTTTGAACATTTCTCTTATTAAATCTTTTATTTTTAAAATAATGTTCTGGTGTGCAGGGGATTGAGCATCTGGAGTTGCTTGAGAATCTAAATCTGTATTACAACAGACTGGAGTCTCTACAGGACGTCTTTTCGCTGCACAAACTGCAGAATCTGACGGAACTGGATCTGAGACTGAATCCTGTGGTCAGGAGACACCCTCATTATCGCTTGTACTTCATTCATGCTATCACCAAACTCCGCAGGCTGGGTACATCATCTCTCTCCGCCTCTGTTGTGCTGGTGTAATGTGTGAAGTTATTGATGGTTTTTTCATGTCATTAAAGATGATTGTCCAGTTCGAGATAGAGAAAGGAAGGCGGCTCTCTTGCATTTCTCATCAGAGAATAATCCGGACCAAATTCACAAGAAACAAGTTTTAACACAAGAGGCAAACTGCAGGTAGCGATACACAGTAACATTGTGTCTCGCTGACCTTACCACAGGTCCTTTAGGCATATTTTCAGATTTCATTGTTTCACAGAAGCAGTGCGCTCAGAATAAAAGCAATGGAGCGGATGATGAAGACCATCTCGCTTCTCGAGGGCAACGAAGAAGCTGCTCTCAATGACATCTACAAACATCAAACTCTCTCCCCTGAAATCTCACAGGGTAAACAACACACACGACTGCTGTATATAAACATACCTTTTACCTAAAGAATTCAAGCGTTTTTTCGCCCAATGAACATTGCAGATTGCAAAATTGTTCTTTGTTTATTTCCTTTGTGTAATAATAATCCTCTTTGTTCTGTATAAACCTTAAGGGCCTCGCGTTCACGCTCATCAAGGCGCCCACAGAGTGACTTTCATGAGTCCTGTCGCTGAAAGACGTCATGCGGTGAAGACTCGCTGTACAGTTCGAGGGGAGAGCATCTTCACTCCTCACCCGTCCGACACACGCTCCGATCTCCACGGTACTACTCTCACGATCTCATTCATGACCCGCTGTTCCCATCGTTCAGTTTCTGTCGTCGTATCAGACACGCATACAAATAATGCACATTTACCACTTTGTGTCGCAGAGGATGAACACGGCGCTCTTAAAATGCGGAACCAAACAGAAAACAGTCCAAATCCAGTGTTAAACCCACCCAGATTAACCTACAGGACACAGGTGCACCCCCCACCGGCATCAGAGAGAAAACCACGCAGGGTCTGTGATGTTCACTTGGATTCTGATTCGTTTGTCTGTTCCTTGACTGTTTCTTCATCATGTAAAGCTGATCATATCTGTCCGGTGTGGTCAGGGAGCGTACAGAAAACCCATGGAGCTTCTGCTCGGCATGATGGAGGAGCACTGGTCCGGAAAGAAGGAGAATCACCACGAGCGGACGTTCCTCAGTAAGTGTGCTCGTTCTCCACAGCAGATCAAAACCTTCGGTATACTGACTGATCCCGTCTGATGTTCAGTGAATACGGTTCAGATCCTCACCATGATGGAGAATGACGTTGCTGACGGAGAGCAGGAGATCCAGACTCTTAAAGAAACGGTCAAGACTTTAAACTCTGAGGCTGAACTACAGAAGGAACAACGTCTGGATGAGATCGGATCATTGAAACTTCAGCTTCAACAGGCTCAAGAATCTGTCGTAAGATTGTTTTTGTAGTCAAAGGAGTCTGACGCGAGTGTTGAAAACAAACATGAAAGATCATTTGTTGCGTTTCAGGAGTCTGTTAATGGTCAACTGAAGACCCTGCTGGAGGAGAACGTGGCCTTACAGAAACAGCTCATCAGAAGCGAAGAGAAGCTGCTCACCTCACGACTTAAGACACGGACGGACGTGAAGGACAGAGGTGAGTAAAGTTCATCACAGTGTTGTTCATCAGACACGACTGATCTGATGGTGTTTGTGTTGCTGGGTCTCAGGTGAGCCGTGTGAATCTGAGGAGCTGAACAGACGGAGAACTCAGGGACATCAGATCCGGCCACAAGAAAACTACAAGTATGTGTCGTGATAATCCAGGTCATAAAGTTCTGCTGAAGACATCAAATGTGTGCTGTAAAATCCGCGTGTGGATGATGGTGTTTGTGTTGATGTCTCTCCAGGTCTATTATAGCCAGAAATGAATGTTTGCTTCAACAGCTGGAAGAGGCTCTGATGTGCTGAAGATGACGTCTTGTGTGCTAAAATAATGAGAGATTTTTGTATCAATGATTAAAATGTCTTTTAGTAGACAGTGAACCGTGGGTCACATCTCATGTTAGCATCATTCTCATGTTTATTTTCACGTCTGAGCATTCACACATTTCACTGGAACTACACACAAATATATCGATTTTTACTTGGTCTGTCACAAATTAGGTTTTCACTTCATGATTTCTGTGTACAAAGAAATTTACAAAAAAGACATTATTGCAATATCAGTTTAAATGTTTTATTTATTTATAAATAATGTTATCAGTCACATTCGTGTCTGTTTTTTATTTTCTAGTCGTATTTTTTTGGCCAACGAATCAAACCAAAAATATTTGTGTTAAGTAAGTCATATGTGTAGCATTAACACAATATCAATAATATCATGGTTATGGTCAATACTGGTATTTTGATGCCTCTAATCTCTTTATCCATACATACAGTTGTATAAAATATATTGAGAGGCGATGTTGTTTTGTCAAATACAATAAAACATCACAAATATGAGTGAACAAAATTAATACTAATTTAGGGCTGTCAAACGATTAATTGCATCCAGAATAAAAGATTGTGTTTACATAATATGTGTCTGTGTGTATGTTAATTTTGTATTTATAATTAAATAAAAAAATATTATTATTACTGGTCAATATAATACATGTAAATGTTTCCTGTATGTGTTTATAAATACAAAATTATTATTTACAGTGCAAAGACATATATTATGTAAACACAAACTTTTATTCTGGATGCGATTAATGCTTGACAGCCCTAATAAATATATAATTTCTCTGCTTTAGCAAGACCAGGTACATAAAGAAATAGGTGTTTATTAAGTTACAAAGGAAACACAATTGTGAACACTGTTCCCGTCCCATGCATGTAAATAAAGGAGAACAAGGCAGTTTGTTTTCAATTTAATACAATGCTACAAAACACTGACACATTAAAATTGGTTTTACCATCATCACCACGCTGTATGACATGCATATCAGGATACTACAAAACATTATTTAAAAAACAACAGTATTGTTCTTCGAAACACAAGGTTAACAACTGTATTTGGCATTAGGCACGAAAACACACTCAAGTCATGTGTTAAATAGCACGACAAATAGACTTTATGGTTTATTCTCACAAATATGAGTCAAATATTTGACATGAATGATCGGAACCATATGCCACTTTTCATCTCTGAAAATAGATGTTCTGTAGAAGAATATGTCTGTACACTCTTGACCCGGCCGATGCTTTCAGGAGTTTAAACATGACATTGTCTAGAATAAATATACAATTTGTGCTTTTATGTGAAATGTTTCAGTGGCAGAATATTGCTCGTTGAACTTGGCATTGGTGAATGAAAATGATTTTTAATACATTTGACAGTAATCTCTCGTGTAAATTCATTTGAAGAAGCGTGGGAACTCTGTAAGTTGGACGTTGTCGTGCGAGTTGAAATGGCAGTGTGTGTTTCTACAGTAAAGGGAATGTATTCATGACGTTTGGCTATAGAGAACATCTCCTGTAAACATTGTTCTTTAGGCAGATACATTTCACATACTACAAAAAAAGTGCCTCCATATGACACGTTAAATACAAGAACAGTGCTTTTCAAGCCAAACCTTTACAGCAGAATACAAAAGAACTTTTAAACCTTCATGTTTACACTTTGATCTATTGGCTAGAAACAGGCCAACCCGGTTGAAAAAAACAGCATATGGTGGGTTAGGTATGTTTTGACCAGCGCAAACCAGCATCAAGACACACCAAACCAGCATATGCAGATTTTTTCAACAGGAATGACATCATCTGCAGATATAAATCACATCTGAGGGAATTTAAACATGATAAAATCTGTGAAATGAATAGCTGAGGTGTTCATGTTCATGTTTGGCCACAGGTTTATAAAGAAGTGTCATAGGGTCAAAGTGTTGTTATTAACTGCCGAGTATTGAGTTTGTTATACAGCAAATTATATTAACATCAGGCGATAAGAAAGACCTGCGTTCACATAATACAGTTAATAATCATTCCACCCAAACACAGCATACAGAGCATTCGTTTCACGTTATGTCATTAAAATGTTAAAATATACATCAACTTCATAAACCTACATCAAATAAACTCCACCAACAACTACTAGATATACAATCTTGAGCATAAGCGGTCCGATATATCTATATCAAATGGTTTATTGTGGCTGGACTAGATCAGAAAAAGAAAAGACCATTTTTAGATTTTCTGGATTTAGTAATTATAGGCATGTGTTTAAGTAAAGTTGTTTCATTCTGTGAATTACTAACACAATTTCTCCCACATTTCAAATAAAAATGTTGTTTCTATCTGCCTATATTTTCAGAAAATGAAAACAGGTGAAAATAACAGAAAGGATGTTATGTATTTTTTCAGACCTCAAACACTGCAAAGAAAACAAGTTCAGATTCACTTTTAAGCAACACAACAGTCATATTTATTCATGCATGTATCCATTGCTGTTGGATGACTTTATGTCACTCCTGAGGTTCGATTCTCTTGAAATTCAACAGACGATGGACTGAAATGGATCTAGAAAATTTGGAATGGTCTCTTAATTTTTTCAGCGGCTGTATAGTTTAAAATCAGGGTGATTTATGTGTTTAGCTCAATGCTCAATTTAAGTCAAAAACAGTTATTCAAGTCTACATTAGCCTATAGACTGAATGAATTAGGAGTAAATGTATTCAGTGTGTCATACAAATAAACACATTTTGATATTTTATAACTTAACTTTGAAATGCACATCGTAAGTGCTGCATTCTCAGTGCAGCCAAAGGGGGCGCTAAAGCAAACGCTTGCTAAAACATTTGCGGTCCAATTTTTCTTTCATCAAGCCGTGATGGAGCAACAGTCTGAGGTTAAAGTTAAAAGTTAAAATGTCAACATGACATGTGTAGATAACTCTATAACACCTTTAAATACTAATATTTAACACGAGAGCGCATGCAGGTATGTTCAACACACGGCATCGCAACAGCCAAGCACTCACGTCAGTTTGTTTCTGACCTCATTCTGCTGAAAGACAAATCACAAAATACCAAACGCTCCTGTGTGTTTCATTTCAACAACACGAGCGATCACAAACACAAACCTTCACTAGTTTCGTTCTGTTGGCATCATCGTTTGCAGTTTGTTAGGAATGTACCAGCTGGTGACGTCTCGGTTCGGATGTAAACAGCATTCCAGTTAAAACACACAGACATATTTAGGACGAGAAACACGAAATGGATCAAATTCACTGACGCTTAAATCCTTTTGTGCTTTCCAGAGTCGGGGCTTGTCTGGTGAATCTCACAGGGGCTTTTGACCCGGTTTTCCTTGAACTTTCTTCTCGTACGAGCCGGCGTGCTTGTATCCGGAGACGTAACCGGACCTGTCCGCCATCTCCACCCGGCCGGCCTTACCCTTCCCGCGGCCTGTCTCGTCGAAGCGCTCCTTGTGAGAGCCGGTGAACTTGGTGGTGTCTGTCAGGCGGGACACGGTGGGAGACGCCACGGCTCTCTACCGGTAAACAAAACACAGAGACTATTCAAACTCCCTGTTAAAAAAACCAGCATAAAACCAACATATGCTGGGTTAGGTATGTGTTGATGCTGGTTTTACCAGCTTAAACCAGCTATGGACCAGCATATGACCACTTAAGACCAGATTAAACTAGCACATGACCAGCTTAAACCAGCATCAAAACATACCGAACCAGCATATGCTGGGTAAGTTATCTTTTGATGCTGGTTTGACCAGCTTAAACCAGCTATGGACCAGCTTACACCAGCACATGACCAGCTAAAACCAGCACAAACCAGCATCAAAACATACCGAACCAGCATATGCTGGGTAAGTTATCTTTTGATGCTGGTTTGACCAGCTTAAACCAGCTATGGACCAGCACATAACCAGCTTAAACCAGCATAACCAGCTTAAACCAGCACAAACCAGCATCAAAACATACCGAACCAGCATATGCTGGGTAAATTATCTTTTGATGCTGG